>CM046446.1:96310424-96910424 GCA_025506515.1 Flaveria trinervia | reverse complement strand
TAATTATTTATTTAAAATTTGATAAAGAGAATTAATTAAATACTTATTTAAATAACTTTAAAGTTATTGAAAATCATTTTATAAAGTTTTGAACTTTTAAATAATTTAATATAAAGATCTTATAATACAAAACCTTAAAAATATGAATAAAGTATAATAGCACATTATATTGTTTTATAAGTTTCAAGATTTAAACAAATATTTTAAAGAATAACTTTATTAACTAATTATATACAACATGGTTAAAATAATAGATGAATAATTAATATTTAGATAATTATCAAATAACTATTTGAATAATTATTTATTTAACATGTAAATTTATAATGTTTTGAACACAACCATAAAAGATTTTTAGCATTAAATCACATAAAAGAATTAATAATGTTTTATAACCTTTGTTATTCTAAAAAGTAATTAAATTTAACATCATAAGTTTTTTTTACCTTAAAAATTAATTTAATAGTTAATTAAAATAATCAATTAAATAGTCAATTATTTAAATAGGTTAAAACATAACTTCTTTGAGTTAGAGAAAACCATTATAAGGTAATAAAAGACAAACTTTTAAATAACTATTGTCATAGTTTTTATAATTTTAAACTATAAAATTAGAATATTAATTTGTTTAAAAATTTTAGAAATTAAATTAATAACTTCTGGAATAAATTTAATTAACAATAATAATTTTATTTTGTTTAAGTAATATATTAAGAATTTATAGAATTTAAAATGATTAAAAAAACTAATTTTAAAATAACCTGTTGGTGCCCGGGTTCGAACCCGGGACCCTATGTGTGTATTTCATGTATGTTACCGCTGGGCTATAAGCCTCATGTCTGTTAAAAGCTTAGTTTTAAAGTTTAAAAACATTAAATACAAAAGCCCCCAATTTCATAAGAACCCTAGAATTAATTTGATTCTAATTGAACATCAAATTGATATTGTTAATGAAATCAATCATAGGGCTTTGATTGCCCATGTGAAACCGAGTACAATTGTGCAATTAACTTACTTGATTGCGCTCTAATTGATGTTCTTAGGTTATAGAATGAATCGCAACTAAGAGGAGAACCTGATTGAGATGGTGATAATGATGTTGGTTCAACTGACCAACTGAAAAGCTTCTAATGGTAATAATGATCAATATCCCTTTATTAATTTTACCCAGTGGTGCTCGTAAAGGGTCTTTTGATAAAGTTACAGGTTGTTGATGAAGATGGTGATCGGAATCGAGGTGTGGGTGTATTGTGAATGAAATTGGTGTTAATGAAAGTTTATAGGTGTTAATTCGAAGGTTTTAACATCGTTCTATATATCCAATTTAGACTGTTTCATAATGATCGGGTAACACCTTTAAGTCGGTGCTTCGGTTTCAAGTTAACATGGTTTTAAGAGCTTTTAATCCAAATTAATTTGGGTGTTTGATTCGAAACCGATGCGCAAACGTTTAAGAGTGGTTCAATTATGTTTTTAATTGAGCGTTTTAAGATTGGAGGAGTCGTCGGAGATGGCCGGAGGTGGTGGACGTAACAGGGCCGACGAGGTAAAGGGGGGGGGGGGGTTAAATGATTTTATATTTTGGTCCCTGAACTTTATTTGTTTGATATTTCATGTAAAAAGTTTTTAATTTAAGTTTCAAAATTTATAAAGTAAACCCTAGACTTTATAAAACCCATTTGAATAAGAACCCAAATTAATTATTTATTAATCTTTATAACAATTATAAAACTTGTAACTTTTATAATTTGATTATTCATTTCTAATAATTAAAATTTATAATTACCAGTAAACTTTATAAGTTTATTAAAATCCATTTTATAACTTTATAAATTTTTTTATAAGTCTTTTCCATTTAGTTATTTGCTTTAAAATGTATAATTAAACTTTATAACTTTATAAAGGATTATTTATAATCCATAAATTATTACAAGTTATTTAGATGATTAATAAATGAATAATTTCATAATATTTATTGTACATTTAATGCATTTGATCCATTATTATAATAGTTTAATAAAAAAATAGGTTAGGTTTGGGTTTTAACTTTGAAAATGGCGTATGTTACAACCTATACTAGTACGGGTAAGTGAGGTTGTTTCCACGTGGAATATGTGGAAAGTGTAACTCTAGTTCATTAATTATAATTAATTAAGATAACTACTTTGAATTAATAATGGATTTAGAAAACAAAATTGCAAAGTAACAAACTTGATTGGTTTTAAAAATAATAAGAAGAAGAATGGTCCACTTCGTGTTTAAGGTTTGTAAAAAAAAGTTGTAACCTAAGTATTTTTAGCAAACAATCACATAGACATATATTGGTTTGATTGATTTCAGTGATAGAGATGGAACTGGTTGTAAACAAACCTTATCACAAATTACCAATTTCAATCTGCTAATCAAAAGCTAAGACTCATAATATTCATGATGTAAAGAAACCAAAAATTGATAAGTATTAGATTAAGATTCAAAACAAAGAAAAACTGTTTTAAGTAATCAACCAATAAATAAAATCATATGGCTTAACATCCAATCAAAACTTCAACCCAATCTAAGAACAAATAAAGTTAAACAAATATCATAAACACAAACCCTACACCTGGAGAAGTTCACGGGTGATTTAGCCGCTCATGGTTATCATGGAATCGAAATCGGTTATCACAGGAATCAATTGCTTGAAAAGATTTATCTATGGGTCTTCTTTGCTTTCAAAATTACTCCTTGGATGACCAAAAACGACTTTGTTAAGGCTTTTATTCGTAGCTCCTTTTTAACCTTTAATTAGGGTACAAAACCCTAAAAATTCATATCAGTAAGCCTAGGAACATAATTTACTTCCTTCGGGATGTAATTTACTTCCCCCCAAATTAGCACTTTTTCCTCCTACTTTGCGTCCTAGTTTGTATGCATCCTGATCACACATAGGATGTAATTTATGTCCTTAGAGACGTAATTTACGCCCCCCTTTACATTTTTCATCACTTTTTTCTATTTCTCAAGTGTTTCCTTCTTCGTAAGCTTTCAGCTTCCATTCTAACTCCCAAATGCACCCGAAATGTGTCCTTTTTAGCTTTGCACACCTGAAAATTAATTCTCTCAAAGTAATTGTGTTCCACTATATTAAACACATAAAAACACATAATTAAACATTTTAAAAACACATAAAAACACATTAATCGCTTGCTTTACCAACTTAACACATGTCATCAAAATGAAGTGTCATCACCATGCAATCGAGTAACAAGGAGAAGGTATTCGGTATGCAGCCCGACTTCTTGGCAAGTCAAAAAAGATCCTTAAGCTCCTTAAATCACGTTAACTTCCTAACATAGATCTAGACTTAACGGCATATATTGATAAGTAGTGTGTGCTAACCATGAGTGAAAATACCCATACTCAATGATGGTGTCTCTTTGGCGTTTTCGAATACAATTCAAATAGATTTATCAAGTTCTAATGAATCGCTCATAGTAACTATCAACTCTAACTAGTATTATACCAGTTTGTTGGTCGTGTAATGACCAATAAGGGTAATATATGTTCAGTATTGTAAACTTTTATGGTAATATTTCGATGTGGTGTTCCTTAAAATAATAACCAACAAGCCCAACTAACCCAACTAAACTTGGTATATTTGTTAGAAGAGTGATAACTGATTTAAAATTGTATTGATTAATTAATTAATCAAGTTATTTATTTAATACAAATATAATTGTTTATATCGTTTATTTATTCTTATTTTTTAATTAAGGTATTTACTCTCCTTATTTTGTAATTATTATAATTTAGATTATAAGTGTATATAAACCATCAAAAATTTCCGATGGTTTTAAGAATGTTTCAATATTGAAATAGTTTACTACGGGGGTGATATTATACATACCTCAATTATTCTATTTATACTTTTTGTATTCATGTCTTAACATTTTAATATAATTACTATGTTTTAACTTATAAATTTAAAATATATATCAACTGTTAAGTAAAAACTCTTTAGTTAATTTTTTAAATTTTGTCTTTTTATATTTTTATATATTTATATTATTATTATTATTATTATTATTATTATTATAGTAATAGTATTAGTATTTATATTAGAGAAAAATTCAAATAAAAAGACCTTTAAAAAGTGTAAAAAGTAATCTCAACCATCGATCTCTTTAATCAATGATTGATATAAATAGGGAAGAAGTTTGTTAGATGGGTATTTAGTCATATCCACTTTTGTTGGCTTTTTTCAAGTCTTCTCATTTTTTTAAACGTTCATAACTTTATATATGACGTTATCTTTTTTTATAAAAATTAAACCATAAAAATGAGTGTATTTAGTCGTCATGATGGCAGACTTGCAAATCTACAAGATATCTGACTTTGAGGATAAAATGTTTAGATTAATTTGTACTCTTCCTCGCATGCAAAATACTTTATTCAATAATGGTTTTGTAAATTGGTCAAGAGCACATTACTTGGGTAGGCGATATAATATCAAAACGTCTAAGAGTGCCGAGTCTATCAATGTTTTGTCTCGACATGTAAGAAAACTCCCTATCACTAACCTTATTGAATTTTCTCGTGAGTATTTACAAAAGTGGTATTTTAATCGTAGACAAATTGGAGGTAATTTACCTTTTATATAATAGATTTTTCTTAATTTATTTTAATTTGTTAATTTAAATGACAGCAAATTTACAACGCACGCTTACTAAGTGGGCTGAAAATAAAATTACGAGAAGAATTAAAAAAAAGTGATACATGGACAGTAACAAGGGTTAACGATCATTGTTTTGAGGTTGCTGATGGTGGTAAAAAAAGTTTAGTTAATTTACACAATCAAACATGTAATGGTACACATAATGTTACAACATCAGTTTCCTGTGAAAACCTAAAAATGAGTATAAAGTTTTTGGTTAAAGGTGCTCAGTTAACATTCGGGCCAAAAGAATTTTGTTTAGTAACTGGTTTTAAATTTGAAGAATGTAGAAAAAAAACTAAATGTATCAGAATCACCTTACTTTATAGACATAGTATTTGGTCAATACGGTTATATTAAACCAACAATAGATAATTCAAAAACTATATTTGAAACAAAAATTGAGTATTTAGATGACATGGACGGTGTTCGTGTTTGTTTATTATTACTGGTTGAACAAACTTTTTTAGGAAAGAAGGCAAGAACCATTTAAACAACTTTTTTAGATTTGGTTAACGATTTAGAAGCCTGGAATCATTATCCATGGAGTTCGTCTATTTGGCGACGCGTATACTCAGCTATTCATGATGCGTTATTAAAAAATGAAAGAGCTCACCGTAAGAGAGATGTGAAATTAAATTACTCGTTAAAAGGATTTATATGGTCGTTTAAGGTCACTATTTTTTTAAATGTTATTATTTTATTTTAATTAATTTATATTTATTTTAATGAACTGTTAAACTTTTTGCATTTCTACCAAGACGCATGGCATGGCCGCATTCTGAAACCATATCGTTGGAAAAAATGTTAGCTATTATTAGTCTATCTGGATCGTTAAGTATTGTATTTTTAACCGTTTCTAAATACAAGTTATCTAAATGAATTATTATTTTATTTTTAGGCTGTGTTTAATCCGATGAATATGATTGCAACTGAACTTGAATTACACGATCCTTTTTATAGGGAAAGTTGTTTTTTTGGAGAAAATCCGGTAAATAGGCCTTTAGCTAACCTACTGATAAGATGGCCGGCAGTCCGCTTGAGTCTCAATATGATTTTATCAAAAATTCGAATATGGTACCGAAAAAAATATTAAAAGATCTGCGTGACCGTATAATGGTAAATTTTTTAATTATGTATCTTCAATATGTATAACACAATAACAAATTGTTAACTAATGAATCTAATTTATTAAAAAACAATGACCAAATAACACAATGTACGTCTCATTGTGTTTTTTTTATCGCTATTGTGTTATCTTGAACACTATGAGTTTTGAAAATATATTGGTGAAATAACATCATTATGTTCTTCTAATTGTAAAACACAATGATATATAACAACAAGTTTATATAATATATATAAAAAACAATCCAAAATTAACAAATAATACTATTTTCAACACTATGAGTTTTGATAAATACATTCGATGTCGAAGTCTCAATCACATAAGATGTAAAATATGTGTTCCTATTCACCTTAACTAGTTAAGGTAAGTAGGGTTGTCGATCCTCGTAGAATTAGTGGTCAGTGTGTTGTAAATTGATTTATAAGAAACGATTAATTAAATTATCAAATTACTTAAACTATTGTCTCTTGGCTGTAAAAATTGGATTTTAGAATGATAAAGAAAGTAAATAAGAAAACAAATTGCAAATGATTAAACTTGATTAAAAAGACAATTATGAGAAGAAGTAATCCACTTTGGGGTTAAGGTTTGGTTTTCAGTAATCCTTTAGTTCAACTTGGTGGAAAATCCTTAACAGGGATTCTATACGTGTAATGATTAGGTGATAATGATAAACAAGACTTAACAGGTCTTAATACACAATACCAATTCAATTGACAACCAAGACTCTACAACCATACGATTTGCACAATATCATATGACATTCAAATAAAGGTAAACCAACACACTTGTTTAAATAATCAAAACACAAGTTAAGCTTGTAAAAGAACTTAATGGGTTTTAAAGCTTAATCCCAATACAGTCAAACCCAAACGAAAGCCTAATCACACAAAACCTGTACCCGAAGTAGATCACGAGAAGATTAGCCGCTCATTGTTCTTGAATGATCTTCAAAATCGTTGTTAATTTGCATACCGGATGATTGCATGGTGTTAGAATGATGTGGAATGATGAATCAAAGGTCCAGGAACTCCCAAAATTCATCCAAAATCATCCTAGGTCGAATGAGGGGCAAGTGATGGGTGAAACCTAACAAAAACGTGATTTTATAGGTGTTTCCCGGAGGCCCTGACGTAGGCTACGGCAACCAGCGTAGCCTACGCTGGGGGGTATTATGCTGTTTTTCTGTTGATGCTGGTGTAGCCTACGGTGGCTGTAGTATGCCACGGTGAAAACTTTTCTGCTGCATTTTGAATCTTTATTTCTTGATCTCTCCAACTCCTTGTTTCACCATGTAAGCTTTCAACTTGGTTATTTTACCTACAAAATTACTTTAAACTCCTAGTTAACCTATTCAACATGATCAAGTGCATAAATACCAGTGATTATACTTAATATTTAATATTTAATATTTAAACACTTGAAATATCATTCCAACGCACTTAAATCAACATATAACAAATGATGTAAAATAAATGACATAAGAAACTGATATTTAACATAATGAGTTATCGTATTTAACACAATTAAAAATATCATTTTTTTTAAATAATAGAAGTACACGTGTCAAGCCCACTATCCTTCTTAGATTATTTAGATTAAATATCCTTTTTAGTATAAGGCTACTCAAATAATAAACATATCAACAATAAAAGACTTCAAAAAACACACATACACACATAAATATTAAAAGGTAAATTACATTTATTGTCCTTTCTGGTAAAATAGTTATTTTATAAATTTAACATCATTAAATAAACTAAACCATTAATGAAAAATAAAATAAAAATTAGGGACTATACTCGTAATATTAAAACTTTAAAAATCAAATCTAAAATTTTGAATAAACCATGGGAACCATCACTGTAATTTACTCAATTTCTATTTTAAACCATGTGGTTTCAAATATCTTATACTTTTTCAGATGTAATATGTTGGTATGAGTTTTTCGTGGAAGGTGAAATCTTACTAGTATAATTTAAAGAACAATATGATTGCTACATGGAAGTTTTGAGCATTTAGATTTTGCCTCCTATTAGTATATATTAAAATGAAATTTTTTTTAACATCGTATGCTATAGTTGTTACGGTTCTATAACAATATTGAGTGATAATAGCTTTTAAGACTAGTGACGCTTTGGGGTTTTGTGTGGGAGTATAGTCGTCGAGGCATGTTTTTGTTGGAGTAACCAATTAGATCAAACCACAACTATATGTAGACAAGTAGATTCGAAAAAATATATTTCAACTATTTTATTATATTGAATTCGATTAATAAAACAGAATACAAAACCCTATATTGTAATAGACATAAACTAATCCTTACCTGACTCAAATACTATTTAAATAATCAAATAAATAGACTAATAGTTATCTATTTTTAACAAGCTGATAATTAATAATTATTTAAACAAAACTTTTGGTTTCACTCATTCACCTTTTTTATTTGTCCAAGTTAACCTCTTTAATTATGAGCATATAAAGATTAGATCCGCCAGTTGTTGCCACTGCGTCTGCATAATGCAAATTTTATTATTAAATAATTGTATCGTATTCTTTTCATTATTAAATTAATGTATTGCAAAAAAAAATTTAGATACCCTTGATTTTTTGGAATAAATCCATCACTTGTCAGGATGATTCAATTCTGGAAAACAAACGTAAGAGAGATCAAATATAGTCGTATAACGGTACCGATGTTTTTCGGTTGGTATCTATTTCAATTTTCATTGTACCGGCATATTATCATTAGTCGATATAACCTACGAGATACCATATTTTAATACATCACCGCTTTAACAAAATATATACCATAATGTAAAGAAAAAAGAATTATACACAACTCACAATTTAGTTTTTTAATTGATGATAAAATAACAACATATAAACTTTCATTTCTTCTGCTTTTATTTCTTGTTTGTTTTTATAATAAAAATGCTAGAATAAAAATTTCAATATTGTTTTATTTGTGGTTATAATGTTTCGACCCACTGTTAACTACTAACGGTGGAAAAAGGAGTGAGAGAATTCACATTAGTTTTCTTACCTTTAACCTTATAATTATATTAAAAGTTATAATTTTTTATTTTTTTATTTTTAGTTAAATATTATTTATATACTTTTATCGTTACTTATTTTTGTCTTCTCAACTCATAACTATTTTTCAAAAAATATTAAAACCTAAACAGGGATGAACAGTGTCTTAACAAACATACAAATAACCAATAACATTTTCACTCTCCTTCATTTCTTATAATATAAGAAACACACTTACAAATATATATTGTCACATCCCGGCGGAAGCGTGAGATGCTAATTTGGGTGTGACTCGTTTGTACAAAACTCATTGATTAACAGAGTTAACAGATAACACAATAGTATAGAACATACATAACTTAATTCATAATTTAAGGATAATATTAAAGTTAGGATTACATTAAATCATAATAGTCAAAATTTGATCTAAATATAATCCTATTACAAACATGTTATCTAACTGCTACATCTTCAGTAACGATGGAAGTGCGCGTTCATCGATATGCTGAGATCATACATGTTAACGGTTAGATTAACACAAACTTTTTCTATGATTTCTCCCGAGCCATTGTAAACATCAAAAGAAAATATAATGTTGTTACTCATGGTAGTTTTTCTTAAAAAGCATACTCAAAATAGTCAACATAAAGTTGGTGAGTTCACAGATTTATTTTAAACAAAATATTATTAATACATCATATACAACCAAACCTTACTTAATAATCAGATCATTCATACTGTCATAACATAATTCATAAATCAGATAATATAGAATCACAACACTCATCTTGTTGGTGTAGAAAATAATTTTCTTAAGTAGCGCTACCTATATTATCCAACGATTCCACATCCGAATTAATGGTTATAACGTAAATGACAGTACATCTCAAAAATTGCATCAATCATAAAATCAATAGTATTCTTTTTCCCCCAAAAGTTTATAAAAATAAAAATGGGGCTGAATCTCACCTTTATTCTAAGAAATCACCTATAAACAAAATATTTATAGTTTAGAAAACATAAATATTTTCTTCAAAATTTTTAGCATCTCATATATCATAAAATTATTACAATAAATGGGTAAGAAAAATCAGGCATAACATACTCATATTTCATATTTTAATTATTTACAGTTTATTTTTTATAATTTTTGGAATATTCTAATAAATTGTTAAAAATACTTTCAGGTTTCTAAAAATTCTCAAACTTGGTCATAATATTTGACACATCGTTTATAAATTCTCAAAATTTTCCCAAATCACAAATCTTGGCAGAGTCAATTTATATGATTTTTATCATTTTACTAATATTTAGTAAAAATAATAGAATATGTCCAAAAATTCTTATTTTCATACTGGCTGTTCTATTAAAATTTTTATATTTTTTGAAAACTTCTCATAATTTATCACAAAGTTAAATTATTTTTACAGATTTTCATATGACAGAAATTTTCAAAATGTATAACTCATTCATAACTTCGAATTAGGTCACGAAACTTTTTCTGTAAATCTCATAAATCATAAAAGTCAACATATAATTCTCTCAACTACTTTCCAAGTTTAGTTCTTCCGGCATAAATTTTTCTTTCAAATACTTAAATAATTTATATAATTATGTTACTTATAGAAATAGCATGAAAATTTGCAGAACTATATTTCTTAATATGCTAAACATATTTTCAATGTTTGTTCTCACAATCATAGTCAATTACATAATAAACTGAATTTAACAAGTTACACATAAATTTTAACCCTTAATTGATAATTTCTTTTATATAACCTTTGGTTATCATTATTTATTTATTTATTCCTTTTAGACTTATAAAACCTTCCTTACTGCTTTTTAAATAGGGTTGATTTATTTGTAAGATTCATGAAGATCTTGAATATTAAATCATAAGGGTTAGTCATATGTGTTTATTTAAACACATATATAGCTTTTGTAATCTTAACTAGTTATGGTTTAAGAAATGAAATATTGATTTTGATAGAAGGAGAGGGTGAAAAGAAGATGTTGGTAGCTTCTTTCTTCCTTGATGGGTCGATTGAAATGATCTTGAACTTCAAAGCCTTGTTTACCTTGCAACCGAAAACTTAGAAAGAAGAAATGATAGTATAGCGTGACCGTGGTGAAGATGAGGATTATATTTGGTTGAAGTGACCGAGAGAATTGAGATGATGTGGTGATGGTGATCTTCGGGTATGGGATGTCCGAGAGTTTTGAAGGATAACCGAGAGTGTATGTTGGTTTGGATGGTGTGTGTGTGGTTGGTGTAATAACCGATGGGTGGTCTTATGGGGTCTCGGCCAAGTTTAATAGAGGGGACTCCATCATTGCTCTAGAGTACTAGGCTTATAAGGTGGCAAGAAGTAAAGCATGGTGAGTGTCCTTTGGAGTTAGGTGGCAACTATGTGTAATGACTCATCAAGTCTTTATTGCAAAGCTTGACAATTGGTTAGGTTACTAATCGGATTGATCAAGACCCTAATGAACCGAGTCTTTGAGCTTAAATAATGCTTTAGGTTTGAGGTTTGGGTGTATAAAGTTTACTTAGTTTTGTTTCGATGTAAGTTTCTTTGATGTTAACTTGTATTGTGATGTTTGGTTGGGTTGTGTATTTGTATCATTTGATGAATGATTTGATGTTACAAAGTTCTAACATTTGATCACATAGTGTTTGGTATCTAAAACTTATGAATATGTATACATGCATATGTAAAAATTTGTGCATGCATGTAACCATGCATACGTGCAACATATATATACACATAAACACGTATAATATATATAGGGTTAGTCAAACATATAAGTGAATTTGTTCATAGATTAATTTTTGCCTAACCTTATTTTTCACAATTTCATCTTCTCTTTCTCAAGTATATTCTGGACCTCTTTTAGCATTCCATTTGACTTTTACTAAGGGAATTTTACTTCTTCTTAATCTTTTTACTTCTTTATCTAATATGGCTATTGGTTCTTCCATGAAATGAAGCTTCTTGTCTACTTTTATCTCTTAAACTGGTACTTTTAATGTCTCATCTGCTAGACATTTTTTTAGATTGGACACGTGAAATATGTTGTGTACTTCACTTAATTCTGGAGGCAGATCTAACTTATATGCTATTGAGCCAATTCTATCTGTGATTTCAAATGGGCCAATATATCTTGGATTTAACTTATTTCTCCTTTCAAATCGAACTATGCCTTTTATGGGCGATACCTTTAAATAGACCTTATCTCCAGTTCGAAATTCCAAGGGTTTTCTTCTTTTATTGGCATAACTTTTCTGTCGATCCCTGGCAGCTTTCAGTCTATTTTTAATTTCAAGAATCTTATATGATGTTTCTTGTATCAGTTCAGGACCTGTAAGTTGTCTGTCTCCTATCTCATTCCAACATAGGGGTGATCTACATTTTCTTCCATACAAAGCTTCAAATGGGGCTGTTCCAATACTTGAATGATAACTATTATTATAGGAAAATTCTACTAAAGGAAGATGCGTATCCCGATTTCCACCAAAATCTAATGCATAAGCTCGTAACATATCTTCCAAAGTTTGAATTGTCTTCTCACTTTGACCATCTGTCTGTGGATGATAAGTTGTACTCAGATTTACCTGAGTTCCTAAAGCTTTTTGTAAAGTTTGCCAGAATCTGGAGGTGAATCTACTATCTTTGTCTGATATAATTGAAATGAGTATTCTATATCTTGATACAACTTCTTTTATGTAAATTCTTGCCAATTTCTCCATTTTATAATCTTTCCTGATTGGTAGAAAATATGCTGATTTTGTTAACCTATCCACTATAACCCAAATAGTGTCATATCCGTTTGAAGTTCTTGGTAGTTTGGTTACGAAATCCATGGTTATTTGATCCCATTTCCATTCTGGAATTTCCAATTGTTGCAAGTATCCAGAGGGGTTTTGGTATTCGGCTTTTACTCTTGAACAAATATCACATTTACCTACAAACTCTCCAATCGATTTCTTCATACCTAGTCACCAGTATTGACCTTTCAGATCTTTGTACATATTGTTATTTCCTGGATGTACAAAATACCTTGATTTATGTGCTTCTTGTAGGATAATTTTTCTAAGTACAACATCATCTGGTATCCAAGTTCTTCCTTTGAATTTCAGAATTCCATTGGTATCTTCTTCCAAATCTTTTCTTTTCCCTTTTATGATTAGCTTATCTTTTTGCTGAGCGTCCCGAATTTGACTTATCAATTCAGAACATAATTCCATTCTCATGGCACGTACTCATAATGGTTTTGTTCTTTCTTTTCTACTTAAAGCGTCAACTACTGCATTTGCCTTTCCTGGATGATACTTGATTTCACAATCATAATCACTTAGTAATTCTACCCATCTCCTTTGTCTCATATTCAGCATTTTCTAATCAAATATATACTGTAAGCTTTTATGATCTGTATATATTGTACATTTTGTCCCATACAGGTAATGTCTCCAGATCTTAAGTGCAAATACTACTGCTCCTAATTCCAAATCATGAGTAGTATAATTCTTTTCACTTCCCTTAAGTTGTCTAGAGGCATAAGCTATTACCTTATTCCTTTGCATTTGAACACATCCAAATCCTTGACGCGAGGCATCACAATATACAATAAAATCGTCAGTTCCTTCTGGTAATGCTAAGATAGGGGCACTGCATAATTTAATTTTTAATAATTCAAATGCAGCCTTTTGCTTTTCTTCCCAAACATAGGGTCTGTCTTTTTGAGTTAATTCTGTAAGTGGTTGAGCTATTCTTGAGAAATTTTCTATGAATCTCCTATAATATCCTGCCAATCCTAAAAATTGATGTACCTCTGTTGGTGTCTTTGGATCTTCCTATTTCTTAACAGCTTCTATTTTTGCTAGATCAACCTGTATCCCTTGTTGATTAACTACATGCCCTAAAAATTGTACTTCTCTTTTCCAAAATTCACACTTGAGAATTTTGCATATAATTTCTCTTTTTGTAACAATTCCTAAGTCATTCTTAAGTGCCTTTCATGATCTTTCTTACTTTTAGAATAGATTAGGATGTCATCTATGAAAACTATGACAAATTTATCTAAGTATGGTTTGCATATCCTATTCATTAAGTCCATAAATGCTGCAGGAGCATTACACTACAAAAAAAGTGTCATTTAGTGGCACACGTTTTTTGTGGTATTTAACTTTTGTGCCACTAATATATAGTTTTAATGGCACTTTGCGTGTGCCATATTTGGTTGACCCATATATTTAGTCATATTTATCATCTATGCTTCAAAATTAAGGTTTTAATGGCACTTTATTATGTCATACTTACCGGTCATATAATTTTATGACTTTTAATATATGCCACTAATAAATCCAATATTATTCACTCTTTAAATTACTTTAAAAAACTTTAATGACATATATTTCTATTAAAAAACTCCCTCCAAACAAATCCCACTAAAATTTTTTTAAGTTAAAACAAACCATATTCTCTCCCTACTTTTCCCATCTACGATCACCCATGGGCCTTCATAGCCCATTATCTATACTACAAATATAAATTGACATACTCCCTTCAGGATAACCACCGATTTGTTTTTTCTTCAACCGTCATCATCTGCATTGTCACCGGACTTAGGGTTTGATTTCCATATTTTCGCCTTCTTCACAGTTCCGCGTTCTTCTTCATCTTCTCACCATGGCCTTCTTCTTCACCCCTGATTATGTTCTACTTCATATTTCTTCACATTGTCATCATCTTTAAGGCTACCACCACCGTTTTTATTGGATAAGAATTCTTGCACCATCAATTTTGACTTTTCTAATACGCCATCATCTTTAACTGCATGTATGGCAATTTTTTTGTAGTGTTAGTTAACCCAAATGGCATTACAAGGAATTCATAATGACCATATCTAGTTCTGAATGTAGTTTTGATATGTCTTCATCTTGAATTCTTAGTTGATGATATCCTGATCTCAAATCAATTTTTGAAAAGTAACTAGACCCTTGTAGTTGATCAAATAGATCATTTATCCTGAGCAAGGGATATCTATTCTTTATAGTTACTTTATTGAGTTCCCTATAGTCTATACATATCCTGAAAGTTCCATCTTTTTTTTAACAAACAGAACTGGTGCACCCCATGATGATACACTAGGGCGTATAAATCCTTTGTCCAAGAGTTCCTGTAATTGATTCATCAATTCCTTCATTTTTGTTGGTGCTAAACGATATGGTGCTTTAGCTATAGGAGCGGTTCCTGGTACTAAGTCTATTTTAAACTCTACTTGACGATGGGGAGGTAAACCAGGTAATTCATCAGGAAATATACCAGGATATTCATTAACGATAAGAACACTTTCTAGGCTTTCTTTATCTACTTGGGTGTCAATAATATGAGCTAGGAAAGCTAAGCATTTCTGTCTTAAACATTTTTGTGCGTTCTTACAGGAAATTATCTTCATGGCACCTCTAGGTTTCTCACCATATACACATAGTGTTCTATTAGTCAGAGGAATTCTTACCATTTTCTTGCCACATACCATCTCAGCCTGATTTTTACTTAACCAATCCATTCCCATAACAATATCAAATCCTCCTAGATCAATAAGAATCAGATCTATATGGAAACAATATCATCTAAATTTATAGTGCAATTAGGAATAATTTCACATGCTTTAATTATCTTACCATCAGCTAATTCTATCATATATTTTTTATTTAACTTTTCTGAGGTTAGGTTAAGTAGTGGTCTAAACGTGTTTGAAACAAAACTACGGGTTGCTCCCGTATCAAATAGTACGGTAGCGTACTGATTGTTTATAGGAAACGTACCCGTTACAACCTCTGGTTTGTGTTGAGCTTCTTCAGCTTGCATTACAAAAGCTCTTCCTCGAGGGTTGTCTTGGTTGACCGGAGCCTTACCCTTCAGTTGTGGACATTCGTTTTGAAAGTGGTCTTCATTTCCACATTGATAGCAGACTAGCTTTGGGTTAGTGGGGCTCTTACAGTCTCGGGATATATGTCTTTTTTCTTGCAATTGTAATAGATTACCATTGCACAATTACCCTGATGATATCTCTGACAGGTACTGCACCATGGTTGGTTCTTGGTTTGTGGTTCTTTTCCCGTGTCATCCCTAAGAAGTTTCGGGTGGGTTGTCGGGTTATCCTTTTCTGGGAATTTCCTCTAAACTTTCCTCCTGAGTTATCATCACTCCATTTTCTCTTTTCTCCTGATCTAGGGTACTTAAAGATCCATTTCTTATCATTTTGTCAGTAAAGCTTCCTGATAGGCTTACGACATCTGGGAAAGTTTTAGGCATAGTAGATTTCACTAGCCCTCTTATTTGTGATACTAATCCCTAAATATATCTTCCTATTCTTTTTGTTTCTGGGTCACTAAGTGTGGTTCTAGCCTTGAGAGTTCATTATATCTGTCTGTGTACTCTCGACGTGCTGCCCCTTTCATTTCTAGTGCTAAGAATTCAGTTTCTAACTTTTCTATTTCATTTTAGGGACAATATTTTTCTATTACTAAACCTTTAAATTCATCCCAACTTAATCCATTTATAACATGCCTACCTTTAGTGTGCATTTCCGTTTTCCACCAGGATTGTGCCTCTCCCTTTAGTGAATGCGAAGCAAACAAGGTTTTGTTGTTGTTGACACAATTACTGATTTCCAAGGTTGATTCCATCTCGTCTAACCAACATAGGGCTTGTATAGCTCCTCCTTTACCATCAAATTCCCGGGACCTACATGACATAAAAGCTTTATAGGAGCATCCTTTTTCAGTTATCGTTCCTTCTTCCAGTTGTCCTCTCATGGTGTCATTGACGGGTATTTCGTTACCTGGTGTTGCAGTTCCAAGGTTTAGGTTTTGTTGGAGTTGGGTTATTAGTGCGGGTATAGCAGCCTCCATCTGCTGTGTTACTAATCATAAGATCCTATCATCTTCATTGGTGGTTGTGTTTACATGGGTTTCTTCTTCGAGCCTGGTTCTAGGTCGTCAAACTCACGCCATTCTTCTTACGGGCTGTGTGTTTCTTCTTGGCGGCATGATTTTCTATAGGTAATTGTAGTCAATATTAAAAGGATTTTAAATTCTTAATAGTATTTTAGCTAACACAACAAACAATAATTCCAAACATAAAAGATATATTGCAATAAGTTCTTATTAAGGATTTTTGCATGTTAAAGTTAGAAGATAATTTTAATTTCTATGAACCCATTTCCATATCCTTGAAAAGATATTTTTTTGAGTGTCTTCAATTCCTTAACATTCTTTTAAATATTCCTGATTCTTGTTGGATTTTCTTAAGCCTTTTAAGAGTCTGTTGGGTTGTCATTATTTGATCGTCATTCATCTTTTGTCTTTTGCTTTCTCTTTTCTCCTTCTTGGAAGAGTCAGCATTTTGTATTTCTGCATCCTTATCTTCTTAGCCTTGAATCTGTTTCCATGTCGTACCTTTTTCCTGGGGGTTTTAATTGTATATCCTCCTACTGTTACTGGTGCACGTTGGACATAGAAATTTGGCTTATGGTTATTTTCAATTTCAATTTGAGGAGTTTCCATGACTTGTTAAGGTTCGGGTTCAGATGTTATTTCTTTATAATTGCTATGGTCTGAATATTCAGATTGGTTAGTCTCACTGTGATAATTATTAGGGGTCATAGCTGCAAAAAAAATCTTTTCATAATTTTGAGCAAAATAGTTAGTCATTTATTTTCTCATGTTATAAATAAATTTTTACCTTTAGATTTACTAAAAAGTAATGTTAGAATATTTATGAATCACAAAAGTTCACGTATACACATAACATACAGATTTATAGTTACCATAATATGAGCTTATGATTATAGTCTAGGCATTTTATAATACCTAATTCTCTATAACCAATGGCTCTGATACCACCTGTCACATCCCGGCGGAAGCGTGAGATGCTAATTTGGGTGTGACTCGTTTGTACAGAATTCATTGATTAACAGAGTTTAACAGATAACACAGTAGTATAGAACATACATAACTTAATTCATAATTTAAGGATAATATTAAAGTTAGGATTACATTAAATCATAATAGTCAAAATTTGATCTAAATATAATCCTATTACAAACATGTTATCTAACTGCTACATCTTCAGTAACGATGAAAGTGCGCGTCCACCGATATGTTGAAATCATACATGTTAACAGTTAGATTAACACAAACTTTTCCCATGATTTCTCCCTAGCTGTTGTAAACATCAAAAGAAAACATAATGTTGTTACTCATGGTAATTTTCCTGAAAAAACATACTCAAAATAGTCAACATAAAGTTGGTGAGTTCACAGGTTTATCTTAAACAAAATATTATTGATGCATTATATACAACCAAACATTACTTAATAATCAAATCATTCATACTATCATAACATAATTCATAAATCAGATAATATAGCATCACAACACTCATCCTGTTAGTGTACGAAATAATTTTCCTAAGTAGCACTACCTATATTATCCAACGGTTCCACATCCGAGTTAATGGTTGTAATGTAAATGACAGTACATCTCAAAAATTACATCAATCATAAAATTCAATAGTATGTTTTTCCCCCAAAAGTTTATAAAAATAAAAATAGAGCTATAAATCTCATATTTATTCCAAGAAATCACCTATAAATAAAATATTTATAGTTTAGAAAACATAAATATTTTCTTCAAAATTTTCAGCACCTCATATATCATAAAATTATTATAATAAATGGGTAAGAAAAATCAGGTATAACATACTCATATTTCATATTTAAATTATTTACAGTTTATTTTCTATAATTTTGGGAATATTCAAATAAATTGCTAAAAATAATTTTTGGTTTCTAAAAATTCTTAAATTTGATCAAAATATTTGGCACAACGTTTATACATTCTCAAAATTTTCCCAAGTTCCAAATCATGGCAGAGTCAATTTTTATGATTTTTATCATTTGACTAATATTTAGTAAAAATACCAAAAATATGTACAAAAATTCTTATTTTCATAAAGGCTATTCTATTCAAATTTTTATATTTTCTAAAATTTTCTCATAATTTATCACAAAGTTAAAGTATTTTTCCCGATTTTCATATGGCAGAAAATTTCAAAATTCATAACTCATTCATAACTTTAATTAGGTCACGAAACTTTTTCTATAAATCTCATAAATCATAAGAGTCAACATATAATTCTCTCAACTACTTTCCAGGTTCAGTTCTTCCGGCATAAATTTTTCTTTCAAATATTTAAATAATTTATATAAATTATTTTACTTATAGAAATGGCATCAAAATTTGCAAAACTATATTTCTTAATATGCTAAACATATTTTCAATGTTTGTTTCCACAATAATAGTCAATTACATAATAAACTGAATTTAACAAGTTGCACATAAATTTTAACCCTTAATTGATAATTTCTTTTATATAACCCTTGGTTATCATTATTTATTTATTCCTTTTAGACTTATAAAACCTTCCTTACTACTTTTTAAATAGGGTTGATTTATTTGTAAGATTCATGAAGATCTTGAATATTAATCATAAGGGTTAGTCATATGTGTTTATTTAAACACATATATAGCTTTTGTAATCTTAACTAGTTATGGTTTAAGAAATGAAACCTTGATTTTGATAGAAGGAGAGGGTGAAAAGAAGATGTTGGTAGCTTCTTTCTTCCTTGATGGGTCGATTGAAATGATCTTGAACTTCAAAGCCTTGTTTACCTTGCACCGAAAACTTAGAAAGAAGAAATGATAGTATAGCGTGACCGTGGTGAAGATGAGGATTATATTGGTTGAAGTGACCGAGAGAATTGAGATGATGTGGTGATGGTGATCTTCGGGTATGGGATGTCCGAGAGTTTTGAAGGATAACCGAGAGTGTATGTTGGTTTGGATGGTGTGTGTGTGGTTGGTGTAATAACCGATGGGTGGTCTTATGGGGTCTCGGCCAAGTTTAATAGAGGGGACTCCATCATTGCTCTAGAGTACTAGGCTTATAAGGTGGCAAGAAGTAAAGCATGGTGAGTGTCCTTTGGAGTTAGGTGGCAACTATGTGTAATGACTCATCAAGTCTTTATTGCAAAGCTTGACAATTGGTTAGGTTACTAATCAGATTGCTCAAGACCCTAATGAACCGAGTCTTTGAGCTTAAATAATGCTTTAGGTTTGAGGTTTGGGTGTATAAAGTTTACTTAGTTTTGTTTTGATGTAAGTTTCTTTGATGTTAACTTGTATTGTGGTGTTTGGTTGGGTTGTGTTTTTGTATCATTTGGTGAATGATTTGATGTTACAAAGTTGTAACATTTGATCACATAGTGTTTGGTATCTAAAACTTATGAATATGGATACATGCATATGTAAAAATTTGTGCATGCATGCAACCATGCATGTAACCATGCATACGTGCAACATATATATACACATAAACACATATAATATATATAGAGTTAGTCAAACATATAAGTGAATTCGTTCATAGATTAATTTTTGCCTAACCTTATTTTTAGGGTCGTCACATATATATAAGAAAACGTCAGTGCCAGCAACCGACATTACTAAATATGAAATTATGAATTATAAAATGATAACTTTTATTATTCCTTAAAACTATTTTCTGCACAATTACGATGGCTCTCTTAAACTTCCTCGTATCGTCGTGTCTTTGGCGGTTTCAAATAAAAAAAATGAAAATAAAGATTCTGTAATGTTTTCAAAAGTTTTCAAGTCTATATTGTTGTTCTAAACCCTACATATCACTAACTTTTCACTTTAAATATGTTTCAAGTGATCATATTATTGTACGTATTTTATACTTTTATATTTAAAGTATTTTAAAACTTATTCAACTATTTTTCCCTCAACCATACGCGTAAAGGCTTTTTTTAGCTTATTTTTGTTAGAATCAATAACAAAATTAAAAATCAATGGTATTTTGTTGGTCTTGTAAATGTAGTATGAGAAATTTACATTAAACGACGGTTTACTTTAAGTCAAACTTTCTTAAACAACAGTTTAACTACATTTTCAATCATAATCACAAATTAATTATGTCCAAATATATTGCACAAATTTATTTTGATGGGCCCCTGACAAGTGGAAGAAACATTCAACAAACAATATATTTTGGAGCACCCCGTTGCTTGATTTACTCTCATTTTGCCGAGAGGCCGTATCATTTTCACGATCTAATATACATAGTTTTACTATGTACTTTGTGCAGATGATGTTTCCCAAAGCACATGATAGTGATATGTATGTCAGAAGCGATCCGGTCAATCCATTGACCAAGCACAAATTAAGTCGGAGCTAAATCACACGCTAGGTACGGCCTAAAAATAATTGTTTATGAAATTGGAAAATAAAATCTAAGGAAGGAACATGGAAGAAACCAAATTAAAAAAATCATAGTTTCTGATAACTACTTCAAGGAACTTCCAAGTAAATCCCTTTGTAAACTTCTTTCAGTATATATTTATATATATATATAGTGTGTGTATGTATGCATCACATGTTGGTTCTTTCTTTACCAAAATAATCACAATCTAAGTTTATCTCTTGTCTAGCATATATAATGGCATGGGAATCTCCCGAGGATGTGATGCCATGGGTGGGCTTGTACATAGCTGTAGCATCTTTGATATGCACCCTTGCAATGGCTGCAGATGTTGTCCGATCATTTTGGCAGTGGAAGTTGTGGTTTCCAAACAAATTTTTCACTCTTAATGCTTCTACCATCACACTTATGGCTATAGCATTGAAGCTTCCGGTGGATCTAACCACCAAGATGAATGAAGCTGAAGCTCATATCGCAAAGCTGACCGGCTTCCATTTCTTGCTCACTATGTTAGCCAATTTTCTCCCTTCTTTAGGGCTTATGAATGATGGAGAACTTCTAATGAACATCATCGCCTTGGGTATCCTTGTGACCACCATTATGGCTAATATATGGATCCAAGTTACCTTGGTGTTCAAGCTTTTCATATTTGACCTTTTATTTTTGGGTTTTCCCTTCTTATGGCCATTTTCTGTCGCTTTGACGGTCTCAACATCTAGAAAAAAGTTAGAACAACGATACAAGGAGTCACAACAAATGGTTTCAAGTCATCAAGAGAAAATGTTTTCCTCCAAAGACCTCAAACGTTATGTTAAGAGGTATTGCATGATGACTGAAACTCGTAACCCTCAATTTGTAATTGCTTGCTCACCAGTTTCTTCCGCTTTTGGGGTTATATGTGCATACCTTGCTTTGGACTCAACTTCGTATTTTCTAATCCGTATAGGTGACAAGAAAATGAGTACTTCAGAGTATAACTGGTCAATCAAAATAATTTTTATCATCCAGTCACTTGGAATTGTAGTGGGTAGTATTGCACCGGTATTTAGATGTATTACGTCTATCGGTCATTACAATCTCTCAAAGAAACGGAGTAAAAACCAGTTAAATGTGTTTCGAGTTGAAAAACACTGGATTCAAACACTTGAACAGTGGAAACGCAGTCATGTCCATTCATATATCCCCGGCCGCCATTGCAAAATGGTTTTCCATGACATAAAAAAATCTTTTTTGAATTTTTGTATAATACTTCATATCATGGTATTGGTTATATGTAAAACAATCTCTCTCACTCCAAAAATGTTTTTTATCATCATTTCTTATTGTTGGTATTTCATCAACTTAGTTTTCAAAAGGTTTGAAATGATAACCAATGCATCTAATAGCAACTTGAACTCAGAAATAGAAGAATATACAAGGTATGTAGTACAAATTGAAGAGGAGACAAAACTTTCGAATAGAATACTAAGAAATACACTCCACTCTATAACTCAACTCTTAACGAGTCTGAAAAGAAAGAGCCATGTAACCTCATGATGCTTTTAGAGAAGTCTTCAGGATTCAATGGGATAACAGAGTTTGATAATGATCAAACACCACCTTTATATTCGGAAGAAACCCACTATTGTTGGAGCCTTGTAATAGTAACATTAACATCAATTGCCATTGCACTTCCAAACATTGAAAATGATCGTTTTGAAGGACTACTTTCTAGCATAGGGGAAGGCCTCCAAATTGTAAGAAATGTTGAAGAGTGTCTGGACACAAATGGTAATTCGGTAAAGGCAAGAAAAGCAGCAAGACAGGGGTGGAAAGAAATCAAAGTATACCGCACATGGCTACGAATCAAACTTCAACAAAAGACTTCTAAAGGGGAAAATTCAAAGGAGATTCTTAGATGGTTGGGAGACGAAGCAGCAAAAATTGTGATACAGTTTAAAACCAGCAAAATGGCAAGCATAGATCAATCACCTTATAAATTTCGACTTGCAGGTTCTATGTACAGAATTAGCCAGACGGTACTACTTCACTGCAATGAGCAAGAAAAATTGACGAATGGTAAAGAGGTTTTTGAATGGATATCAACTATGATTGCAGATATATTGTCTGCTTGCTTTACCAACTTACCACATGTCATAAAAATGAAGTGTCATCACCATGCAATTGAGAAAAGAGGTGACAATATCCGAACTGCGGCTCAGCTTCTTGGTAGATCCAAAAAGATCCTTAAGATCCTTAAAACCCGTCAGCTTCCTAACATAGATCCAGACTCAATGGCATACATTAGTAATTGGCGTGAACTAAACATGAGTCAAACTCCTATTAGTGGTAACATATCCTATGGTGGTGCTTCATTAGCTGGGATTACTTCTAGTCCATCAAGTTCTAGTGAATCACTTATAGTAACTATTATGTAAAATGTGTTGATAATTTAATATTCTCATGATCTTTCATATATCTAGAATCATCCAATTTGCGGATGTTGGTTATATATAATATCATTACTATGTTGATTATCTCTAATATCATTTAAGGGTGATTACATAGTTAGTTGAGTTTAACTTCGCTCTCAATTCTCGGTGTAAAGTTTTTCTTCAAATTTTGGTGTAGTGTTCCTTGAAATAGTCACTAATAAGCCTAACTTAACCGATAAACATTGGGTCATTTTTGTTTAAAATAAACTAAGTTGTTAAAAAAAACAAAAAACTAAGCCCACTTGATAAACCCCAAATCTCCTTAAAAAGCCTTGTGTAATTCTTAAATAAGAAAGATAATCCAATATAATGAGCACATCTATCATTCGCCTTCTTGTTTATTTGAAAATCAGGTAAATCTGTTACCCAAACCAGGTGTGGCTTAGGAAAATTTTCCTCCCGAATCCGTGGTAGCTAGACTTGTCGACTTTGAGTAGGCTGATGTACGGGTTCGAACCCTGCGGTCTACATTCATTTTTTTGGTATTATTTGATATTTTTCTTATACTTCTACTTTCTTAAATTTATTAAGCTGCAACGTGCGAGACATAATACTAGTTTTTGTGTAAATTTTAAAATCTAATAGGATTCTTTTATATACTTAACCATGTTAATATTACTGCTACAACATGTATAATGAACTTAGAAAACATGTCGATACGCGCGATCACAACGCATGCAGTGCACGACCCCTTGTTCTAAGACAATAATTGAGTAGGCCACGCAATTCAACCCATACAATTTGCAGTAGTTAATTGAATTATAATAATGGGTACGTACAAGGCCAACCCAACACTACAATCTATGATGCATTGGGCTTGGGCCTAAAAAAATAAGAGCCTTTAGTTAAAAGAATTTACAATGAGAATTGGAATTATATGAGTTGATAAAATCTTGAAGCGGAAATAACACTTGATAGTCGATTTGTAACACCTTGAATTTTCCAACTTAAAGAAATATAGTATGATTGGGTGATGAAGTAAAGATTACGGGCTAAAGATGCATTATAGTAAAGACAAACCTTAAACCTCATGTATATAACGTAAAAGTGTTGCCTCCTGCTCTCCCTTGCATAGCAAAATTTTGCCAAAAGGGGTAACCTGGAAAGAAAAGGGTTGTATGGAGAGAAAGTTAAGAGATCCATTAAAGGTATGTGATTTCTTCCCTTTGAGCTTGGTATTCGATGGATCTATGATCCGTGATAGGGTGTGCATAGTATAGATTGATACTAATCGCATCTTTACATGTTAAAGGTGTTAAACTTGGCATTTCTATTATCGACCGAGGGTTCTCGCAAGTTCCACAAAAGACGTGAGTTCTAGATCCCCTTTTACATTTTTAAAACTTCACTCAAACTATAAATAAATTAAAACAAATAAATAAAAATTGGACACATTACATCCTATGGTTGATAGATGCATTGTCACCATAAATAGGTCTGCTCAAACAAAGCTCAAAGTTAAATAATATAACATTTTAAGAAGAGAAGGCATATCAACATAATACTTGGTAAGGATGCTTATGAACCAAATTGAACCAGGTATGCTTGAACTCGGTTCGTTACAAACAAGGCTTGATTTGTTTCGAATTTACATATTTGAGCGAAAAGTTCATGGTCAAACTCAATTTCGTTTATAACCAAGCACTTGATTCTACTCGGTTTTAAATCATAATAGTACCAAACTCAATTATGAATTTAAACACTAAACATGAGTACATGACATCCATTTCCCTCAAAAACCAAAGAAACAATATTGAAAACATTGAAATATGCTAATTGGTGTAGGGTAAAGCTCAAAAAAGAGACAAATAAAAGAAATAACTTAGGTCACAATTACCCACGACACTTATTTATACATGGCTTGTGTGATTTTAAGCAGGGCAATGGAGGTAGTGAGTGGTGGGCTTGGGCTTATGATCTAGTGATATAGTAAAGTTAATTACACAAATGATACATGTGTTTTGGTTAAAATAACAGGTTTGGATACTAATTTTTCTAAGTAACAAATTTAGGGTTTATGATTTCATTTTATAACAAGTTTGAGCATTAACAATAACTTTCGATAAACAAGAATAAAAATACCAATTTCACCCTTTAACTATTAATATAAAAAAATAAAAACCATAAAGAAAGTGGGACCCATAAATTTAAATTAAAAAACTTTTAATTAAATATGTCTTAAACCAAGTGGGGCCCACCTGTCCACCCACTTCCCTTCTTCTAAAGTTTCGATGACCACAATAACAACCAACGCCAAAAATCACCACCTTCATGTCGTCTTCGTCACAATCAAGTCTTCTTCCTCACTGATTTCAACCAAATCTAAGCTCTTGGTTCGATGGTGCGGGCTCCAATGTACAAAGAATTCCTCAAGAACCTGATCATGTGGTGAAAAGGACAAAACACGGAACTACAAGTATTGAAGCTATAAACATCAACAATTACAAAAAGGGAAAACTCCATAAAATAGTAACCAAGTTTAATGAGTGTTCCAATCAGGTCACTCAAGTTTTAAACTATTTCAATTACATAATTAAAATTGGGGGTGATGTTCTAATCCTATATAATTGACCTGCTTAGCAGGTAATTATTTATTTAAGAAATAAAAAAATCAAACCCGACAGCCAACACCATCGCCATCGCTCCCCTCTCCATCAAACCCTTCGCCATCGCTTCCCTCGCCATCAAACCCGACAACCAACACCATCGCCAGCCAACACCATCGCCGCCCAACACCATCGCCCCTCCCCCCCACCACCATTGCCCCCCACCACCACCATCGCCCCCCACCACCACCATCGCCCCCCCCCACCACCATTGCCCCCCACCACCACCATCGCCCCCCACCACCACCATCGCCCCCCACCACCACCATCGCCCCCCACCACCACCATCGCCCCCCACCACCACCATCGCCCCCCACCACCACCATCGCCCCCCACCACCACCATCGCCCCCCACCACCACCATCGCCCCCCACCACCATCATCCCCAACCACCACCATGTATTTATGCATTTTTAAAGATTTTTTTCAATTTTCTAAATATTCAACTTTTTTTAATTTTTTTAAATATTTTATACATTTTTAAACGGGTCAACATACTATGTATATTATGATGAAATAAATTTAGGTTAAATACACAAGATTGAATTTTAAACTATTAAACATTTTTAATAGTTTACCTACTATTCAAATTAATTATATAAGATTGAAACATCAAAATAAAGTTTAGTGACCTGATTAGAACAAAAAAGTTTATGAGTGACCTAATTAGAATAATTTTCAAACTTTGTTACTATTCTATAAAGTTACCCCTTACAAAAAAAGCACAATGAAGACCATATCGGCATATGATACGCCGAGTATGGGCGTATCATACGCCATTGAGCGTATGGCGGCATATTTATGTAGACGTATTTGAATAAAAGAATAGAAAGTTGGGTGTCAGAGAGCAAAGTTGGGCGTATGATATGCCCAGGGTCGGCGTATCATATATTGGGTGCTTAACAAACCCCAGATTTGATGGATTTTCAAGTTTATTTAAACCTATATAACACCAATTCGAAAGGGAACTTTTTTCAACCAAAAATTTGTGTTTTCAAGAAGATTTTTGGTGCTTCCTTTAAAACACAATTTTTTACTAAGAAGAGTTCCCTTTCGAATTGGGGTTAGATAGGTTTAAATAAACATGAAAACCCATCCAATCCAGGTTCTTTAGCACCCGGCATATTATACGCCGGCCCTGGTTGTATCATACGCCCAACTTTGTTCTCTAACGCCCAACTTTTTGTTCTTTTTTTCCAAATACGTCCACAAATACACCGCCCATACACTGTCTGGCATATGATACGCCAATACACGGCGTATCATACGATGACCAGTGTATGATATGCCCATGCCCGACGTATCATATGTCGGTATGGTCTTCACTGTGTCTTTTTTATAACTTTTGATATTTATATCTTCGGTCCATATAATTCCGTATTTTGCTCCTTCTTCTAAACAATAGACCTTTTTTAGATCCAACACCTATAAATTAATACACAAACAACTTGAACTTATTCCACAACAATTACAATGTAAAATCACGCTTTTAAATCAATTAAATAATAAATTATTACCACGCGATCAGAACCATGCTGCTAACATGGGTGGAAATACCATCGATGGATAAGATGAGTTTATGTCATCGGGTGACAACCAAACCGCAGAAGCACTCAATGTGCTTCCTGGAACTACCACTAAAACTTCTGCTATATAAAATACCCCACCATGTATCTCTCCATCGGACCTTTCCTCGAGCTCCCTCTACAAGTACCTTCCTATTTCCCTCCTCCATCGCAACAAAAAAGTTAAATTGGTCCCTAAATCAGTCTAGCAACCAATAGACTGGCTTTGTCAAAGGATGAACATGTTGGCTTGAGTAAAGCCAACGCAAAATACTGACCAGCTGCGTTGGTTAGATGGCGGCTTCAATGGTGGGGTAAAGGTACAACGAGGATGAACATGGATATGGGGGGACTGGTTGGGTTTGATTTTAATTTTATTTTATATGTGTGTGTATATATATTTAATTACACAAAATAACATAGAAATAAAAAGACCATTATACCCTTGACCTTGACAACAAAGTTAACTTAGTGGCAGTACTCAAACTCGTTATAAAATAAAATCATAAACCCTAAACTTGTTACTTAGATAAGTTAGTACCTAAATATGTTCTTTTGACCAAACTATAAGGACTATTTGTGTAATTAACTCGATATACTAATATGGTTCGAGGAAGGCCTAACAGATTTTGCGTAAATTGCTTTGCATCTGTCTAGTTAATTGGTCCATTAGAAGAAAATGAATACTTGAGTAGGAAGGGATCCACTAGACATCCATAAGTAATATTGGTATGTGTATTTAGCAACAAACTGTACGATTAGTAGCAACCGAAAAATCACTAATAACATGACAAATGACGATAATAGCTGATGAAAGAGTTCTTGCTACGATTTTAATCATCAACTGACACACTTTTTCACGAAACAATGTGTCGTTTCAACATAGCATTGTACCTATAAAACAAAAGTCTTTGATCTGTTTCAAGACATTGTTTTCGGGTCATGAAACACATACTTATTCTTCATCTATTTATATTATTCGATTAAGATTCAAAAGTATCATAATCACATTGTATGATGAGAGTGTTTTACCTCATTTAGAGAGATAATACATATCCTAAACTGCTGGAAAACCTTTAGAGTATTTGTTGCAGCGGAGAAAGAAATAACCATGTTAAACTTATCATCCAAATTTAACAAAATGGATCATTGGATTGTGTTCAACTAGATGTGACATTGTGATAAAAAATGTGCTTGTTTTTCAAGTGGACACATGTAAACAAAGAAATGATTATTAATTTTGTTGTTCAGAATCATGCATTGTAGAAATAATGGGGCGTTTAATTCTTGTTAATATATAGATTTTGCAAGAAAATAAAGTATTGAAACCAAAGAAAATTTCTCCTGAAACAATAGAGTTTGACAAAGTATTTTTTAACACCAAACATGTTAGTGTTGTAATAACCATCTGTCATAAAATAATTAAACCTTCTCTAGTTCTCCACAACAAAACAAATTGGTTGACCACATACAATTTTAGTGTGATGAAAATTGTCACCTGTTAGTTTATGAATTTTGACACATTTTTATGTATTATCTTATGTTGATTAAATTACTATTTTGGTCCATGTAGTTTAGACGTTTAACCCTTTTACTTTAAATATGAATCTTTTGACATATCAGAACCTAAAATAGGATTTTATAACGGTTTTGACCCTTAGGACTATCTCTGTTAATTTATTTTGTTAAGTATAAGATTATTTTGAACCATTTACACCTCAGGGGCTATTCATGTGCATTACAAGGTTCTTTTAATAATTAGTGGGATATTTATGTAATTTTCTTACTTTTAAAGTTATTGAAAAAAAAGGTTCTTAAATAAAAGCATTCAAAAACTTTTCTTTATAAAATTAGAAATCATTTTCTTAACTTTTGTAAATAACATTATTGTAAATAGAATTTTGTTTTCCAATAACTTCAAAATGGATAGAGAAAAAAAAAGTTAAATAAGCATTTATTTTGATACATATCTATAACTTATAATAAAATAATAACTATTTATCCATATGGCCTCTTACTAGCATGTTCACGTAGACGTCATATATATATGTCAAATGTACGTCCTCACCTCCTTCACTCTTGAAATATTCACTTACTTTCCATACTTTTAATATTCTTATCTTTTTTAATATATTCTAATAATATTCATTATTACTCATAAATACTTGACATTTACTTTAAATATTTTCCATATTTCCATAAATTTACTAAAATTACATCGATTTTAAAATAAGTTTTCAAAACAGTAAACTTACATTTCATTTTAAAATTACTTGCATAATATAAGGATTTTAATTTTTTTTCATGATATATATATAAATTTTGTTCAGTATTATTATAATATGTTATGTTTGTAACTTTAATTTAATTATTACACAAACAAAAATATTAATATTATTATCATTACACATACTAAGAACTTTATTTGTATTAATATATAATTCTATCTTAGTATCAATCAATTTAACAAAAGGAGACAATTTATACTCATTCATCTATAATTGACTAATTAACTCTCAGATTATTTTTTAATTTATATTTATACATCTTTATGGAAGATATACAAAAATAATTAAAAACTAATTTGAGACTTAACTAGTCAATTATAGATGAATGCGTTTAAATGGTCCCCTTTTGTTACCTTTATTTTTGTAAGCAAAAGTAAATTTTTTAATTACATGTTATGTTACTTAGTGTCTTACATTGTTTAATTTTGATTAAATAGAGGGTTTATGTAATAAAACAAAACTAAACGTGACAACATTGCCTAATTATATTATTTAAGTTGGTCATATCATATGCGGAAGTAATATAGGAAATCAGACTTTTGTTACACACCTTAGTTTGACACTTTAGGATAATATGATTCTTTTCAAGTTTTAAAAAAGCCAGTTTCTATACGCTATGTTTTTGCAATGACGATAAACAAAAGTAAAGAACAATTATTATACAACGTTGATTTATTTTTTAGACAATCTATTTTCACACATGGTCGATTTTATGTTGTATTATCTAAGTTAAAAGTAGACAGAGACTAAAATTTACTAATATTAGAAAAAAATAAAAATCTTAAGTACCAAACATCAAATGTTATACTATGAATATTTATGATTAATATTATTGTTTCTTTCGTATATTATTGTTTATAACTTAAATATGTATGTTATATATAATATTTTCATTGATGTCATATCTATAACGTATATTAGATTATACATTATAATATCTGTTACATATAGTTTTTTTCAACCCGCATAACACACGGGTATCTAACCGCATAACACACGGGTATCTAACTAGTTTTATATAAACCATTTTAATAAGTAAGATTTCAACATATATACACCTATTCAAAGAAAATAAGCTTTTTGATCTCAATTAAAAATTCCAAATATCATACTAAACAAAAACTAAACTTCACATTTCGATAGATAACTTTTTTTGGGATCTTCATATTAGTAATAAAAATATATAAAATTTTAGTTATTTAATAATACTACATACATACACATGCATTTGATGAAGACGTAAATTGAATACCTTTTAATTGGTGCGACTCACAAATGCAACGGGACATGAGTAGATAGACGATGACCGAGATGACCCTTTGATTTAAAGGTTGAAATAGTTTATTACCGACATGCAAGACAAAAACATCAGTCCACAATCGTAGACAACACTCTGACTAACACCACCAATATATTTATTTTTTTTAACATTTTATCTTAACATCTGTAATGTATCCGTTCATTAAACATAACCATATGGATCGCCCGTGGAAGAAGAAAGAGTTGCTTGGCAGAGGAAGAGGAGAAGAGGATAGCGGTAACGGGCTGGCCATTAGGGAAGATCGAGAATTGAACAGAGATCGGTTGTGTTAGAAATAAGTTATGTTTATAAAATTCAAGAATGATTTGTGTATACAAGTAATACAATGTGAAATGTTTTCGCTTATTTTATAAATATATGTAAATTCCCATTTATAATAAGAGATATGTTACATGTACACCTAATGTGTTACCCAGACTCTTTGGATAAAAGTCTTGTATTACAATACGCCATATGTTCCCTAATTAATCAAATGGCGTCTATATAAAATACTTGGGTGTACTAATAGCTTGGGCTTAAATTAAACATTACCGTATAAACATATTTGAAAACTAAATATTTCTTTTTATAATCAAAATATGTTATAACAATTATCAAGGTCAAGTTGCCATCGATTGCAGATTCTGTACTTTTAAGGCTGGCTCCAAGTAGGCCCAACTACAATTATGGAAAGTGATTGTACTTTTCTTTTTTATTTTCTTACTTTATGAGAGTAAGGTTGTGATAATTAATTAAATAAATTAAATAAAATAGTTTTGATTGTGTAAAATCATATTGATATAGAAATCTTGACAACATGCAACGTCGTCATATCTCCTAGTATTTGTTATTTTATTTATAAAGTAAAACTTTGGGTTTTAACATAAAATCTAACTTATTTTCACCTTTGTAATTAATTGTGCTTAAAGATATGCTAATGATATGATGCTATGTCATGCAGTTGCGGAGATAGTTAGAGACTATCGGGGTGAATTGACACTATTTTTTAGTGTTTTATGTGTAACGTATGATATGAGTATTAAGCATGTGCTTATTGAGAAGTTAGTTTGAGTTAGTTAGAGATATTGATCATGTGCTCAAATGAGTTAGTTTGAGTTGCTTGAGTTAGTTGAGATTGTTATATGATTCTAGATCATTCCATAGATTCATATAAATAATCTCTAGATCTCAATGTTTAGTAATCAGAAATAAAAATACAGAATTTCTTTCTTGTTCAACATGGTATCAGAGTGCTCTAAGTACTCCGGCAACATTTCCGGTAGTCTCACAAACTTCGGCGACTTCTCCGCCTTCACTTTGTCATGTCTTCTTCAACTTCATCTTCTTCATCTGATACTGTGAATATCACTGGAAGTTCATTCAATTCTCTACCTAATATTGCCAATTTTTGGTCAATTAAGCTTGATGATGACAATTATCTTAACTGGAAACATCAAATTGTTACCGTATTGAAAACCTTGGGATTATTGCAGTTCTTGCAATCCAATATTACTGCTCCTGCTGCTACTTCAGAAGATCGAGTCGCATGGGATAAAAGAGATGGTTATGTGCAAGCATTAATCACCACAACTCTATCTCCATCGATTCTTCATCTTGCTCGTAACTCTTCTTCCGCATATGAACTGTGGAAAAGAATAGAAGACTCGTTTGTTCAAACCGTTTTTGCCAAACAATCAAAGTTAAGAAATCAGTTTCATCTTCTAAAACAGAACACGAAATCTGTTATTGTGTTCCTCAATGAAGCTAAAGAAATTGTTGACTCTTTGAATGCAATTGGAGATCCAATATCAGATGATTTACTTGTGTTACAGATTCTTCAAGGTTTGAATGTTGATTATGAAAATTTTGTTATGAATATTGAAAATCAAGAGACAACACTAACCTTTTCTCAGTTGCGGTCTAAACTCCTCACATATGAAGCTCTCTTGAAGCAACGGAAAGCTAATGTTCAACCAAATCTTGTTGTTATGAATGCTTCCACACTAAATCCACCTCATGATCCCTTATCAAACACAATTATATGTCAGATTTGTGCTAAATCTGGTCATAAAGCATCAAACTGTCACTTTCGGTATCCATCTTTCGAGTCTTCTCATTATCCCACTGGTAATGGTCGCTCTGGTAATACGCTCGGGCGTGGTACTCGGTCTCGAGGAGGAGGTGGTCGCTATGGTGGTAGCCGAGGTCGCAACATTGGTAGAGGTTTATCGTGGTCATCTGGTGGTTCAACATGGTCATCTGGTGGTCGCTTCACTGCCACATCTAGCTGCACTTGACTCTGATGGATATGAGTTAGGTCATCACCGATTTGGGGGTAATGGAAGTTCTGTTAGGTTTTCTTCTTTGGGCCCGGTGCAGGTGTATTGGTGCCTACTCCAAGTCTCTCTGGGCAGCCCTCTAACTTTGGCCCGAATCTTTATTCTGGATTGCAGTTTGGGCCTGTTTCTTCATCTGTTGGATCTAGTATGGGTACTTATGGAGCTAGATTTGGGCCGACACATTTTCAGTCATGGGCTTTCCCACCTTCTTCTTAATTTGGTCTTCATGCAGATCTTTCGGATACATGTAAGACTGTGGAATCTTGGATTCTTGATTTTGGAGCTACCGCTCATATGACCTCTGATCCTACTATTGTATTCGATACAGTTCCGTACACTGGTTCTGAGCGTGTGTAGTGGTTGGTATGGACATCTCTATCCATTTCTCACATTGGTTATTCTTACCTTCGTTTGTCTCGATGTGTTTTGTTGCTTTGGTGTGTTCTTGTTGTTCCTGGCCTTGCCAAGAATCTATTATCAATCACACAACTTGTGATTGATAATCCTATATCTGTTTTATTCTCACAGTTTGGTTTGTCTATACAGACTCACACTGGGCAGCTCCTCTACGACATGCGAGCTAGTCCTCGTCAACTGTATTCTCTCAATGCTACATTTACTACTTCTCACAAGATTTGGCATTCTCACTTGGGTCATCCTTCAGAATCTGTACTGTCTAGGATTACATCTTTACCATTGTCTCAGACTTCTTTAAATAAACCATGTAATTCATGTTCTATTTCTAAATCTAGTAGATTGCCTTTTCATGTTATTGTATCACATTCTACTGTTCCATTGTATGTGATTCATTGTGATATATGGGAACCGTCTCCAGTTATGTCTCGTTCTGGGTATCGCTACTTTATTACATTTGTTGATGACTTTAGTCGCTTTACCTGGATCTATCCGTTGACTTGTCGGTCTCAGGCAGTTGATTGTTTTCGTCATTTTCGACCTTTGGTTGAAAATCTATTTTATTGCACCATTAAACACCTACAGTGTGATGGTTCACCTGAGTTGATTCATGGTACTATGGCTCAGTAGCTAAAGCTGGTATTGCATATCGTATTTCTTGTCCTCATACACCTCAACAAAATGGGGTGGCTGAGCTCAAGAATCGACATCTGTCTTAGATTGCTCGAGCCTTATTAGCTCATGCTGGTCTACCAAAGAAATTTTGGTATGATGCATATGCCACTGCAACATTTCTTACTAACTGGTTGCCCACACCGGTTCTTCATCATTCCACCCCATATGAGGTCTTATTGGTACTTCTCCTGATTATTCCATTCTTCGTACCTTTGGATGTTTGTGTTATCCGTTTCTCGGTGATACCAGACTGGATAAACTTTCTCCCAAATCTACTCCATGTATTTTTGTGGGCTATGCTCCTAGTTATAATGGTTACCTATGTTATGATCCTATTACAGCTCGTATTATTACATCTCGTCATGTTGTCTTTCATGAGACAATATTGACATTCCTATTTCTGCTACCTCTAGTCCTTCTTCTGTTTCTTCTCCTTTATTTGATTTCTTTATCCCTCCTCCGACTTTTCCTGCTTCTACTAGTTCTATGTCCTCCTCTTCTTCCTCTCCTGTGTTATCTTCATCCTCTTCTCCTCCTTCCATATCTCCATCTCGCCCTTCTCATCCCATGGTCACTCGTTCTCATGATCATACTCGTCAGCCTAAGCAGTTCCCTGATCATGTTCTTTTTCATGCCACTACCGCTCCTACTACTGAGCCGTTTACTTTTTCTCAGGCTCAGCATTACTCTGTTTGGTGGGATGTTATGCATGCGGAGATTGATGCATTACACACCAACCATACACGGGATCTTGTTGTTCCTCCTACTTTTGCCAACATTGTTGGTTGTAAGTGGGTTTACAGGATTAAACATAATCTTGATGGTTCGGTTAGTCGTTATAAAGCCCGACTTGTTGCTAAGGGCTTTCTTCAGACTGAAGAGATTGATTATACTGAGACTTTCAGTCCTATAGTTAAACCCACCACTATTCGTCTTGTTTTATCTGTTGCTTTCTCTTGTGGATGGACTATTCGTCAAGTTGCTATCAACAATGCCTTTCTTCATGGTGACTTATCTGAGACTGTTTATATGTCTCAGCCACCTGGTTTTGTTGACTCTTCTCGACCTCATCATGTTTGTCTTCTTAAGAAGGCTCTTTATGGCTTTAAGCACGCTCCCCGAGCTTGGTTTTCCAAGCTCTCCTCCGCTCTTCTGGCTAGTGGATTTTCTCAGTGTATTCTGATACTTCACTGTTTGTGTATCAGCATGATGGCAGTTCGTGTTATGTCTTGGTATATGTGGATGACATTATTATCACTGGCAGTTCATCAAAGTTTGTCTCTACTCTGATAACTCGATTGCATTCTCAGTTTGCACTCAAAGATCTAGGTACTTTATCATACTTCTTGGGTGTCGAGGCTACTTTTACTGATGATAGTCTTCATCTATGTCAGTAGTGTTACTTACTTGATTTGTTACAACGCACTGGTTTAACTCAGTGTCACCCATTACCCACTCCAGTTGCTTCTGGTCGTCAGCTTTCTCGTTATTCGGGAGACCTGTTGAAGGATCCTACATTATATCGTAGTACAGTTGGTGCTTTACAGTATCTGGTTTTGACGAGTCCAGAGATTGCATATGTTGTTAGTAAGGTGTCACAGTTTCTACAGACACCTGATCGTCACTGGATTGCAGTTAAAAGCATTTTGCGATATCTTCGTGGTGTCAGACAATATTTATTGTTTTCATTATTATGTTTATTATGTAGATCATTTTTAAATATATATAAAAAAAATTATTATTTTTAAATTCTCCAGTAAATTTTTGTAGAAAAAAAGTTATATTTATAAAATAAAAAAACAAAACAAAATAGATTTTAGTTCTCATAATAATTTCTAAGAAACATTTTATTAAAGTTTGTATTTTTTTAATTAAAAATATTTAATCAAAGATTAGGCGAGAAAATAAATATGAAAAGACATCATAGAGTATCATAATGTCATATGTTCTCAAAAATCATTATGTTTGCATTTTGTATATTTGCATTCTGTTTCTCGACTATAATTTCGGTGATAATAGTGTGTTTACTTTTTACAGTCATCTAACCTTTGTATGTTTTGTTGTAAAAGACTAAATATATTAATACTATCTTTTAGTGGACATTCTTAAACTATATAAAAAAATAAAGATTTAGAAGATAATCTTGAGAATAATAAAATCAAAATTTGAACAAAAACACCAAAAACGACATTATGAGTTGTCAATCACATACATCCTGACCGATGATAATAATATCTTAGTACGTGAAAGATACTCATTTTATATCTCTATATCGTTTATAAATGCCTGAAATATATAAATATGTCTTATGAAAAGCATATTAAAAAATTGAATACGTGATAAAATGATAAAATAAAAAGTATGAGAAAATGTATTCATTTATGAAAATAAAATAGATGCATACTATTGGTTTACGTAGTCATTAGTATATGTAATAATGACTTATCTAACATACACACTAACAAATAAATATGAAAAAATAACTTATTCAACACGGTTATTGTAATAAAATAGAGTTAACATGTAAACCCTCCCCTTCTAAAACATATATTGAATCAACTATAAATGTCCTGTTACATATGAAGTTCTAAGCATATATGCAAAGAACGATACCACATTGAAGGCATCGTAAATTCGTAACCCTATGCCAACATCAAGGATCAGGGACCAATACATGCATACACAAACATAGCTCAACAGGTTGCGTTTATATATATTATTATTTTTATTTGTATTAGACAATAATTTATAATTAGTTAATTACTGTACCATTAACTTGTGGTCAAAATTCCATTATACAATGTGCATGAATTCGTTTGAGGAAAATACATTGGCTCTCATTCCTTCGGGGAATTGCCGTTCCAACCAAAAGGTATGTGGCTTAGTATTAAAAAGTAGATTTATATACATATATATTTGTAATTTTAAAATAAATTTTTATTTCTAACGATTTTGTGGTACCGTAAAAATATGAAAATCATAAAAAAAAATAAAATAAAAAATAAAATAAAAAAGTTGCATCATCTTTTGACTTTTGGTATTCCATTTATTATGTAGAGTGTTGAACTTGGTTCAAGACACATAAACCGAAAGGAAACACTATTTTATAGAAATAAAGCACCCCGTATTGGAGTGTTGAATTGAATTATTTTATATATTTTAAAAATGTTATCGAACAAAGAACAAAGAACAAATGAACATGACACCAATTCACTCAAACCCAAAGAAACTAACATTAAACACCTTGAAATATATTAATTGTGATCGGGTAATATCCTTGAGATTTAAAGGTGCAAAGCCTTTCTGTTTTCCGATCGTTCATTAGGATGCTGACTTGAAGGGAGAGGATGTGTCGGTTGCCCCTCTCACTCGGATGCCATAGGGCAGGTATGGTGAAAGAATACTTGGAGATGGTGGCATTCTTAAGTCTGCTATTGATGTTATAGTGTTCTCATATCATAAAAAGACTTGTACAGTAGAGTTGAGAGTGAAAAATTCATGATAAAATACTTATATATTATTAATTACTAATTGTTTTTATATATAATAATGTTGTACCTTATGTATATGGAGTTTTTCAAAAAAAAATAACTTTTTACTTTTAACCCAAAGGTTTCATATTTTGCAAAATAACCTTTTAAAATTTGACTATTTTTACTTTAAACCCAAAATTATTCATCTTTTGCAAACTTAATCTCATAATTTTTTATACTTTCAACTTTGATACCCTATACTTTTTATATTTTTCATTTATACTAATTTGTAACAAAACTAAAAACAATTGAGTCAAAAGGGTAATAATTAAGAATCATGATGTAGAATAAGATTTACTACATAAACAATTACTTTGTTTTTGAACGGCAAATGTGTGACCCTGCTTAGAAGAATAGGTGTTATTTTAATCAGGTTCACCTATCCGTTTCCCAGTCGGGACCGCACCCCAACCCCATCAGAAAAAAATCATTGCTAATAAAACCCCTTGGCTCAACTATTAACATTATATATTACCTTAATTATGGTGACATGAATACCATGCATAATATTTTCAAAGTTGAAACATTTTTGTAGGTAAAAAAGTAATTCAACTCAACAAGTCAGCCTATGACGCTATGGTTTACACACATGGCCACAACCCACTTATTTATATGAACAAACTTGGGCTTGTGTTTCTTTTTCACTATAAAGGCATTGCAGATTTAGCCATTTAGGTAGGTAGTGGGCTTAATATAATTGAGCTATGGTCATGTAATATACTAATATTGATCGAGTAAAGCCTAGCAAGATTTTGTATGAAACATTTACATTACTGGCCACGTTTGAGTGGGCCTTTCGGAGTGGGCGGTTAGTTTCAGTGTTCTAGGTTAGAGATCGGCAAAAAAACCCGGGTACGGACCCGACCCGGTGAAGCCGACCCGAACCCGGTTTGGGTACCCCAGTATAGGGTTACCCGGTTCGGGCCCGTAAAAAACCGGTGGGTAGGACCTGGTTCAAATTTGGAGAATTTTCAAGAACACGAACCGACCTACCCGACCCGACCCGGACCCGACCCGATTGTACCCGGGTCCAAAACGGTTTTGACCCTTTTTTTTCTTCAAAAAAATAGCCGTTTTTAAAGGCTATATAGCTGTTAGGGTCCTTTTATGACCGTTTTTTGGTGTTTTTTGCCCCTTAAATTAATATAAATAGGTGTGGGTTGATATGGTTGAGTACCCAAGCCTCAAACACAAAAAGAACATACGCAAAAAAACGCAAAAAAAACATACGCAAAAAATACTCTCGTTTACTTACATTTTCACTCTCTCATCTTACACTTTTACTCTCAATATGGTTCAGGCTCAATTTTCCGTTGGTCAAGGTTCGTCCAACTCTCCAACCATCGTTCGTGTTCTTGCACACAAGCGTAACATGGATGTTTGGTGCAATTGGATATGGTTGAGTTGAGTGCCAGGCCTGTAAAGGCTCGTTGCAAGTTTTGTAGAGCTTTGTTTACTAAAGATTCTAACACGACTTTAAGCAAACACATTAGCAAGAAGTTTTGTAAGTCATTGAAAAATAATCTGGATTCGTAACAAACACAATTAGGTGGAGACGGTGGAATCTTTAATTACGACGTTAATGAGGTTCGAGATCGAATGGCGAAGTTCGTGATTCAAGAAGCTTTGCCTTTTAGTCACTTCAACAACCTTTGGTTAACCACCATAATTCGAGAGACACTTCAACCTCTTTACATTCACGTAAGTCGTACTGCACTTAGACGTTATTGTTTAAAATTATGGAAGCAAACAAAAAATGATTTAATTGTATCATTGGGTAGATCCCAGTTCATGGCAAATGATAAAACGTACGATTGCATTGATCTATTTCCGTATCCACACATCTGAAAAATTTTATTTTACTTTTTGGATAATGTAACTACTTTTAATTTACAAAATAAAATATTTTTAATGACATTGATAACACTTTCAACAACACAACCGCGGTTAAAATTTTTTAATTAAAATATCTTTCTATTACAAACGGTGATTTTTTTCATACTCATTGTGTTGCACATTTTATTATTTAGTAGTATGATAACTTTAAAAAAGCTTTTCGATTTATGTTACACGACGTTTTTAAAATAAATAGAAAAAGATATCGTGATTATAAAAAACTTTGTAAGGATACATAATCTATATTTTTAGGGCATAATTGGGATGTACGTGCCAGGTGGAATTCGACTTGTCACATGTTTGATTATGCTTTAAAACAAAAAGACACTTTAAAAACTTTTCATAATAGTCTTTCAGATAATTGCGAAGCCGACCTTTTCCGGATGCGGGTTGGAAAATATTGAACATTTATCCGGATTTCTTGACGTGTTTAAAAATTCAACTACAAAATTATCGGAAGTTTATCATCCCACTAGTTATTCGGTGCTTCAAGAATTATATATTATGGCTTTGAATTTTAAATTTTTTTATAATAAAAATAATATGTTTAGAGAAATTATAAAACTAATGATAGACAAGTTTAAAAAATATTTTCTTGAGTTACCACCCGTTTTTATTTGTGCCGCTGTTTTAAATCCTTTTTTAAATGTTGCAGGGGTTGAATGTTTGATAGACGAGATATATGACAATTTGGATATACATGATGAAAACCCCAATTTTTCAACCGCGGCAAAAGAAAATTTTAATGAAAGTTTGAAAATAATTTATAGTTTTTATTTAATTAAATATGGGCCTAACGTAAATATAACTACGCCAAGAGAATTAACTCAAGTGTTAGTACCTCGGTTAAAGACCCGGTTATGACTATGTTGAATGCTCGGGATGTGACGGCTAAACGACAAAGGGGTAACGCCCCAACAAGCGAGTTTGGTAGTTACAGTGGAACAGATTTTATTTCCACTATGACTACTCAAGATTATCATGCATTTGATATTTTGATTTGGTGGAAAGGAAAGGAATCCTAATTTCCGATTCTTTCCGTTATGGCCCGTGATTTACTAAGCGTCCAAGCTTCTAAAGTAGCTTCGGAGTCTGCGTTTTCTCTTAGTAGCAGGGTAATATCATTACGGAGAACAAGATTAACTCCGGAAGCGGTGAAGATGTGCATTTGTTTAAATGACCACTTAGACGCGATGGATCGTATACAAGACAAAACAAACCTTGAAGACGAAGTTGCACTTGAATCTAAAGTACACGATGAAGAGGTAGAAGAAGGAGTATCTTCTGGTATATTCGACGAAGATATAGAATTTGATAAGCCTCTCGGATAAAATAAATATTTGACGATAAGTTAAATAAAAGTTCTATATTATTTTTTACTGATTCGTTAATGTATTTTAAGTTTTTTAAATAAATAAATGATAAATTAATGTTTATTTAATGTTGTTATAGATATTTTTGTAATGTCGTTATAGATGTTTATTTAAGTTAAAAAAGTTGTTTTAATGCGATATTTTTTTCCAAAAATAATAAATGATAAATAATATAATAATAATAATAAATAAATAAATAAAATAAAAAAACTCAGTTGTACCCGGTTTTTGGACCCGACCTAACCGGGTAGGTCGGGTAGGGTATTATACATGTTGAACCCGACCCGGATTCGTATCCGGAACACCCATACCCGGGTACAATAAAACCCGATTGGGCCCGACCCGGTTGAACCCGGTTCGGGTCCGGCCATAACCCGGTATGTGCATCTCTATTCTAGGTTACTGAAGCAATTTTATAAATTAATTTAAATAATTGAGTTTTATTTATAAGTTTTGTTATTTTTTACATATTTAACTTTTTAAAAATATTTTTTATTTACGAATGACTCAATTAAAACAATTCTCAAACATTAGAGTTCTCCAATCAAGTAACTAAAAATATTTTCTTAGAATTTTGGTGGGTTTCTTAAAATAGTTGATGCTTCAATTCAACAAATAGTAGGAGATATTTCTATAAACAACCGTTTACTTTGGGTCAAATTTGTTTAACAAGTCGTTAACTACGCTTTCAATCATATTCACAAATTAATTATGTCCAAATACATCACACAAATTTATTTAGATAGGCCCAGTGATAAGGAAAGTGGAAGAAACATTCAACACACTGTAGCTTTAGAGTATACCCGTTGTTTGATTTATCTACCGCTTTGCTCAGGGTCAGGAAGAGGCCGACTTCTTTCGCGAACCTATGTGTACATGGTTTTACTCCGCACTTTATGCATGAGGTTGTTCCTCAAAGTACATGGTAACCATTGCGTAAGTCTGATCGCGAAGCGACCCACCTTCCTCGAACCTTACCAAAAGCCAGAGCTAAATCACACACTTGGTTTTAAAGAATAAGGTTTACTAAATGTTTCTTCCACCTATGGAATTGGAAAATAATATCGAAGGAACGTGGAAGAAACCAACTTGGAAAATATAGTATTTGATTACTCCTCCTTCGAGGAACTTGTATGTAAAATATATTTGTTTTAACTTTTGTCAATATATATATATATATATAGTGAGTGAGTGTGTGTGTGTGCATCGCAATATCGCATGTTGATTCTTCCTTTACCAAAATAATCACAATTAACCTAGCTAAGTTAATTCATCTCTTGTGTAGCATATTTAATTAATGGGTTGGGATTCTCCCAGTGATGCGATGCCATGGGTGGGCTTGTACATAGCTGTAGCATCTTTGATATGCACCCTTGCAATGACCGCAGATGTTGTCCGATCTTTTTGGCAATGGAAGTTGTGGTTCCCAAACAAATATTTCACTCTTAATGCTTCTACAATCACACTTATGGCAGTAGCATTGAAGCTTCCGGTGGATCTAACTACCGAGATGAGTGAGATTGAAGCTCGTACAACAAAGATGACCGGCGTCTATTTCTTGGTCACGATGTTAGCCAATTTTCTCCCTTCTTTAGGGCTTATGGATGATGGAGAACTTCTAATGAACACCACGGCTTTGGGGATCCTTGTGACCACCATTATTGTTACACATGTGGATCCAAGTTCAAACTTTGGTGATTGAAGTTCTCCCATTGGAAGCAATTCTTTTAATCTTGTGGTTTCCCTTCATATGGCCATTTTCAGTAGCTTTGACGTTTCAGCATCTAGAAAAAAGTTAGAGCAACGATACAAGGAGTCACAAGAAATGGTGTCAAGTCATCAAGAGAAAATGTTTTCCTCCAAAGACCTCCGACGTTATGTTAAAAGGTATTGGATGATGACTGAAACGCGCAACCTCAATTTGTAATTGCTTGCTCACCAGTTTCTTCTTCTTTTGGGGTTATATGTGCATACCTTGTTTTGTACTCAACCGCATATTTTATAATCCTTATAGATGACAAGGAAATGAGTACTTCAGAGTATGACTGGTCAATCAGAATAATTTTTATCATCCAGTCACTTGGGATTATGGTGGGTAGTATTGCACCAGTTTTTAGATGTATTACGTCTATCGGTCATTACAATCTCTCAAAAAAATGGAGTAAAAACCAGTTAAATGTGTTTCGAGTTGAGAAACATTGGATTCAAATGCTTTTAAAGTGGAAAAGTAGTCATATCCATTCATATATTCCCGGTCGCCATTGCAAAATAGTTTTTCATTACATAAAAAAAACGTTTTTGAACTTTTGTATAGTACTTCATATCATGGTATTAGTTATATGTAAAATAATATCTCTCGCTCCAAAAGCTTTTTTGATCATCCTCTCTTATTGTTGGTATCTCTTCAAGATAGTTTTGAAAAAGTTTAAAAAGATAATAAAGGCTTCTAATAGCAATGTGAACTCAGAAATAGAAGAATATACAAAGTATGTTGTACAGATTGAAGAGGAGGCGAAACTTTCACGTAGAATACTTAAAAATACGCTCCATTCTATAACTCAACTCCTGGATGAGTCAGAAAAGAAAGAGCCACGTAACCTCATGATGCTTTTAGAGAAGTCTTCAGGATTCAATGGGGTAACAGAGTTTGATAATGATCAAACCCCACCTTTATACTCGGAAGAAACCCACTATTGTTGGAGCCTTGTAATAGTAACATTGACAGCAATTGGCATTGCACTTCCAAACGTTGCAAAGGGTCGTTTTAAGGGCCTACTTTCCGGCATAAGCGAAGCCCTCCAAATTGTAAGACATATTGAAGAATCTCTCGACACAAACAATAACTCAGTAAAGGCAAGAAAAGCAGCAAGACAAGGGTGGAAGGAAATCGAAGTATACCACACATGGCTACAAATCAAACTTCAAAAGAGGACTTGTAAAGGGAAAAATTCAAAGGATATTCTTAGATGGTTGGGTGAAGAAGCAACAAAAATTGTGATAAAATTTAAAAGCAGCAAAAAGCCAAGTATAGATCAATCACCTTATAAATTTATACTTGCAGGTTCTATGTACAGAATTAGTCAGACGGCATTACTACATTGCAATGAGCAAGAAAAGTTGTCAAATGATGAACAAGTTTTTGAATGGATATCAACTATGATTGCAGATATATTGTTTGCTTGCTTTACCAACTTACCACGTGTCATAAAAATGAAGTGTCATCACCATGCAATTGAGAAAAGAGGTGACAATATCCGAACTGCGGCTCAGCTTCTTGGTAGATCCAAAAAGATCCTTAAGATCCTTAAAACCCGTCAGCTTCCTAACATAGATCCAGACTCGATGGCATACATTAGTAATTGGCGTGAACTAAACATGAGTCGAACTCCTATTAGTGGTAACATATCCTATGGTGGTGCTTCGTTAGCTGGGATTACTTCTAGTCCATCAAGTTCTAGTGAATCACTTATAGTAACTATTATGTAAAATGTGTTGATAATTTAATATTCTCATGATCTTTCATATATCAAGAATCATCCAATTTGTGGATGTTGGTTATATATAATATCATTACTATGTTCATTATCTCTAATATCATTTAAGGGTGATGACATAGTTAGTTGAGTTAACTTCGCTCTCAATTCTCGGTGTAAAAGTTTTTCTTCGAAATTTGGTGTAGTGTTCCTTGAAATAGTCACTAATAAGCCTAACTTAACCGATAAACGTTGGGTCATTTTTGTTTAAAATAAACTAAGTCGTTAAATAAACAAAAAACTAAGCCCACTTAATAAACCCAAATCTCCGTAAAAAGCCTTGTGTAATTCTTAAATAAGAAAGATAATCCAATATATGAGCACATCTATCATTCCCTCTTGTTTATTTGAAAATCAGGTAAATCTGTTACCCAACCAGGTGTGGCTTAGGAAAATTTTCCTCCCGAATCCGTGGTAGCTAGACTTGTCGACTTTGAGTAGGCTGATGTACGGGTTCGAACCCTGCGGTCTACATTCATTTTTTTGGTATTATTTGATATTTTTCTTATACTTCTACTTTCTTAAATTTATTAAGCTGCAACGTGCGAGACATAATACTAGTTTTTGTGTAAATTTTAAAATCTAATAGGATTCTTTTATATACTTAACCATGTTAATATTACTGCTACAACATGTATAATGAACTTAGAAAACATGTCGATACGCGCGATCACAACGCATGCAGTGCACGACCCCTTGTTCTAAGACAATTAATTGAGTAGGCCACGCAATTCAACCCATACAATTTGCAGTAGTTAATTGAGTTATAATAATGGGTACGTACAAGGCCAACCCAACATTGCAATCTATGATGCATTGGGCGTGGGCCTAAAAAAACAAAGGCCTTTATGTAAAAGAATTTACAATGAGAATTGGAATTATATGAGTTGATAAAATCTTGAAGCGGAAATAACACTTGATAGTCGATTTGTAACACCTTGAATTTTCCAACTTAAAGGAATATAGTATGATTGGGTGATGAAGTAAAGATTACGGGCTAAAGATGCATTATAGTAAAGACAAACCTTAAACCTCATGTATATAACGTAAAAGTGTTGCCTCCTGCTCTCCCTTGCATAGCAAAATTTTGCCAAAAGGGGTAACCTGGAAAGAAAAGGGTTGTATGGAGAGAATGTTAAGAGATCCATCAAAGATATGTGATTTCTTCCCCTTTCAGCTTGGTATTCGATGGATCTATGATCCGTGATAGGGTATGCATAGTATAGATTCATACAAATAGCATCTTTACATGTTAAAGTTGTTAAACTAGGCATTTCTATTATCGACCGAGGGTTCTCGTAAGTTCCACACAAGACGTGAGTTCTAGATCCCCTTTTACATTCTTAAAACTTCACTCAAACTATAAAAAAAATAAAACAAATAAATAAATATTGGACACATTACATCCTATGGTTGATAGATGCATTGTCACCATAAATAGATCTGCTCAAACAAAGCTCAAAGTTAAAAAATATAACATTTTAAGAAGAGAAGGCATATCAACATAATACTTGGTAAGGATGCTTATGAACCAAATTGAACCCAGGTATGCTCGAACTCGGTTCGTTACAATCAAGGCTCGATTTGTTTCGAATTTACATATTTGAGCGAAAAGTTCATGGTCAAACTCAGTTTCGTTTATAACCAAGCACTTGAATCTACTCGGTATTAAATCATAATAGTACCAAACTCAATTATGAATTTAAACACTAAACATGAGTACATGACATCCATTTCCCTCAAAAACCAAAGAAACAATATTGAAAACATTAAAATATGCTAATTGGTGTAGGGTAAAGCTCAAAAAGGAGAAAAATAGAATAAATAACTTAGGTCACAATTACCCACGACACTTGTTTATACATGGCTTGTGTGTTTTTACGTAGGGTGGTGGGCTTGTGCTTATGATCAAGTAATACACTAAAGTTAATTACACAAATGGTCCATGTGTTTTGATTAAAATAACAGGTTTGGATACTAGTTTTTCTAAGTAACAAGTTTAGGGTTTGTGATTTCATTTTATAACAAGTTTGAGTACTAACAATAACTTTCGATAAACAAGGATAAAAATACCGATTTCACCCTTTAACTATTAATATAAAAAAATAAAAAACATAAAGAAAGTGGGACCCATAAATTAAAATTAAAAAAACTTTTAATTAAATATGTCTTAAACCATGTGGGGCCCACCTGTCCACCCACTTCCCTTCTTCTAAAGTTTCGATGACCACAATAACAACCAACGCTAGAAATCACCACCTTCATGTCGTCTTCGTCACAATCAAGTCTTCTTCCTCACTGATTGCAAGCAAATCTAAGCTCTTGGTTCGATGGTGCGGGCTCCAATTTACAAAGAGCTCCTTAAGAGCCTGATCGCGTGGTGAAAACGACAAAACACGGAACTACAAGTATTGAAAGGTGATGAGACCGCAACAGCAATTCGAAAGGGAACTCTTTTCATTGGGTGCTGAACAAACCCCAGATTTAATGGATTTTCAAGTTTATTTAAACCTATTTAACACCAATTCGAAAGGGAACTCTTTTCAACCAAAAATTTGTGTTTTCAACGAGATTTTTGGTGCTTCCTTTAAAACACAATTTTTTTACCGAGAAGAGTTCCCTTTTGAATTGGGGTTAGATAGGTTTAAATAAACATGAAAACCCATCCAATCCAGGTTTTTTAGCACCTGGCATATTATACGCCGGCCCTGTGTGTATCATACGCCCAACTTTGTTCTCTAACGCCCAACTTTTTGTTCTTTTTTTCCAAATACGTCCACAAATACACCGCCCATACACTATCTGGCATATGATACGCCTATACACGGCGTATCATACGATGACCAGTGTATGATACGCCCATGCCCGACGTATCATATGCCGGCATGGTCTTCACTGTGTCTTTTTGTAACTTTTAATATTTATATCTTCGGTCCATATAATTCCGTATTTTGCTCCTTCTTCTAAACAATAGACCTTTTTTAGATCCAACACCTATAAATTAACACACAAACAACTTGAACCTATTCCACAACAATTACAATGTAAAATCACGCATTTAAATCAATTAAATAATAAATTATTACCACATGATCAGAACCATGCTGCTAACATGGGTGGAAACACCATCGATGGATAAGGTGAGTTTATGTCATCGGGTGACAACCAAACCGCAGAAGCACTCAATGTGTTTCCTGGAACTGCCACTAAAACTTCTGCTATATAAAATACCCCATCATGTATCCCTCCGTCGGACCTTTCCTCAAGCTCCCTCTACAAGTACCTTCCTATTTCCCTCCTTCGTCGCAACAACAAAGTTAAATTGGTCCCTAAATCAGTCTAGCAACCAATGGACTGGCTTTGTCAACGGATGATGTAAGGCACCGTTCCCGGGATGCTTACAGCTGGGTTCTCATCGCACATAAAACGTATAATTACATTTGTATTTAATAAATCGCAGCGGAAAACTAAAACAAACTTTCATTTCCATGTAAATGCTTTTGCAAGTTAATACAACATTCATTACAAAATAGCTTGTTCGCATTACAATGCAAAAACATTAATCAAAAGAATGTCATCCCAAAAGGGCTGAGTAGCTTCACGGGTGCCATCCTCAGCAAACATTACCTGCCAACTGGAAAACATATAAAAGTCAGCGTTGCTGAGTGAGTTCTAGTTTTATTACAAAACACACTTTACTTTCATATAAAACCCTTCGTTACTTTTACATGATCACACATCGTACGTACACATAGATAATATCATTATTATCTTCTTCATTCATTCATTCGTTCATTCATACTTCGTTCTTCATACGTAATCTTTTGTTCCTTTATACGTTCGTTCCTTCGAGTCTGTTGCGACAACAGGGTCGCTCACCTCATTAACAATCCCCACGACTTCGCGCTAACCGAGTCTGTTGCAACCATAAAGTTGCTCACCCCAATTGCCAGTTTTAACGATAGCATGCTTTCCGAGTATCTTGCAACCATAGGGTTGCTCACCTCATGGCAACTTCACAATAACGCGTTGTCCGAGTCTGTTGCAACAACTGAGTTGCTCACCTCCTTTCTCTGGCCATCTTAATGATGCCTATGATCCGAGTCTTTTGCAACCACACGTTGCTCACCCCATTGGCAATCTCCATGATTGCATGTGATCCGAGTCTTTTGCAACCACACGTTGCTCACCCCATTGGCAATCTCCATGATTGCCTGTGATCCGAGTCTTTTGCAACCACACGTTGCTCACCTCATTGTATGCTTGCGAGCCTTTCCTTCATTCATTCGTCATTCAATAATGCATGCATTCTTACTTTATGTTCCCCTTTCATCATCTTTCACTTTACGTTACATAATACTTCATTTATTCATTAACATGACACATAGGGTCACAAGAAAGATAAGATACATCATAATAAGGAACATATCATACACATTCATCATCATCATACAGGGCAACATCACGCATACATAACCAGCCCTAATCATGCAACATCATCATCATCATCATGCCCAACATGCTTTCTAAGGCCTCGAGCGTCATCTTACAAACTCTATGGGAACCTTTACGTCAAAACTTACATCTGCACTTTCCCTCGAAAGTCAGAAGTCAATCTACACCTTCCTCGGGTACAACAGCCCTATTCGGGCGTATGGACACCTTTCAGTCGCGTGGCCTCCATGCGACTGAACACTATGCGAATGGACTCATGCGGATGAACACTTATGCGAATGAACATCCAGTCATACGAATGGACAATACGGATGGACCTCATGCGAATGGGATTAATGCGAATGAGCACTTATGCGACTGGACCTTCAGTCGCATGACCTCCATGCGGCTGGCCCTTCAATCGTGCGAATGGACATTCAATCGTGCGAATGGACCTTCAATCATGCGAATGGACATTCAATCATGCGAATGGACATTCAATCGTGCGAATGGACATTCAATCATGCGAATGGACATTCAATCGTGCGAATGGACCCCAATCGCACCCTAATCGGCCGTATGGCCTCCATTCGGCCTCCAGTCGGTCGCCTAGCCCTAACTGATGCAGAATGCAGTTCATCCCGACTGCAGCAGAGGGTTTTCAGCCTCCAAACTCATCTAAACCCATTTTAAGCCTAAATCGACCTTCCTAAACCTTAGGAATGCATACCATAACACCATACAAGCACACACACGCCCGGAAACATTCACGAAACACATCACACACATCACACCCAAATGGGTCAAACACATACACATACAAAAAACGGGTTTTTATGCTTTCCAGCCCCAAAATCGTTTGAAAACAGTAAAAGTGGGGTTCTAGAACTCACATAAACGAGCACAACGACAAGAGCTTCGATTTGGCTGCTACACGACGATTTTGGCGACTCGAACCAACTTTTCCTCTTTTTCTCTTCTTTCTCTCTTCTCTCTTTATGAAGCTGAAATGTGGGGTGTTGGGAGAGTGGGCTGCCCTCTCCTACTAATATCACCACATTTCCCAACTTTTCTTCGTTGGCGAGTTTGGTCCCTCGACTTTAGGACTTTATTTCTTTCTTTCTTCACCGGCTTCAAAATAATAAATATTCGGGTGTTACAAGTCCACCCCCCTTAAATAGGTTTCGTCCCCGAAACCTGTTATTCGTCGAACAAACGTGGATAATGTGTCTCATTTCTTCCTCAGTCTCCCACGTTGACTCGGATCCCTTCCTGTGCTTCCACTGTACACGCACAAGAGGAACCACTTTATTCCTTAGCCTCCTCTCCTTTCGGTCGATGATTGCCACTGGTTGCTCCACATAATTGAGCCGTTCATCTACTTCGATATCTTCCAATGGGTCAATCATATCTTCATCTGCTAAGCATTTTCTTAGATGTGATACATGGAATGTCGGGTGAATCCCACTTAACTCATCTGGCAACTCCAATCTATAGGCCACCTCCCCTACTCGAGCAATGATTCGGAAAGGGCCTATATATCTTGGGCTCAACTTGCCCTGCTTTCTGAATCTGATAATACCCTTCCAAGGTGAGACCTTCAACATAACCCGGTCACCCACCTGGAACTCAATTGGCCTACGTCGCTTATTGGCATACGACTTCTGTCTATCTTTGGCTGCCTTCATAAAGGCTTTAATCTTTTCAAGCTTCTCTGTCGTAGCCTCGATTACCTCGACACTCCCCAATTCCTTCTGACCAATATCACCCCAACAAACGGGTGTTCTGCATCTCCTACCGTATAGCATCTCATATAGTGGCATACCAATGCTGGCATGATAGCTGTTGTTGTATGAGAATTCGGCTAACGGTAAGTGGTCATCCCAACTTCCACCAAAATCGATCACACATGCCCGGAGCATGTCTTCCAATGTCTGAATGGTTCTTTCTGACTGACCATCGGTTTGGGGATGATAAGCCGTGCTAATATGTAACCTCGTCCCCATAGCGTCGTGGAATTTCTTCCAAAATTTAGATGTAAACCGAGTGTCACGATCAGACACAATAGACACCGGCACACCATGACGAGCTACATTTTCCTTGATGAACAGATCAGCCAACCTCTCAGATGAATACGTCTCGCAGATCGGTAGAAAATGAGCGCTCTTCGTCAGACGATCAACTATCACCCCTATGGCATCATACCCTTTCGGAGTACGTGGCAGCTTCGTAATGAAGTCCATGGTGATGTGCTCCCACTTCCATTCCAGTATATCCAAAGGTTGGATCTTCCCATACGGCTTTTGATGCTCTGCCTTCACTTGTAAGCAAGTAAGGCACTTACTCACATACTCCACGACGTCACGCTTCATACCCGGCCACCAATAATCTTTCTTCATGTCATGGTACATTTTTGTGGCACCAGGATGAATGGAGTATCGAGTCTTGTGGGCTTCATCCATTATCTTCACCCGTAGATCCCCAAAATGAGGAATCCACACACGACCGAATCGAGTTCTAACACCGAGTGTATTTTCACCCAATTCCCCAACCAGACCTCTCATTCTTTCCGAGTTAAGGTGATCTTCTTTCAATGCCTCATCTTGAAACTCCTTAACTTGCTTCATCACATCGGAGGTCATGATTAATTGATAAGCTTTCACCCGAATCGGTTCGGGCCTTTCCTTTCGGCTAAGAGCATCAGCCACCACATTAGCTTTGCCTGGATGGTAATGGATCTCGCAATCATAATCCTTTATAAGCTCCAACCATCTCCTCTACCTCATGTTCAGATCCTTCTGCTCGAAGAAATACTTCAAGCTCTTATGGTCGGTGAATATGGTGCACTTCGTCCCGTAGAGATAGTGCCTCCAAATCTTTAACGTAAAGACCACGGCTGCTAGCTCCAAGTCATGAGTGGGATAATTAACCTCATGAACTTTCAACTGTCGGGATGCGTAGGCTATAACCTTCCCTCTCTGCATTAACACACACCCCAACCCTAAGCAGGAAGCACCAGAATAAACCACCAGATCTTCGCTTCCATCGGGTAATGACAGAACAGGAGCTTGAGTCAGTCTTGCCTTCAGCTCTTCGAACGCCTTCTCTTGAGCTTGACCCCATACAAATTTCACATCCTTTCGGGTCAACTTAGTTAGTGGAGAAGCAATCTTAGAGAAGTCTTGGATGAATCTTCTATAGTAGCCCGCCAAGCCCAAGAAACTACGGATCTCGGATGGCGTCTTTGGTGACCTCCATTGCATAACCGCCTCCACCTTCGCTGGGTCAACCATAATCCCGTCAGGATTCACCACATGACCCAAAAACTGAACTTCGCGCGACCAAAATGCGCACTTGGAGAATTTAGCATACAATTTCTCCCTTCTCAACGTCTCTAGAACCTCTCGAATGTGACCGGCATGCTCAATCTTGCTCTTCGAATAAATCAGGATATCATCAATAAACACAATCACTGATTTATCCAACATAGGCCGACACACACGGTTCATCAGATCCATAAAAGCAGCTGGCGCGTTGGTCAAACCAAAGGACATGACAGAAACTCATAATGACCATAGCGCGTGCGGAAAGCTGTTTTAGGGATATCTTGTTCCTTTACCTTCAATTGATGATAGCCAGACCGAAGATCTATTCTTGAAAACCAACTGGCACCCTGAAGCTGATCGAACAAATCATCTATCCTCGGTAAGGGGTAGCGGTTCTTCACCGTCAACTTGTTCAGCTCGCGGTAGTCAATGCACATCCTCATACTACCATCCTTCTTCTTTACAAACAGGACTGGAGCACCCCAAGGAGAGATACTCGGTCTAATGAACCCCTTATCAAGCAACTCTTGCAACTGTTCCATCAACTCTTTCATCTCCGTCGGAGCTAACCGATATGGTGCCTTGGCAACAGGTTGGGCACCCGGTATCAGATCAATCTGAAATTCAATTTCTCTGTCAGGTGGTACCCCTGGTAAATTTTCTGGGAATACGTCTGGAAAGTCACACACAACCGGTACATCAGACAGTTGTGGTGTTAGTGCATCTACATCCTTTACATAAGCCAAGTAGGCGCTACATCCACGCCTCATACACTTTCCCGCCACGCCATTGAGATCACCTTCGGGATCGTAGTAACCCGATCACCATAAACCGTTACCAAACTTCCATCAGGCGCTGTCAACCGAATCATCTTCTTGTGAAACCCAATGTTCGCCTCGAAGTACGCCAACCAATCCATCCCAAGAACCAAATCAAAACCACCCAAGGTCATCACGAATGGTCTAACAGGAAACTTGTGACCTTCTAATTCCACCTCACAGTTTTCTATCATCTCCGAAATCCTGGTAGACTTACCTATGGCAGTTTCTACATCAAAGGGCGCATCAACACGCCTACTACTAACAGGCAGCTTAGCACAGAAAGCAGCAGAAATAAAACTCCTACTAGCACCAGAATCAAATAGCACAGAAGCTAAAGTTTGGTTCACCAAAAACGTACAGGACACGACATCAGGGTCTGTCCTAGCTTCCTCCTGTGTCATGGTAAATGCCCTGGCGCTCACCCTCGGTCCTTCACCTCCAGTTCTCTTCATCCCAGAACTCTCAGCCCTCGACTTCTTACAATCCTTACTTACGTGACCCTCTTCACCACAGTTATAGCACCGGACTATACGACAGTCCCTTGCCAGGTGCCCCGCCTTCCCACATTTGAAGCATAAGTTTGACCCAAACCTACATTCCCCGCTGTGGTCCCTTCCATACTTGCCACACCTTTTCGACCCCGCACTTGATCTGACCACACGGCGATCATCCGCTCGTGCTTCTTATTACCCGTCGATGCATCACCCCGACCAAACCTCTTCCCCCGCCAGTTTCGATCACCACCGTTCTTCTTTCCACCCTCAGTCACCACCATTGTTCTCTCATCGTACAATCTCCCTGCCAAATCCACTGCCGACCTAAACGTACTCGGCCGGGCAGCTATCATGTGCCTGCGAATATCCGCTGGCAAACCCTGAATATATCTTTTAATCTTTCGTGACAAAGGTGTCACCTGATCCGGCACCAGACGTGCCATCTCGTTGAATTTAGTGGTGTACTGCTGGTGCGTCATAGTTCCCGCCTCCAGTTGCAAGACTCCCTTTCGACCTTGTCCATTTCCCGATGAGGACAAAATTCCTCAATCACCAACCTTCTCAGCTCAGGCCATTTCATTTTCCCAATGGCCCTACTACCCTCAGCTTGGACAATGTTGTCCCACCAGCACAGAGCTGAATCCACAAAAGAGTGGGTAGCAAACTTCACCTTTTGGTCCTCTCGGCACTCGCTGATATCAAGAACAGCTTCTATTCCCTCACCCACCGGTGAGCAGCTGCAGCTGTGCTGTTTCCATCAAGGGAGGGGGCTTGCATCTCATAAAAGCCCCATAATTACATCCTCGTGCCGTCTCCAGCGCAGGCTCTTCTTCTCCTCTTCGTCATCACATAGAACCATTCCGGCTCTGGTGTTCCTGTTCTCCAGAGGATCTGTTTCTTTCTTTTCTTTCCCATTCTCGTACAGCCTTAATAACTTCAGTCACCACAGACGTTAAGATTGTCTGCATGACCTGATGGACTTCTTCTACAACAGCCTCCTTTACTGAGGCTCTAGATTGGCGCTTTCGTCGCCACCCTCGGATGAGGGGTCTGGTTCTTCATGAACCACCTCTCAACTCTGGGTCTCCCTCTCTTAAGTCGTGGTTCAGCACCGTGACCTCCACCCCTAGAAGCTTTCGAAGATCTACCTCCGGCCATCACACGCACACTGAAAGATTCAAACACAACACAGTCATTCAAGGAACAGCTTAGTTTATGTTAAGTATAGTAAGTCCCTAATTACAGTGGCCAGTTGTGATTAGCCACTTACTTACTCTTCACACCCCAAGCATTACCTGTCCTGACTACAACAGTATTTAAATCCACATACAACACATAACACATACCATGGCACATAAAACCGGTTAACTTTACGAAAATACCTGATGGCACGTAGCTACTCAGATGGGCATCCCATTCCCTTCCATCCATTCTCAGTTTAAGATTAGGTATTTTGAAATTTACCCATTTTACTTAAAACCTGGCTCTGATACCAACTTGTAAGGCCCCGTTCCCGGACGCTTACAGCTGGGTTCTCATCACACATAAAACGTATAATTACATTTGTATTTAATAAATCGCAGCGGAAAACTAAAACAAACTTTCATTTCCATGTAATGCTTTTGCAAGTTAATACAACATTCATTACAAAATAGCTTGTTCGCATTACAATGCAAAAACATTATCAAAAGAATGCCATCCCAAAAGGGCTGAGTAGCTTCACGGGTGCCATCCTCAGCAAACATTACCTGCCAACTGGAAAACATATAAAAAGTCAGCGTTGCTGAGTGAGTTCTAGTTTTATTACAAAACACCTTTACTTTCATATAAAACCTTCGTTACTTTTACATGATCACACATCGTACGTACACATAGATAATATCATTATTATCTTCTTCATTCATTCATTCGTTCATTCATACTTCGTTCTTTCATACGTAATCTTTTGTTCCTTTATACGTTCGTTCCTTCGAGTCTGTTGCGACAACAGGGTCGCTCACCTCATTAACAATCCCCACGACTTCGCGCTAACCGAGTCTGTTGCAACCATAAAGTTGCTCACCCTAATTGCCAGTTTTAACGATAGCATGCTTTCCGAGTCTCTTGCAACCATAGGGTTGCTCACCTCATGGCAACTTCACAATAATGCGTTGTCCGAGTCTGTTGCAACAACTGAGTTGCTCACCTCCTTTCTCTGGCCATCTTAATGATGCCTATGATCCAAGTCTTTTGCAACCACACGTTGCTCACCCCATTGGCAATCTCCATGATTGCCTGTGATCCGAGTCTTTTGCAACCACACGTTGCTCACCCCATTGGCAATCTCCATGATTGCCTGTGATCCGAGTCTTTTGCAACCACACGTTGCTCACCTCATTGTATGCTTGCGAGCCTTTCCTTCATTCATTCGTCATTCAATAATGCATGCATTCTTACTTTATGTTCCCATTTCATCATCTTTCACTTTATGTTACATAATACTTCATTTATTCATTAACATGACACATAGGGTCACAAGAAAGATAGATACATCATAATAAGGAACCATCATACACATTCATCATCATCATACAGGGCAACATCACGCATACATAACCAGCCCTAATCATGCAACATCATCATCATCATCATGCCCAACATGCTTTCTAAGGCCTCGAGCGTCATCTTACAAACTCTATGGGAACCTTTACGTCAAAACTTACATCTGCACTTTCCCCCGAAAGTCAGAAGTCAATCTACACCTTCCTCGGGTATAACAGCCCTATTCGGGCGTATGGACACCCTTCAGTCGCGTGGCCTCCATGCGACTGAACACTATGCGAATGGACTCATGCGGATGAACACCTATGCGAATGAACATCCAGTCATGCGAATGGACAATGCGGATGGACCTCATGCGAATGGGATTAATGCGAATGAGCACTTATGCGACTGGACCTTCAGTCGCATGACCTCCATGCGGCTGGCCCTTCAATCGTGCGAATGGACATTCAATCGTGCGAATGGACCTTCAATCGTGCGAATGGACATTCAATCGTGCGAATGGACATTCAATCGTGCGAATGGACATTCAATCGTGCGAATGGACCCCAATCGCACCCTAATCGGCCGTATGGCCTCCATTCGCCTCCAGTCGGTCGCCTAGCCCTAACTGATGCAGAATGCAGTTCATCCCGACTGCAGCCGAGGGTTTTCGGCCTCCAAACTCATCTAAACCCATTTTAAGCCTAAATAGACCTTCCTAAACCTTAGGAATGCATACCATAACACCATACAAGCACACACACGCCCGGAAACATTCACGAAACGCATCACACACATCACACCCAAATGGGTCAAACACATACACATACAAAAAACGGGTTTTTATGCTTTCCAGCCCCAAAATCGTTTGAAAACAAGTAAAAGTGGGGTTCTAGAACTCACATAAACGAGCACAACGACAAGAGCTTCGATTTGGCTTGCTTCACGACGATTTTGGCGACCCGAACCAACTCGAACCAACTTTTCCTCTTTTTCTCTTCTTTCTCTCTTCTTCTCTTTATGAAGCTGAAATGTGGGGTGTGTGGGGAGAGTGGGCTGCCCTCTCCCTACTAATATCACCACATTTCCCAACTTTTCTTCGTTGGCGAGTTTGGTCCCTCGACTTTTGGACTTTATTTTCTTTTCTTTCTTCACCGGCTTCAAAATAATAAATATTCAGGTGTTACAGATGAACAGGTTGGCTTGAGTAAAGCCAACGCCTAATACTGACCAGCTGCGTTGGTTAGATGGTGGCGTCAATGGTTGGGTAAGGGTACAATGAGGATGAACATGGATATGGGGGGACTGTTGGGTTTTATTTTAATTTTATTTTATATGTGTGTGTATATATATTTAATTACACAAAATAACATAGAAATAAAAAGACCATTATACCCTTGACCTTAACAACAAAGTTAACATAAGTTAGTGACAATACTCAAACTCGTTATAAAATAAAATCATAAACCCTAAACTTGTTACTTAGATAAGTTAGTACCTAAATATGTTCTTTTGACCAAACTATAAGGACTATTTGTGTAATTAACTCGATATACTAATATGGTTCGAGGAAGGCCTAACAGATTTTGCGTAAATTGCGTTGCATCTGTCTAGTTGATTGGTCCATTAGAAGAAAATGAATGCTTGAGTAGGAAGGGATCCACTAGACATCCATAAGTAATATTTGTATGTGTATTTCGCAACAAACTGTGTGATTAGTAGCAACCAAAAAATCACTAATAACATGACGAATGACGATAATAGCTGATAAAAGAGTTCTTGTTACGATTTTAACCATCAACTGACACACTTTTTCACGAAACAATGTGTCGTTTCAACCTAGCATTGTACCTATAAAACAAAAGTCTTTGATCTGTTTCAAGACATTGTTTTCGGGTCATGAAACACATACTTATTCTTCATCTATTTATATTATTCGATTAAGATTCAAAAGTATCATAATCACATTGTATGATGAGAGTGTTTTACCTCATTTAGAGAGATAATACATATCCTAAACTGCTGGAAAACCTTTAGAGTATTTGTTGCAGCGGAGAAAGAAATAACTATGTTAAACTTATCATCCAAATTTAACAAAATGGATCATTGGATTGTGTTCAACTAGATGTGACATTGTGATAAAAAATGTGCTTGTTTTTCAAGTGGACACATGTAAACAAAGAAATGATTATTAATTTTGTTGTTCAGAATCATGCATTGTAGAAATAATGGGGTGTTTAATTCTTGTTAATATATAGATTTTGCAAGAAAATAAAGTATTGAAACCAAAGAAAATTTCTCCTGAAACAATAGAGTTTGACAAAGTATTTTTTAACACCAAACATGTTAGTCTTGTAATAACCATCTGTCATAAAATAATTAAACCTTCTCTAGTTCTCCACAACAAAACAAATTGGTTGACCACATACAATTTGTAGTGTGATGACAATTGTCACCTGTTAGTTTATGAATCTTTTGACATATTTTTATGTATATATCTTATGTTGATTAAATTACTATTTTGGTCCATGTAGTTTAGACGTTTAACTCTTTTACTTTAAATATGAATCTTTTGACATATCATAACTTAAAATTGTATTTTATAACAGTTTTGGCCCTTAGAACTATCTCTGTTAATTGATATTTTGAACCATTTACACCACAGGGGCTATTTATTTGCATTACAAAGTTCTTTTAATAATTAGTGGGATATTTATGTAATTTTCTTACTTTTAAAGTTATTGAAAAAAAGATTCTTAAATAAAAGCATTCAAAAACTTTTCTTTATAAAATTAGAAATCATTTTCTTAACTTTTATAAATAACATTATTGTAAATAGAATTTTGTTTTCCAATAACTTCAAAATAGAGAGAGAAAAAAAATGTTAAATAAACATTTATTTTGATACATATCTATAATTTATAATAAAATAATAACTATTTATCCATATGGCCTCTTACTAGCATGTTCACGTAGACGTCACATATATATTGCGAGATGTACGTCCTCACCTCCTTCACTCTTGAAATATTCACTTACTTTCCATAATTTTAATATTCTTACTTTTTTAATATATTCTAATAATATTCATTATTACTTAAAAATACTTGACATTTACTTTAAATACTTTTCATATTTCCATAATTTACTAAAATTACATCGATTTTAAAATAAGTTTTCAAAAACAGTAAACTTACATTTCATTTTAAAATTACTTGCATAATATAAGGATTTTAATTTTCTTTTTTCATGATATATATATATTTTGTTCAGTATTATTATAATATGTTATGTTTGTAACTTTAATTTAATTATTACAACAAATATAAATATTAATATTATTATCATTACACATACTAAGAACTTTATTTGTATTAATAATATAATTCTATCTTAGTATCAATCAATTTAACAAAAGGGAACAATTTATACTCATTCATCTATAATTGACTAATTAACTCTCAGATTATTTTTTAATTTATATTTATACATCTTTATGGAAGATATACAAAAATAAATTAAAAACTAATTTGAGACTTAACTAGTCAATTATAAATGAATGCGTTTAAATGATCCCCTTTTGTTACCTTTATTTTGGTAAGCAAAAGTAAAATTTTTAATTACATGTTATGTCACTTAGTGTCTTGCATTGTTTAATTTTGATTAAATAGAGGGTTTATGTAATAAAACAAAACTAAACATGATAACATTGCCTAATTATATTATTTAAGTTGGTCATATCATATGCGGAAGTAATATAGGAAATCAGACTTTTGTTACACACCTTAGTTTGACACTTTAGGATAATATGATTCTTTTCAAGTTTTAAAGAAACCAGTTTCTATACACTGTGTTTGCAATGACGATAAACAAAAGTAAAGAACAATTATTATACAACGTTGATTTATTTTTAGACAATCTATTTTCACACATGGTTGATTTTATGTTGTATTATCTAAAGTTAAAAGTAGATAGAGACTAAAATTTACTAATATTAGAAAAAAATAAAAGTCTTAAGTACCAAACATCAAATGTTATATTATGAATATTTATGATTAATATTATCGTTTCTTTCATATATTATTGTTTATAACTTAAATATGTCTGTTATATATAATATTTTCATTGATGTCATATCTATAACGTATATTAGATATACATTATAATATCTATTACATATATAGTTTTTTTTAATATGTGTAACACACGGGTATCTAACCTAGTTTTATATAAACATTTTAATAAGTAAGATTTCAACATATATACACCTATTAAAAGAAAATAAGCTTTTTGATCTCAACTAAAAATTCCAAATATCATACTAAACAAAAACTAAATTTCATATTTCGATAGATAACTTTTTATGGGATCTTCATATTAGTAATAAAAATATATAAAATTTTTAATTATTTAATAATACTACATACATACACATGCATTTGATGAAGACGTAAATTGAATACCTTTTAATTGGTGGGACTCACAAATGCAACGGGACATGAGTAGATAGACGATGACCCGAGATGACCCTTTGATTTAAAGGTTGAAATAGTTTATTACCGACATGTAAGACAAAAACATCAGTCCACAATCGTAGACAACACTCTGACTAACACCACCAATATATTCGATTTTTTTTAAACATTTTATCTTAACATCTGTAATGTATCCGTTGATTAAACATAACCATATGGATCGCCCGTGGAAGAAGAAAGAATTGCTTGACAGAGGAAGAGGAGAAGAGGATAGCGGTGACGGCTGGCCGGTAGGGAAGATCGAGAATTGAACAGAGATCGGTTGTGTTAGAAATAAGTTATGTTTATAAAATTCAAGAATGATTTATGTATACAAGTAATGCAATGTGAAATGTTTTCGCTTATTTTATAAATATGTGTAAATTCCCATTTAAAATAAGAAATATGTTACATGTACACCTAATGTGTTACCCAGACTCTTTGGATAAAAGTCTTGTATTACAATACGCCATATGTTCCCTAATTAATCAAATGGCGTCTATATAAAATACTTGGGTGTACGTATAGCTTGGGCCTAAATTAAACATTACCGTATAAACATATTTGAAAACTAAATATTTCTTTTTATAATCAAAATATGTTATAACAATTATCAAGGTCAAGTTGCCATCGATTGCAGATTCTGTACTTTTAAGGCTGGCTCCAATTAGGCCCAACTACAATTATGGAAAGTGATTGTACTTTTCTTTTTTATTTTCTTACTTTATGAGGGTAAGGTTGTGATAATTAATTAAACAAATAAAATAAAATAAAATAGTTTTGATTGTGTAAAATCATATTGATATAGAAATCTTGACAACATGCAACGTCGTCATATCTCCTAGTATTTGTTATTTTATTTATAAAGTAAAACTTTGGGTTTTTACATAAAATCTAACTTATTTTTACCTTTGTAATTATTTGTGTTTAAAGATATACTAATGATATGATGCTATGTAGTTGCGGAGATAGCTAGTTAGAGACTATCGGGGTGAATTGACACTATTTTTTTAGTGTTTTATGTGTAACGTATCATATGAGAATTGCGAGCGACCACAAATCTTCTTTTATGATTGACACTATTGCTTTATTTGATAAACATTTATTAATAATTTCCCGTTGATATTATGGAATTTCTACAAATTTTCTACCACATAAAGAAATATGTATATTGTAAAAAAATGTACAACTGTAACCGAATAAATTAACTATTGTACAGTATATGAACACAAGCTATTGCCAACTAAAATAAGGTCCAATATTACCAATTAAAACAAACAAAAACTTATTACCATTTAAAAGTAGTTTATTCCCTTGTTTCTTCGATTCCTAGTGTTAATCTAAAACAAATAACTAGTTTTCAACTTGGTGGGGGATTAATGATCAGCAAAACTAAGATAGAAAGTATACCACATCATTATGTTTGTTGAAAATTTACTGAAACTTTAGTTCATTTAGCTAGTAAATATAGTTCTTAAATTTGATTTTTAGGGAACAATTTTTGAAAAAATATTCAACAAACTTAATTAGATCATGGTGACTGACCCGAATGTTATGTGACCCGACCCAATCTAACTCGAGATTAAATCATGAGGGCGGGTCATTAGAAATCCTGAGCACCGAAAAATATTGATATCATAGAAAAAATTCTTGACTTAGCCACTAATGTCATGTTAGCATTTCATATCATTTTTCCATCACATACAATGAAAATAAACCAAATATTTTATATAATAAGATGAACACAAGAAGTTGGCTTTGATTGATAGCATTCTTTTTTCGTATGGATTCTGCAACAGTGCTAAAACAAACAAGTTAAAGCACTGGCATTGAGAAACATGTTTTAGTGTGTTTGAAACGCGCTTCTCGCTTTCTCTTTTTCTTCTTTTCCAGACAGATACATGACTATGCAGTTTGTATGGCTTTCATATAGATTCTACTATATGATAACATCCGTTGCTAGTCTGTCACTGATACTCCCGTAGATTATCCCTTGACGATTTTCACAGGACTATCTTTGTTACAATTGACTTCTAACACTAAATGAGAACAAAGTTTAAAAGAAAAAAATACAAGTACATTATAAGATGGTTTAAATTCAAAAACTAAAACTAAATTCAATAATTTAAAAGATCATCGTATCATTCCATAGTACGTAATTTTTTTGTGGTAACACTAACAATTTAAAAAAAATAGTTTCTTCAATTCATTGATCACCTTTTATTTCATATCAATGTCGCGCTTCGAATACAAACAATAATAGATAAACAAAATAAAACACACGTTAACAATTGTATAAACAAATTTTCTGTAAATGCACATTAACAGTATAACTGTATAACCAAACTACAAGACACTCAAAGCAAAATACAAGACATCATGCTAATGTAGTATTTAAGAACTCATATATATACGAGGATATACGTCGTAAAAATGGGTAAATTTGCTTCGCTGCTAGACGCTATCGCGGGCGTGTAGGTCACGTAACTATTGTGCTATATATCTGTATCAATAATTGATGGGGAGAGATGCCTTGTTAGGTGGGTAAATGGTCGACATTTAAGGGCTTTGTCTCGTGTCCACAAATACAAAATACGTTTGGCCCTGCTATTTTTTATGACAGCCATTGCCAGCCATCACTTTGCAAATGCAAAAGAAAAGCTCAAATGATCACTAGTTGTTTATTGTCATCAATGCCCCTGTTACAAAAACTTTTGGATCCTCTATGGGAAAACTACAAAATATTGCTATATGTTTGAATAAAAAGAGTTCTTATATGACCAGAGACGAAACTTTATGTCATCAAATGTGTCTGTTTGAGTTATGACGGATATCGACGAAAGTTTCAAATGTTGCAATCAGCGATAACTAGAGGCAAGTGTCGCAAAACTACAAAGTCTTCTGAAGGGTTATAGTGACTCTTCTGAACCGTCACAATTTGCCTTACATGGTGACGAAAACAACATCGTTTGTTACTTGAATATCCTTTAAAAAAACAAAACGAAAAAACCAAAAACAAAACAAATCAAAACAAAACAAATCAAAACAAAACAAAAAAAAACTTTTTGTCCTTAGTGTGCTAGCTTAGATTACCACCGGTTGATTGTCATGGAAACAATTAATAACCAATAGCATCTAGAAATCTTTAGTAACTCGGTAGTTCCTGTTGTTCAATCTTCTTACTCTAATAAAAGAGTAAATATGAGTGTCACATGTCATCACCACAATTGTTTTCATCAAAATTTTCTCGTCTCTCTCTTATTAAATAATTACTTTAATTACTAATAATATTATTTTAATAATTTTTAATATTTAATAAATTAAGAAATAAATCTATTTATTAAGTTTACTTCTAAATAAACTAATACTTATAAAAAGTCAATTTTTTAAAAACACAATTAAGCAAATTTGGGAATTGTAATAAGAAATTTTTATACGGTTTGTTTTAAAACAAAATGTTTATTTAAAAAAATTAAAAACAATAATTTAAAAAGTCGATATCACTGTTTTATTATTTATAGTCATTTTTCATACGTAATTTATATTATATCATATCTTAGAATATCATTTTATATTTAATAAGTTTATTATATTAATATTTTATTTATTTAACCCATGTAATACACGGGTTTACTAAAGCTAGTTATTAATAAATTTGTAATACATAGTAAATGATAACAATTTTAAGTAAGTAAATTTATTAAAGACTTAATATTAATTAATAATAATATATAAGTCTTATTATTTTAACAATATACACCAAATCACTAAGATATTCATCCTATATATTTTATCTTAAAATATAATTTTATAATTATTATTTGTATTATTTGTTATTTATAATTTCTTATTTAATTATCTACTGTTTTTTATTTCACCAATACTAATAACTTGTAACATTAAAAATATTTATGAAAACTAGTGATTTTAACATTTTAATTTATTTTATGTATGTAATACATGAGTTTTTAACCTATTTATATATACACATGTTTGTTTTTATGTATATTAGGAAGTGATTCATCGGTCCTTAGAAGCATATTTTTCTTTTTGACGGATGAGATGAAATTACTTCAAGGGAAAAAAGACAATCACCATTGTAGACCCACAATATCATATAAGGCCATTCATACCCTAGTGTTGAAAATAATTCCCTCCACATCCAATTAAGGGTTCATGTATCGCGTTAGACAATTATGTAAAGTTAAAATAAACTACAACTTATGAAAATAAACATTACCAATATCACGTAACGATGCACTAACTAAAACAAGACATGTATCACTTAAAATCTTACTAGGATATGTTTGTAATCTCTGCATATAATAAATAAAAAGGGTTCGGAAACATGGTTTGATTTTATCCAATGTGTTGCCACATGAGATATTCTTAGCAAACAATTGTCATATGTCATTTTATTAGTAACACGATTTCAATAAATAATTGTAATGTGGCTTGATTTTAACGTGGGTTTTATAGTAATTGCAATTAGTAATTAATTTCGTCAATTAATTATGAAACTCATTATTACTTTTCATTTATATTTCTTACTATAATTAGCCATCAACTTCATCAATCCCATCCAAAAATATTATTTTCTCAAAATTAATAATTATGACTATTAAATATCAAATAACCTAAAATATACAATCTTTCAAATATCATTTTCTACTTTCAAAATATCATTTTTAGCAAATTCAAATTAAAATTTTGAATTTTAATGTTGTTGCTAAAAATAACTAAATAATATTATATTCCTTATATAACTTTCTGATATAATTATTGTACATTATTGACATTTTTATACAAATAATGACCTTTCACCTTTTTATATTTCTATACTAGGTTAGTATCTCGTGTATTACACGATTTGAATAAATAAAATAATAAATAATTAGTAATAAAAATTTATGAATTACAAAACCATATTTAAAAATAAACTATGATTATAATTATATATGAATAGTTATTTCAAGTAAATAAACAATAGATAGGTTATAGATAGATAGATATATAGATAAATAGATAGTCTAGTTAAACATATAATAGTTAGTAATAAACACGAAAAGTTACAATACATTATTATAATATAAGATATGCATAAAATTATATATACGTACTTGTTCAAAAGATAAAACAATTATACTGTTTTTAAATCTCTTATCTAAATAGTTTTATTTTTAAATATTTGTTTTAAGATTTTATTATAAAAATTTATTGTTCATAAAAATCTTGTTTATTAAAAACTCAAATTTCTAATTATTCTCGTTGATTTAATAAAACTACTTTTACAAAATTAATTTTTTTATAATTATTTTAAAAAATGTCTGATTTAAAATATTTTGTTTCAAAAGGTTTAGTGTTTTAGAAAATATATGAATTTTATTTTTCTTAATAAAATTTATTTTTAAAAATATAATTTGATTTTTAAAAAATGTAGATGAGAGAGAAAAATATATCAATCGACCAAATTAGTTTTTATAAATAGAGAAAAATTGTTTGAGTGTTTAAATTACTTTAAAACTCTTTTGGAGGGAAAATAAAGTGATGATGCTTAGAAAAATGACAAGTGTCAAAAAAGTGGTTTAAGAATATGACAAGTGGCAAAAGAAACCTTTTTTTATTAATATCTATAGATATTTATTTTAGTAACTAGCTTTAGTAAACCCGTGTATTACACGGGTTGAATAATAAGATATTAATATGATATATATATTAATTATGAAATGATATTTTAAGATATAATATGACTAAAATTACGTATCAGAACTGACTATAAATAATAAAATAGTTATATCAACTTTTTCAAATTTTATTTTTAATTTTTTTCAAAATGATAAACATTTTATTCTGAAACAAACTGTATAAAATATCATTTTTAAAAACTTTCTTATTACAACTCCCAATTTTCATTATTTTTTGTTTTAAAAAATTAACTTATTAAAAATATCAATTTATTTAGAAATAACCTTAATAATATATTTCTTTCTTAATTTAATATATATTAAAATGTATTAAAATATTATTATTAGTAATTAAGATAATTATTTAATAGGAGAGAGAGAGGGAGGAAAAAGTTGGTGAGAATGATTGTAGTGTTAACATGTGTCACCCTCATTTACTCTTTTATTAGAGTAGTAAGATAAGATCTATAAAATTTATATGCATGTACATATTTTTAATCAATTCATAGTTTTTTATATTGAGTTTTAACAAATGTGCATGTTATCAAGTAAACAAACGACTTAATTATCATATTTGTATTTATAATTTATTTACGTCATTCAATATTTGTTAAACATTTTAAGACAAGCGGTCATATTATAAAATGATATCATATTTTGTTTTGCTTTCATTTCAAAAATAAACAATGCAAGAGAACATTTTAAAACTGTGATTTCCTAGGTTTCATAAGCTACTAATTGAAATCGTGTATTTTTTTATTATAAATTATCTTAGAAATAGAGATTATATTTGATAGTAATATTGACGAATGTATTTTTATCTTTAGAATTTTCTTGATACTTACTAACATAATGATATCATTTAAGTTTCAAAGAATGTAATCCCCCTAGCCGTGTATTTTGCGATTACTATAAACAAGAGCCGGGGTCAATAATTATCAAGAGGTATTTAGTTTTTAAAACATGTTTTTACACACGAACGACCATATGTCAAATTATCACAAGTTACAAGATGAAATGGATAAAAGCTGATTATATTGGATGGTAATGGTAAACTTTAAAGTACAAACTCAAATATCATATATAAAGAGGTTTTTAGAGATTTATAATTTTTATGTTTTTTTTGTATTTAAATTTGTAATGTAATTTTATTTTGTATATATTTTTAAATTCTCATATTCTTTTACATTACAGACTTATGTTCAAATTACTATTACATTTTAAATGTATTTAATGAAAACTTTAACTTTTCAACCCGTGTAACACGAGTTTTTAAACTAGTAGGATATAATTAAACACTTAAGTCATATTATATAAGAGCATTAGCTAGACATTCATTTATGTTATTAGGATAATTTTATTCTTCTTTCACTCATCTCTATATGCATATAGAGAGAGAATTAGATTAAACACATTGAGTACACCGTTTAACAATACCCATTGTATATGGGGAGGATCTAATAATATGCCCGTAATCATTACGAAAAGCATGACAAAGATCCTGGACCATTGATTAAGAAGCACCACCACGAACGCTACCGCGCGTCCGCCTGCGGTGCGGTAAGGCACCACCCTGTTGTGCCAGCAGCCAACTCCGGCGTGGTTCCCAAGGATCCAATATGACCACTTCACTTAGGTCTACGTTGCCACGATATTGTTCTATGGAAGCGGGCGGGCTGTTAGAAGTTCGGCCCGCTTTTATTTTGGACCATTGATCGACTTACGTTAATGACTAAGATGGAGTGATGACAATTTGGTAAGTAACTAAGTTATGACCGGTAGGGACAAAAAAGAAAAAGCATTTACTGTTGCTGACATTATAATTGTTTTTTATCGTTTTCTACACGTAAATAACTTTCATATATTTCATTTTTTGTCAATTAAAGTTAGGGTTATTAGAAAAATCCCAATTTTATAGATTAACAACAAATAATCTCAACTTAGCAAATGTTTACGTATACTTCCAACTTTAAGCTTATTTTATTTACTAACTGAAAGTTAACACCGTTAGTTTTTTGTAAACGTGGACTACTTATATGACCAAAATACTAAGCACAAAGTTGAAATCCAATTTCTGGTCCGTCAATCTACAAACTTTTACAACCTAAAATCCGTCAATCTTTGACTTCTGATTTGAACAACTTGACTATTTAAAAGTAAATTTCAAGTGACGATTGATTCTAAACACTGAAAAATGGACCTAACAGAGATTGGGTGGCGGCAGAGTTGAAAAATAGCTCAAAGTCAGTCTTATTTCATAAAAAAAACTAAGATGCGTTAACTCTTAGTTAGTAAGAGATTGTTGAAGGAAAAAAACTCAAAATTAGAAGTGTCTGTAAACATTTCCTGAGCTTAGATTAATCTATGCCAATAAAAGTTATGATTATTAAAATCCAATAACCCTTAAATTTATATTATAAATTCGACTATTATTCTATTTGATTATTTGATTGTGTATAATTATATATATACTAATTACCAAATTTCTTATGCATTATGGATTGTAAAACATGTTTTAAGAGTTGTACTAAACTTTATCTTATTCTTTTTAACCTTCAAATTTTTCATTTTAACCCAATACTTTTATATATTTTACAATTTAACTCAAATATTTTTTTACTTTTAACTTGGTCCCTATACTTTTTATATTTTAAAATTTTTCGTTTTACGTTACGGTCTACATTTTACTAGTGAACACGTCGTAGTGTGTGTAGCTCAATGTTTTTACACTTAAATTATTTTTTCATTTAACGGCACTACACTTAAATTATTTTTTCATTTAACGGCACTTCATAACGCGCTGGTTCAAGATCGACTTAGTTATTGTTTTATATATTTTACGTTTCGCCTGACGATAATGTGTCATTAGTTTTACGTTTCGGTGGTCGCTAACGGTGGCGTGTCCTTGGTGCTAATTGGTAATTTCTAAATATTATAGTTGTAATAAAAACAATTTAAAAGAGGTTGATATACGTACTATATAGAACAATGTATCAAAAGCTTTAATAACGGTAAGTCTAACTCAAGCATACGTCCAATACATAACGCATCTAACAACACAACAATATATCTAAGTTAAGCCAATGGTTCATTGGTAGAACTTCACGTTTTTCTTCGAACCTATGATACATGTGTGGCGTCGAGGTATGTCACGTACTTTTTAGAATTTCATTTTTCTGTTATAAACTTATTTGTTTTATTCATTTGAGTCGATCCACAAGTTAAAAAGTTAAATTAAGTTCTTTGAGTCAAACCCAAAAACTAACTTGACAATGAGGATGAATCGTGAGTGTGTAAAATTTATCGTATAATTTTTTTAATAGTAAATTAGATGTTAGAAGTTAATAACACTACTAATCAATTTTTTTCTTTGACTGCTACTAATCAAATACTTAACACCACAATTTATTTGCTAGCCAATAAATAAATAATAAATGAAGAAGAGGCAAAGAGGTAATTAAATAAGAAAATTCTAGAGGCAATAATGTAGCTTATGAATGATAAAAGTGTACCTTATGCAAAACAAGATGTACCCCAACCAATTGTCGGAACTCCTTTCATGTCACCTCACTTTTCCCCAACCACACGAATGCGAACACCCAAGAAAGTATGATAACGATTTATCATGTATTTACTCCACAATAATTTATTATATTTTCTGTAACGAAAAACTCACACGTTAACTAATTACATTAGTTCTTGATAATTTCTTTGTCTTCCGTTCGAGCACTTCTAGATTTGGTGCTCCGATTGGAAGATCAAAAGGTTTAAGAAGGTTAAATATGTCATTGCAACAGCTATCTTATAGTTTATCTGGTTGGCTAGAAATAACTTTCTCTTCAACAATGGAGGACATTGTACGACATAATTCATGGTCTTTCTCATTTTGAAATTTTGTATTGTATCGTGGGTTGTTTTTATCCTAAAATCTTGCTGGTGGTTTTTTAAATTAATTTCGCCGTTCACAAAAAAAACAAAGTACATTAGTTATTCTAAGATTTTGATATCATTAAATTATATTTGATTTGTTACTATTTATACTATTTAAGATCTTATATAACATTATAGACTATATTATATGATACAATGATTTAACTTGAAACAATTGAAACAGAACAAAATGACACTTAAAATAAGTTCACATATCACCTAGGGTTAAATGAGATGATAATAATCTATACTGTATAATCTATACTATACATATATTTTTTTGTTTTTTTATCACTCTCTCCTATTAAATGAAGATAATTTTGAATAAGTAAACTAAATAATTAGATATTAAAATATAAATCTTCTTATGCTAATAATTATTGAAATATTACTAAATTATACGATTTTAATTATATTTTTTTGTAGTATAATTTTATATTTTATATTTTATTATTTATAATTTTAAGTTTTATTATTTATTAGTTCATTAATGGCTAATACTATGTACATATATAATATTAATAAAATCTAATATTTTAATATGTTGATTCTTTTCAACTCCTAGTACATTGGTTTTAACCTAGTTAAGTAATATTATAAATGGTACGATTTACCATATCATTAGTGTTAACAGTGGTGATACTTTTAAAAGAAAATCATGAAACTAAGTATTTTTAGATATATTTGAACCTCAGTAACCATGTTAGATATTCTATACTTTTATAGTTATGAAATATTGAAATGAATTAATAAATCTACTTTATTTGGTATATCTACCGTAATTATCTTGAATACAATTTAAGAGTACAAATAAACTAATTAAATAATGTGTAAAGGCCGTTTGACAACCTCTTAATTAGTTTCTTATAGTTTAATATTTTATGATTATACATCTTATTAATTTAACATTTAATAATTTAAAAGTTGTTAAACAGTCTCTAAATTAGAATAACATACGAGCATATATTTTTAATATAATAACATAAATAATATAAATTTTTTGGGATGAGTTTTTTCAAAAGCAAAACTAGAAATGTTAAAAAGAATAAATCAAAACACACACAAAAACACACACTAATAATACTTCCTTAGTAAAGATTCAAAGTCACCGGAAACCACATTCTTCTGACCGGAATTTTGCACAACGTCGCCGTCGCCACCGTTACTCATCCATTGTGGCGGATACAACCACCCCTCCGCCACCGAGTCGACGTATACAAACTCTTTATTATTCGACTCGACCGAGTCCCAACCCGGGCCAAGAACCGGAAGCTCAGTTATCTCATCCAGTTCATCTGACGACACTGTGGACGGTGCAGGTGGAAATTCAAACATTTCCATTGCAGCAGCTTTTGCTGCTGCAGCCTGCACGTCTCTCGGGACTTTGAAACTGGTCGGGGCAAAGTTCCGACCAGCTCAGGAAAATTAATAATAGCAGAATTCCCCTTGATGCTAAGTGCTGCCACGTCATGTGCGCGTGCAGCCATTTCAGGGTTCCGGTACGTCCCAAGCCATATCCTTGATTTCTTCCGTGGTTCGCGGATTTCCGATACCCATTTGCCCCAATTACGCATCCGAACCCCGCGGTAGACGGGGTGTTTGGTGGTGGTGTCTCGGTCTCTTTTGGTGGTTCTGGTTTTAGGGTTTTGAGAGCCAGATGAAGAAGATGATGGTGAAGTGAAGGAGTTTGAGCTGCAATCATCATGTTCAGAATTGGGATTTTCTGCACTCATTGTGATCTGTGACTGCACCAATGACTGATAATGGATATTGATAAGTGCAATATGTTGTTTAATAAATACAATTGAGGAATAAAGTTGCAATTTTTTGGGAGGATGAAGCAATGGGTAAATTTGCCTTATGAATCATTTCTGACTGAGTGATACACTTATAACAAGATCATGAGAAAGAGAGAGAAGTATAGTGTGTAGATATATATGTATATGTATGTATTACATTATATAATGTATATATATATATATATATATATATATATATATATATATATATATATATATATATATATATATATATATATATAATATATATATATATATATATATTATATATATATATATATATAAAGAGAGAGAATACAACTCATACCTTCACTCTCATCCAATGGCATTTGTCCCACTGGCAGCAAGAAAACGAGAACAAGTTATGAGTTTAAATTTGGTTCGAATATTCATAGTTTTTTTTATAATTTTGTGAGTATGTTTTGTATATAATAAAAAATATGGGTTGATTAGAGAAAATGTTGTTGTTTATTTATATATTTGTGTAACTACTGTTTAATATCTATAAAATTTTAATATTTTTGTTAGTGATAGTTAGTAAATAAGAGAAAAAATATAATGATAAAAGTATAAAAATATTATTTAATTAAAAAAATTAGTGATTATTAATTTAGTTATATAAAGTTAGGGATGAGAAATCTACTCTAATGCTCTAAGTAGTGTATTAATTTACAATTAGATATAGATGTAAAGTGTGTGAATACACGGTTTGAGGTTGAGAAGATGCTCTCGTCATATGACATCACATTATATATCTACCAATCATGTTATGTTATGTCACATCACAGTAAATCACACACCCACATTTGATGGTAGTGATATTACACCACATTATACCACACTGCACCACTTTAGCACATACAAGAGTAGTGGCGGAACAAGAAATATTTTTAATGGAGTCATTATTGTTTGGTGTTTTGATTTGTAACGAAACAATATAAATTTTTCGGGTTGTCCGATCGGGTCGGGTCGGGTCGGAATATAACTAAATTGAATTGAAAATATTAACAAAAATACAATAACAGAAGAAATCAAATAAAACTCACATTTTATAATCGTTCTCTACATCTTTGCATATTTTAAAATGTTTCATTACATCTTCAATTGACACCTTAGCAAAAAAACTTATTTTCAATGTAACAAATACACGAGTCATTCATATATCCATCACTCATACAATTAAATGTATCATACATATTATGAGTTGTAATGAACTAAAAAACCAATATAGTGAAATACCCTATTTAACAAACAAGTTGACTACACCCTAGATTTCTAAATACTCAAATGAGTGATAAATCAACCAACAAGTTAACTACATCTAATTTTCACTTGGTTTCACTAAGAAAAACACAAACAAGGTTCTAGGGTTTAAGTTTAACTACAAATTAACTACCATTAAAGTATTGATCACTAAGAAAAGCACAAATAAGGTTCTAGGGTTTAAATCTATATACTAAACACAAATCTAGATAGTAAACTCAATAAAAATCAACAAAAACTAAACACAAATCTAGATAATAAACTCAATGAAAAGAAGTGTAAATCTAGCCATAAGCCATATATGGTTTAAAGTATCTAATTTAAATTAAACAAACAAAGAAAGTTAGAATCTAACCTTGAAAGTGGAAATCGAAGCCAAATTATGCAACAACAACAGCAAATCAGCGATGGTCGATGAATCGATGGATGAATGGCGATCGATGAGTGAGTGGGCGGTGGGGAGCCGGGAGGGTCAAAGCTAGCAGCAACCGGCCAGCAAGCACCAGCAACACTTCAACAACGATGGTCGACGATGGGGAGGCCAAAAAAGAATCGATACAGCAGCAACAACAATCAACGATGTGGAGACTTACAAGTTAGGGTCGATGGTGGGGAAGCCAAGAAGGAACGATACAGGCACATAGCAGCAACAACAATTATTAAAAATGTGTTTAAAAATATGACCATCGCAAGGGTTGAACTCCAAACCTTAGGAATGTGCAAGCGCAGACCAAGCTAGCGTGTTGATTGCCAGCGAACTAAGTCAAATTAGTTGTAATGTTTTGAATTTAATAATATTTAAGGGTTTACTTTCTGAAAAATTATGGGTTCACTTAATTTTTCGGTCTTATACAGTACACTACTCGCTTAAAAATCAATGAGGTCACTTGACCTCGTTCTCGTACACCTAGTTCCGCCCCTGGACAAGAGTTCACGACGTCCGCATGTCGTGAAACACTCAAATCGTGGCGTGGAGGGGGACGGTGGCTTTGTTACCGCGCCGCTCAAGGCCACATGGTGCTCACACGGAGAGTGTGCCCCGCCACCCTTAAAAGAAAAAAGTAGCTTCACTTTCATTCTTATCATATCCTGTTTATTTGGACTTTCTATATATTTTCATGAAGCTATAAGTTAGTTGGATGAGTGGTTGTGGTTGACTCCAATGGAATCTTTAACGCAAACTGTAATCATGCTTTGGGTAACAAATTCTTGATATTATATTATCATTAATTAATACCATCAAATTTTAAATAAAGTAAAATTCACCGCCAACATTTTATAAAAAGAATCAAGAATTGTAGTCGATCGCTATATAAGATGCGATGTGCTCATATGTCAAGAATTGAGTTACGCGACATAACGTACTATCGTGTATTTTACAATGTAATATATAAAATTATAAAAACTTATCATCTATATCTATATAATTCATATTATTATATGTACTAGCTAGGTTTAGCAAACCTGTGTGTTATACGGGTCGAATAAAATAAAATATTAATATAATAAAAATCGTTAATCATAAAATAATATTTTAAAATATGATATATCTGAAATTACGTAAGAGAAATGACTATAAGTAATAAAAAAGTGATATCAACTTTTTAAAATTTTATTTTTAATTTTTTTCAAAAAAAATAAATATTTTGTTCTAAAATAAACCATATAAAATGTCATTTTTAAAATTTCTTATTATAACTTTCAAATTTAATTATTTTTGTTTTAGAAAATTGACTTTTTAAAATATTTCATATTTTTAAATAAAATTTATGCTTTAGAAAAATTTATTATTTTATAAAAAATTATATTTGTAGAAATAACATTAATAAATAAATCCCTTTCTTAATTTATTAAATCTAAAAAAGTGTTAAAGTCATATTATTAGTAATTAAGGTAATTATTTAATAAGAAAGAAATCCGAGAATTTTTTATAAGAATGATTGTGTTGTCACGTATCATTCAAATTACTCTTTTATTAGAATAAGAATATAACAATTCCAAATGCAAAATCGTTACAATAGATTTTAATTTTGATTTTAAATTCAAATTCAATAATAATATTAATTAATAGATTTGTTTCACACATAAAAGCTAACACTATTAAACTACGACTAAAATTCAAGATTGATATTAATATAGAAATTTCATTCATTCAAATTAATTTTTTCTAAGAAAAAAATAAGATTCTAAAAACAATTTCAAAATTCAAACATTAAGGAATTTAAAATAAGAACATCATAAGAGACTAACAAAACAACATTTGGAGAGTAACAAGTGGCATAAACTTCTTTTGATTTATTGAGTAGATAAATCAACAAAAATCATCTTATAATTAATTAATCTCACATGCTCATTTTTTTGTAGTCTTGTACTCATATTATTGTTTCTTCTTTGTTTGAAACTCCTATTACAATTCGAGTTGACTCTGGATACTACTATTTGATCAAGATTGAACGGGGTTATTGTTGTCAAAACTTATCCTTGTTTTTTGTAGAAGGTTATTTGATGTAGGTTTGGATTTGTCGACAAGTTTTCAAATGAATCATTTGGTGGATTAAAATTTTCGGTCTTATGATCAACAATTTTGATCCACTGATTTCAAATAACTTTATAGGATTTCTTATACATTCTTTTCTTTCCTTTGAATATATACATTCATCTCATCACAAACTTCTTTGTTGTTTTTTCTCTTTTTCTGATCAACACTCTTCGAGTCTCTTTTTTTATTTTTTCTCTCTTTTTTCTAAACAACTTTTTCACTTTCCTTGCTTTAATTTTCCATTAATACTTCGGTTCCTAATGCTTGATTATGTTTAAGTTTACATGCTTCCTTTATAATAGAAACATGGGATTCATGTTTTATTTTTTCTTCTTCTTTTAATAGAGAGTTCATTTTATTTTTCTCTTACAACCTGGCTCTGATACCATCATTAGTCTAGGATCGTTTGTAGAATTGATGTCATTTTTATGTGAACAAGTGAGTGTTCTATACTTGTGTATGCACCCGTGAAGAACAAGATCTATAGAGGGTAAAGTCACACACAAAACACACACTATATTACATGCTAAACATCTGTATGTATTATACCCATCCTTTTTGTTAGTTAACAGATGTAGTTATTTAACCGTCTAATGACAGTTATATGGCAGGTAGGATAACTACCATTTGACTGAAGCAATCTGACACTTTTCTACTTACGACTTTGACCCACGTATGATACACTTCTAGTTTGACTGGAAATTAGATAGATTTCTTGGTTACATAAATCTTAAATCTTACGGTTATTCAAGCAAATTTTGAGTATTTTTAGCATTAAAGGGTGTTCTATTTTATTTTTTGGATTTTGCATGCTTCTATAATCTGTGGGTAATCACCGAGTGACTTTCAACCGGCAATTGACAATAAATTTTCCAGAAATATTCCTTTCATAAAATTCAACTTTATAGTAATGCTTCGTAGAGGATAAAAGATTAGGATCTCTCTGTAAATAACGTGAGATGAAACCCGTTTTGATATTTTAAAAAGCAAAATAAAGTAATATAGATTATTAGTAAATAATTTTTATGCATAGTGGTTTAATATTATATGATTTAGTTCATTAAATACAAAAACAGCATCAAGCAAAGTCTTCAGTTCTCAATTCTTATACACTCTGATGCGTGTCGGTAAACAATTCATTTGTACAAACTAGAGGTAACAAGGTATGCATTAATGTCTAACTTTTTGACATTTAATAATAGGGGCCATATTTTTACTTGGGTCCTAATCCATAGGTCGTAGGTGCATCACTGGGCTTCAAACCTAAGCCATAGCTACACGACTTGTAATTTCTTCTTGAATAATTAAAGGGTGGTGCCGGGGACATCGTAGGTGTTTCTTGAGAGAAACCTGATCAAACCGTCATGTTTTAGCCAAAATGTCTCGGTTTGAAAATTTAGAGGTGACTGGTAGATCAAAGTGTCACGTATAAACTGACTTCTTATCAAAGTACACTGATAAAAATGTAAAGTTCTGAAACAAAATGTCACGGTTTGTCTTAACCGTGACGGTTAAGGTACGAGGTAAGTATCACTTTGAACTGACACGGTTTGGCCTAACGGTGACGTTTCTCATCCATTTCATGGTATATGCACAACACATTCATGTATTTTTTTTATAAAAAATATTCATTTTTTATAAAAAAGTATAAAATTCTATACTTAAAACCATACATAATTATAACACAAAAATAAACACTCTACTATAGATATTAAAAAATAATTAAAAACCATAAAGTTCAATATTTAACTATTAATCACATTCAATCAATGACTTATATTAATAGTGGCATTATTGTAAATATATTGAAGTTTAAACGTAAGACTTTGATAACTAAGGGTATTTTAGGCAAAAAAAATTCATGTTTTTCTCTCATGTTTTCTAATCTATTATTCTCTTTAATTTCTCTTAATCATCTTTTCTCTCTCATCTCTCCTATTTACTATAAAATATCAAAACAAGTTGTGTTATTTATATGAAACTTAGCATTTACGTACACAAGAATATAAATTAAAAAAAAAGTGTTACATATGTATATGTTACAACGTAACAACAAACGTTACGTATACGCAACAACATATGTTACGTATACGGAACATCTATACGTAACAACACTTGTTCGATATACATAACAACAATTGTTACATATACGTAACAACACTCGTTACATATACCATTACCGAACCCAGCATATATGTTACATAAAATGTTACGTATACATATTAGTAGATGTTACATATACCATATACCTTTACACAACGACAAATGTTACGTATATGTAATAGCTATACGTAACAACATTTGTTAGGTATACATAGCAGCACGTGTTACGTATACGTAACATTCTCAAGATAAACTACACTTATCGAACCCACGTCATAATCAATGATTTAAAGATAAAACGATGAAAGAATGAATATATGAATCAGATGAAAAAATAATAAAAATGATTTGTGAATTAGTTAGTGAAATGTGTTTATAAATGTGAATAGAGATACAAAAAGTCAAATAAGGAAAGAAGTTAGATCAATTATAATAATTTCCGAAATTAACCATGTTTATGTTTAGTATATTGCCAAAAAATTAGAAAATAAAATAAATAAAATAAATAAAAATTATTTGATTGGTTGAAAGTAGTTTTATGATTTTCAATTATAAATGTGGTTTTTATTTGATCCATCCTCTACAAAAACCAATTTAAATCATTCATTATTTTTTTATCATAAAATTTAAAAAATAAGTAAAATTGGTATAGTAGTAAATAATAAATTTTCTCTCTCCAATTAATAAATCAATCAATTAATTACTTATCTCTCTTATTAATACTTCATCAATTTTTTAATGTGCTTAAATTACACTGCTATTAAACTTTAATTCAATCGTATATATTCTTCAAAATAATTTAGAATTTAATTAACTATTTGTCGACTATATACAGATTTAATTGTTTTACATATAGGTAAATATATTGTTTATATATATATATAATATATATATATATATATATATATATATATATGTATGTATGTATGTATGTATGTATAACTCAAATTTCATTTTTATTTAAACTAGTGGTATATTTTATATATGTAAATTTTCATACTAATTATTCATTTTCTTAGAATTGATATTCTATTCGTATATATAACTCTTTAAGAGAATCATTTATTTTTAATGTATATATATATGTATAAAATATTATTTACATATACGTAAATAGTTACTTAAATATATGTAAATATGTAAACAATCAACTTTAATGTATGTAAATACTTAATTTACATATACGTATACAAATATTACACATATAGTTTATATGTTTATTCAAATAATAATTTTTTTCGATCTAAAACAAAAATTAGCGATTAACAAGTGTGATGCGAACTAGCATTCAAAAAAGAATTATTAGTCAAAAAATCCAACTAATTCATTAAACCAAGTTATAAAATCCGAAACAAATAATGAGATAAAAAATACATTCAAATACCAACTCACAAGTAGATAGAGTTATGTTTCTCTTGGTTAATTTAGCATTCACATATAGGAAAAAAAGCAATTGTATTATGCTACTTGAAGTCGAAGTTTTCATTTTAAATATTTTATTCTTCCAACTCACATCCCATTTTCCTACAAAAACTTTGGATTTCTAACTCATAATGACAAACCATTGAATTGATGCTTTCTTATTCTTGTAACTTGATGCGGGCATGGAGATTCAAACAAGATTATTTGAGAGAAATATGGTAGATAAATTAAGGATGCTTGTGATAATTCCTAATTTAAAAAAAGGATTTACAGGGAAGGTTACGTAAGAATTAAATTAAAATTACTATAATACCCAAATCATTTTAATTTGATCTCCTCAATCTTTGATTTATTTACAAATATGCCATTGTTGTTTTAAGCGGTTTTGAAATTATTTAAGGGTTTTGAAATTATTTAAGAGTTTTGAAATGATCCTAACCATATATATATATATATATATATATATATGAGAGTGATCAAATGAGAACTAACTTTTTTTGTGAGAACTCTAGCAATTAATCTCAACCACTAGTTCTTAATAACAAAACTGTAATCAACAAAAACATATTTTAAAAAATAATAAATCGAAAAATAATATAAAAATAAAAAAAAATAAAAACACAAAAATGTTCCCCTACTCTCCCTCTTTCATAAAAAATAAAAAAATTATAAAAAATAAAAAAATCACGTTTTTAACGAAATTTGTTTTACACATGTGTAATATCGGATTTACACATATGTAATATCGGATTTACGTATGTGTAAATCCAGTATTATACATGTTTATAACTAGATTTACACATATGTAAATAACATATTTTTGTTTTTGAGAAAAATATATTAATATGGTAGATATTGGAAAGATAAAAAAAACTGAATTTTTAGGTGATTTTTTTTTGAAAAAATGATAACATGAAAAAAGTTATGAACGTTTAAAAAAACGGGAGGAATGGTATGTGATTTGCATATGATAAAAAATAAGTGGTTGAAATTGGTTTTTTAAGTTCTCACAAAAAAGGTGGTTATATATATATATATAATATATATATATATATATATATATATATATATATAATCAAGAGATTGAATTTTTAGTCTCATAAATAAAAAAATTAATACAAAGTTAGTTCAAACTTGTATATACTCATTTCATGTTTGGTTCCTAACATTTAACTTATTAAATTCTTATACATTTAATAAAGTTTGGATTAACTTTTAAATTTAACTTTAGAAACTAAAAGTTCAAAACCCACAAATAAGTTTGGACTAAATTTATAATTTTTAAAATTTAAAAATCAAACTTGCAATAACTAGACAAAAGTTTGGATAAACTTTGCAAGTTCCAATATCTAGAGACGATGGGTTAAGCTAGGGACTCCGATTTAGAGAGAAAGAAGGATGAAAGTGTGGTGTTGCTGGCGATTTGTGTCACTGCGACGGTGGGTGTTGCTATTGGTGATGGTGAATGTTGTTGTTGGTGGCATGTGATGATGAAGAAGAAAGGCGATGGTGTAGGGATGGTCGGAAGGGGTTTTGCCGAAAGAAGTGATGATGGTGCTGGTCGGTTGGTGCAAATTTGGGGAAGAAGATAATGTTTAAATTAATTCAACAAAATTACAAAATAGTCCTTTATTAATGTGAGAATAAGATATATTTAGTCCCTAAGTGCAAAAAGTCAAAAATACCCTTATTTTTAACAAAATCATTTAATGGTGTTAGTGTGTTGGAGTTAATTGAGACAAATCACAAACCACAAGAAGTATAATCAAGATTTAAAAACATTTGGATGCAAATCATTATTTTGACTAAATCACAAGGAGCAAAAGTGAAGTATACACTTAGTTTTATTGTATGATAAAATCATAAAATAATTCTCAAATTTCATATAATTTATTAACATTAACCTAATAAATTTATTATAATTATAAAAAACCACTCAAGTTTAAAATTCTTGGTCATTTTTTCTATAAGTGATAAGTTGATTAGATGATTTAATAAAGCATGCTTATTATTTAATGAGTTTATCTTTTAACATTTATCTAATGCTGGTTATATAAAAAGGTTAAATGACATGGAACACAAAAATATCTAAATAAATATCAGGTCAGGATAAAGTAACATGAGTTCGAGCGTTAAGAATAATACTAACGGACATTGGGAACAAGTCTTGCTTGATGATATGTTTACGTAATATTAACTACAAGAAGAGTGAATTCCATATATACTTTTTAAACTTGCAAAATATCATATTTCTCAAATACATAAGTTACAATGCCCAATTGAAAATGACTTAAAACATGGAATTATGATATTTCACAAATTTAAAGTAAGATATATGAAATTGCTTCTTAGCAAAATTCACAAGCTAAAATTTACCGTAAGTGCTTTGTAAGTTTTGTAGTTTGAAATAGCCTTAGAAGTGATGTCATTATGAATCATGTGTATTTACTTGTAGACCATAGAACTCAAGGTACCCTTTGTATCTCAATTGGATAACTGGAAAGAGAAGGAAGAACAAGTATGAAATATTATGTTCTAAATTGGATTACCGAACCATGTGGTAGTCTTGTAGATGTTAGTCTCACTAATTCCTTAGGGGAGGTGGTGAGTTAGATCCTGCTGACAATAATATGTTTTTGGTGGGTCGGGTTCTATAATGATGGGTTTTCAAGCGGCGGCTTTTTCTCAAAATTGGTGCCTGTGAGATTGGACTATCCGGTGTTGTTCGTGTTCAGAGACGTATGAGGTCGCCTTTAGTCATTGGGTTATTCAGATAGTTGGACTTTATTCGTTGACCGTTAAAAAAATGACCACAGACCTACATCTTATTATTTATAATTGGGAGCCTTCATAATTAACATTATGTTGAATCAATATATGTTTTCATGAAGGAGCATTTTAGTTGACGATAAAACAATTACCAATTATTCGGTTAGAAGTTGTTAATCTATTATCAGAAAATCTTTTCAACATAAGTAATAATCACCACCAATGATTAACATGTACGTCCGCACCAACCCACGTTGACATGTACAAGATGAAACGGAGAAAGAATAACAATTATAAAGAATAACATAAAACTTATAGCAATTTAGAAATAATCACATGAAAAAAGTTAGGGGCTATTTGATTACATTGATTAAGTAATATCTAACTGAGTTAGAAGCTGACCCAGTTAGAAGTTCTGATTGAAACTTGATTGTTTGATTTCTTTTATTCTGTCAGAAGGTAATGACTGGGTAATAGCTTGTTTCAAAATGATCGGGTAAGGGGAATAAAAGACATGGTTCAGTGGTGTCGGACCGGATCAGACACGAATATGTGATAATCAAACACGCTGACCGGCCAAAATGTCTGACGGGGTCAGTGGGTCGGACATTTTGACCGGGTCAGAAGCAAGTCAAACATCCCATCAGTATCTGACCGACTCTGCTGAATAATAAAAATAATATTACCCTTCTATTTTAACTGATGTTATGTAATAACTCCTTTTATAAATTATTTTAAAACACAAAAAACCATAACCAAAACAAAATCCACTACCATCACTATCTCTATATCTCTCACTCACTACCATCACCATCAAAAACCAAAACCTCTTCTTTACATCCCCTCCCGACCACCACTGGCCTCCACCACCACAACCACCACCACCACAACATCTAATCCACATTCTGCAACCCTCTGAAACCCATCAAAGATTCAATCTTTACCATCAATTCATTGATTCACACACTAAAAGGGGTCGTGTGGTGGGGATGGGTGTTCGCAAAGGGGTTGAGCGGTGACGAATGGTGAAGGCAGTGTAGTCGGGTCGCGCCGGTGGCGGATGGTGAAGGTAGTGTAGCTGGGTCGCGCGGTGGTAGATGGCAGGGGTGAGGCGGGTGTAGCCAGGTCGCACAATGGCAAATGGCAGGGGTGAAGGCGGATGTATCCGGGTCGCCTCTTTTCTTGGTCTTGGTCAGCATGTTTAAAATCCAGGTCCGGATCAGACCAAAGGACCCGATCAAATCTGATTTCAAACGTATCAAACGGGTTGACCGGCTGACCGAGTCAGCCAATCAGCCGAGTCAGTCGATTCAGACCCAAACAAACCCCTTATTGATTATTGAAACTTTTAAGATAAGACTATTACCAACCATTAACATTATTATTTAGATTTAATAATGATTCAACTTATAACGTACACTCCATGATAGTTTCTCTCTTGTACCTTACTATCTTATTATTGGTGTGGGGACCCGATCGGATATGGGTTTGAAAGGTTGAATTCATACGTATATTCCTACTTTAATATAATTTTTCTCGTTATTTTTACTATTAATTAATCATATTAATTATTAATAATATTTTTTAGTTCTTTTTTAAATTGAAATAATTTTTAATAATTTAAGAAATATATTTTTTTATTAATATTATTTCTAAAGATACATATTTTTATAAAGTAAAAAGATTCCTAAAATTAAGAAATAGATATATTTTAAAACTGATGTTTTTAAAAAGTAGATTTTTGTATATTAAAAATAATCAAATTCGAGTTTATAACAGGAATTTTTTTGAAATGATAAGTTTTTAAAACGTTTGTTTAAAACAAAATTTTCATTCTATTGATAGTTACAAAGATTTAAATCATATTTTATTTTAAAATATCAATTTATAATTAATAAAATTTTATTTTATTTTATATAATTTTTTTAATTCGTGTAATACATGAGCTAAATAAAACTAATTATGTATAGATAATAAAAAGACCCAACACTAATAAATGAATAGAAATCACAATAACGAGATTACACATGGTGCACACTTTAAAGTGTAGATACAAACAACTTGACGTGACATATTTCTTCATACACATATAGAAATAATGCTACAGCCTTTTTAGGGTATGAATATGCCAAAAATATACGCAATGTATGTTAGTTGTTGTAGCGTCTTTGTACGACTAATGTACGTGTAATACCTAAAATCACAAATACAAATGGTTCTTTGAATATAAGATAATAAACACGAAGCCATATGTTGCATCAAATCACAATTTACCTATCGAAGGAGAATAGGGTCCACTAGATATTGTGATTTCAAATGAATCTGTCAGTATTTATATATGTACATTTATATTTATATCTATACTAATAAAATAAAATAGTTATTCGTCGTATGTTATTTTCTCATATCAATATTTATATTTATACTAATAAAATAAAATAATTATCCGTCGTATGTTATTTTCTCATATCAATTTTGCCACATGTTATTATATAGGAAGACAACATTTAATGATAATATCAAATGTTAATGATATTATTTATATCTTTCTTAATTATAAAATATTTTTAAATAATATAAAACATGATTCTTTTTATTGAAAAATATAGTTTTTTTAATTATAAAATATGAAATTTTTTAATACAAAATTTTTCTTAAAAAAGGGAACTGTTTAAAAAAACATATTTTTGATTTTTCTAAGAAAATGGAATGTTTAAAAATAATTATTTTAAACTAAACTTGATTAAAGGCCAAAGTTTAAAAAAAGTATTGTTTTTGTTCTATTACGTCTAAGTATTTAATTTCAACCATAATTTCTCTTAAAAATATATTATAATGTTTAAATAATAATTACTAGTTGTTAATTTAATATTTTTATTAAATCAGTGTAATGCACAGGTTTCTATACTGGTATATTAATAAAAGAATAACTCAGATGCCATATAGTTTTTTTAGGGTGTCCATCTAAGATTTAATTATTTATCCACGTGTTATCATCACAATAAATTTATTATTTTAAATTAAAATCAATTATGTTAAATTTGTCAAGCTTAATCTTCATTTTTATATTTAATAACTAGTAGAAGACCCGCGCAATGCGACGACGGTAATAATTTACAACACGATACTAGTTTACGTTACTAATTTTTACAAATACCACAATCCTAATTATAGTAACATAAAAATCAAACACAAACAAATTAGTGGTAAAGAGGAGTGCTCAAAAGAGACTAAAGTCTTGTTGTGAACTGTTGGTGATTCATCTTAATAAGAAAATCCTTCAAATATAGCCAAACATACAACTACCTAATCAAATGATCGATTTGACGTAGTTTAAATTATATGATTCCCGATAATATGTAATAAAAAACCAAGTATCTCTTCAATAAGAACTCATATGAATACACGATAAATAACTCTAAGAAATCATCAATGAAGAATTAAGAACCTCCCTCCATCCATTAAGCAACCCAGTACCTTTTAAGAATCTTATATTTTTATATCACATTCTTCTAGTCTGAAAGAGTCTCATGTTTTAGATCTTTTATAAGCACTCGTATGTGCATTTAAAATTTGACTAACCATTACTGACTTTTTGTAACCCATCAAACTCCCCAACTTAAAACTTTTTTAGTTGAAGGATAGATTGCATATGATCACCCGATTTATGAGGAGAATCACGGAAACATCTATTCAGTAACCATTCTGTCCAATCAAATAATAAAATTTAATGAGTTTTATCATTCATGCTTATTGAAGAACCAACTATATTTTGAGTAGAACTCACCATTTAAACCTACTAAATCTTGATCTAATAGAAACAATTAATCTATTAGAGATAATACTGATTCATTCTTTAGAAAACTTTACTATTTAATATGTTCTTTGACAAAACATTTATCTAATAATTAATTTTTTGGATTTGCTACTCCCAATTCAATATAAAAATCCTTATTTGAAATAACAACTAAATAAGATATAGATTAGATAATTCGAAAGGAATCGTGATATCCATATACTACAATTTATTATGCCTATATCGATCAACTTTAACATTGTCTTTGATTTTGACAATAATCAATATGTCAAATAAATATTAGAATAAAGAATCATACTTGTCAGTTTTTTTTATTATTTTTGGATCGGAACCTCATCAAGCAACCCAATACCTACAGGAAGGAATCGTGATATCCATATATATATATATATATCTATATTAAATATGAAGATTTATATAAGTTATATGCTTAAATATTTAAATAAAATAATATACTTAATTAAAATATTATTTATTTATAAAAATAAAATTAGTAAATATAAATTTAAATGTCAATTTATAGTATCATAAATAAAATAAAATTTAATGAAGTGAATTAAATAATATCATATTATTAAATATATATTAATAATGTTTATTAAATACATGAAAGAAACAAGGGCAAAAAAGTCAAGTTTTATAAATTTTAATGGATAAATTTACCATATTACCCCTAAAGTGTCTTAAAATTTTAATCAAATCCTTATTTTACCCTTTTTAAATGTGATGCACTCATTTGTATATGTTGCTTTAAAACTTGTATTTTTGGCAAAATTACATCTATATCCAAAAAGATGTATTATATAGTAGTATAGATATAGATAGTATAGATGTAAATGAAATATCAAATAAGTCAAACTTTAAAAATTTGTTAATATTTTATAAATAATTAAATTTTTGTTTAATATGATAATAATATGCTAATAGTCGAAAAATTGATTTTTTTAATAATCACAACTCAATTTTTAAGGTTTACATATCATATGATTTAATATTGATAATAACTTTTTCAATTTAAAACAGATTAATAGTTATATTTATAAATCTTCTATTCAACCTATGTAATGCACATGTTATTAATATATTAACCCTTGGTTAACCACATAAGTTAAACATATGAAGGTACTGATTCATGAATTGAACGACTTGTATATGGATTAACTAAATTAAAAGTAAAAATAAAAGGTTGGACATAGGTTAGGAAAACAATTATTGTTAGGGAAACAATTAAAATTCTTTTTTATAAAAGGCTAGACAAAGGTTAGGGAAACGACTTGTATATGAACTTAAAACGAATATAAATTATAATCCTTTTAGAGTTAGGGTAACAATTATTGTATTTTATAATACGTGTTTTTAGTGTTGTGTTAACAGAGGTTCTCTTAACATAAAAATTATTGTATTACCATTATAGACAAACAAATAACCATATACATATATAGACGGATTAATGTTAATTTGTTATGTGAATTAGTTAACTTACTTGAGTCAAATCAACTCTTAACTTTTTACTAGTTAATATATACATACATGATACACTCGTTGATATGGTGCCCCTACCCATATGAGTGACAATAGGGAAAGCATGTATCAACCTCAAGACCCGTAATGAAACCTACCATATGTCCTACAATCTATGGCATAACATTTAGAGAGGTGGACCAACAATTTATGTTGAGTCATATACTAAAGCATGGTTTTAATGTTTATGTCGGAAAAAAAAGTCGATTGGTCCTCCTGTTTGGGGTGCCCCTACCCCATTAAGGTCAAAAGAAGAATCTACCATGAATGTATAGCATGCATGTAATAAGTTATATCAAATTTAACCATATATATCCCAAATGCCCAAAAAACATTTACTACTTCTACATGTTGATGTTTGAGTACTTCTAGAAAAGACATTTCCCGGTGTTTGGAATCTGTATTTCACTGGTTTTCCGTTTATCCCACTTGAATGCCACACCCTAGCATAGCTGTGTTGCTACGTTTTACTTGATCCTATTGGTTAGTATAATATTAGAGGGTCTATAAGTTTTTTATAATAGTCTTACATGCATTATTTAGTAGGGTTGTACACTTAATGTTGTACAACCTTAAGTGATTAGCCATCGAGCTTTCAAAGTCTTGGCCTATGGAGTGTTGAACACATGCTTCATTACTACACCTTCGAAGTGTTGAACACATGTTACATATATGATCAACTTGTCTTCGTTAAGGCATTCCATCAAACATAAATTTTCATATGATTTGAAAATGTTTTTGTATTGAACATCCCACATCATGGCATATTTACTTGATCAAGGTATATTTACTTGATCAAGGTAATTCGATTAATCTTTTGGTGCATTAGGTCTAAAACTAATTATATAAATCATAGATATGCATGATAAACTCATCAAGATCAATTATAAATACACACAACTTTCTATGGATTGATAATCTGTTCACGGATGAGAAATACCTTCTTTTTATTAACGGCAAATCATATTATCAAGAACATAATCATTTAACTTGTATATTGGAGGATCTAAACTCGCAACCAATTAGTTAGGAAGCAAATCATTTACCATCAAGTTTTTTCCTTGGAGACTGATGAGAATACCTAATCAACTCACAAACGTTACAAGCATTACTATCAACCAAGGTTGGACAAAATCTTATCACCTAGAAAAAGAACACAAACACTAACTTCTTTATTTGTGATTTAGTACGAACATAATAGTTTTAACGGGGAAGTTTGTATATTCATTTTGTATCTAACTACTCTAAAATTACAAATTCTAGAGCAATCATAATTTGATAATTTTATAATTTGTGAGCATAAACTACAAAACTTAGATGTATTTTTTTTACTTTTAACTTTGAGATAAAATATATATCCAATAAGTTTAAGTTTTAACATAAAACACCCCTTCAAATCCATGATGTTGAGCTCTTTAAGTATGATCACATGTTTTATCTGAGACAGACCCAAACATGTTTAGACTATAGACTCAAACCACAAATTCTATGTTAAGTTGGTATACTCTCAAAAATTCACACTCCAAATCTTTCTAATTGATCACATGTTGGTATATCAAATTATATATAGTAATGACACATTTGTCCTTTTGAGTTTTTTTTCCGGTCACTATGTACATTTTTCTGAAAATCCATGTACTATGTTCTCTTATTGCATGACTTTTATGGGTTGATTTAACCATTTGAAATGTACAAGTTCATAGACTCGATGACTAAGATCGAATAAAACATAACAACTTAATTTGTTAATACAATTACAAATAACATGTGCATGATAACAATTAATTTCATGCTGAGTGCGAAGTGCATGATAGTAAAGTTTATTATGATTTATGTTATTAAAACCACATTGGTTAACTTAAGAGCGAAACCCTTAAGTAATAATGGTTTCAAGTGGGCAACGCTCCCTTAACGGGGGTCTGGGGGCAACACTCGTGGGAACAAGAATGTCAAGTTAATTATAGTTTTAGGGGTTGGTAGTCCATGGTTGGATCTAATGAATAAAGTTTCTAGTTGAGATCGAGCTGTCAAGTCAGCTTGAAATATTTTATTAAGAATAATTTTATTTTTGACAAGTTAATTAAAAAAATTTTTTTTTGAAACTTCACAAGTAAAATTTGAATGTGAAAATAGCATAATTTTAAGATGATTTCAATTAGAATATTAATAGCCTTTTAAGGTGGTAATTTGCCCAATTCCCACAGTATATGAAATCATAATCTGTTCACTCTCTCCAAATTTGATTTTATCACAAACAAACATATTAATTCTTTGTATATCATACGATAACTTTGGATTAAATCATAAATAGAATCAATTTGAAAGCATTACGTGACACTCTGATCAACTAAGTTGTTTTGATTGTGGAAGCACTAATTCTAATTTACAGTTCTTGCTGAGTAGGGCTCTTTTAACGACTCTAAAGCCCAAATTCCTTCATATAGAGCCTGATTTTGACTTTAAAGATTTTGTTTTACTAAGTTTTCCTGTTTTTTTAATTGTGTATTTATTAGAAACACATGAACCATAGATGTTACGTGAAATCATTTAAAGATAAACATTTAGAATTAGAATATTCTTTCAATTATGTTTGTTTATTTTTATATTTGTGTTTTCATTTTACGTCATTAGGGCCTCACTGCAATCAACTGTTGTCTATTTTCTCTTAAATATATATGGACCAGGTTAGTAACCTGTATAGTAACTCCCGTATGCGACAAATTGAAAAAATATATCAAATAAAATAAAACTGATTAATTATATAAATAATATTTTAAAATATGATACGATTAAAATTACATATTAATAAAAAATATAAGTAATACTATTAATAAAAAATCTCCTTTTCAATTTATTAAAAACTATTTTTAATCTAAATACTATTAATACAATGTAATTAATGTAAATATTTTAGAGTAAATTACTATTATCGTCCCTGTGGTTTGACGAAAATCATGGTTTTAGTCTAATAATTCATTTATTACACTGACGGTCTAATAGTTTCGCGTTTTGTTTCAATTTCACCCAAACCATTAACTCTGTTAGTATAATTCTGTTAAGTTGATGTGAATTGACTATATTACCCTTAGTAAATAAAAATAAAACATGAAACCCTTTATCATCATCTACCATTGTCATTTAACCCTAACCCAAATCACCACCACCATCACCATCCCTCACCGCCACTACACCACCATCCCTCACTACCATCCACCACCACCATCGTGATTCCAACAATGGTGGCCGAAGGTGGTTGGGGATGGTGGTATTTGAGCAAAACCATCCCTCTCCCTCTCCCCACCTCTCTATCTCTCTCTGTATTGCATCATCACCATTCACCACCACCACCACATCCTATGACCACAGGTCCACGACCACCAACGTCACTCACCATTGTAACCACCCACGTCATATACCATCGTAACCACCCACGTCAGAACTTGGGTGCTGTATAATTTGGGGTTTTTGAAACCAAACTAGGGTGCCATCGTAACCATCATTGTCACCGTCGACTTCAACCACCACCATCAAGCAGCGTCTTCACCGGTATAATCATCACCAGGGTTGTCTTAGACCATCACATCTTCTTCCCTCCTTCGCCTTCACCATCGATTTTTAAATCTATTCAAGGTGTTGGTGGTCGGCAATATAGATCTAGTGGTGTTTGGTGACCGACGATAAAGGTGGGGGTGTTTGGTGGTTGGCGATGAAGACATCATGGTGTTTGGTGGCCAACAATGACATTTTGTTGGTGGTATTTGGTGTCCGACGATGATGTTATGTGGTGTTCGGTCGCCGGCGATGACATTTTAGTGTGTTCGGTCGTAGGTAATGAAGATGCAGAGATGGTGATAAAGAAGCCTTAACATTTGTTTAAGAAAAGAGAGTTGTAGGGTGGTGGAGGTCCGGTGGCAATGGGTTGGGTTTGGGGGTGAGTCTAGGGTGGAGAGAGAGATAGATAAAGAGCATAAGAGAGAGAGAGAGCAGATTACCAATGGGGTGGGTATTGTAATTTATTTTGTATTTTTTAAATCACAGGGATAAATTTGTCATTTTAGATTAATTTAACAGAAAATTTTAACGGTGTTAGTGGTGTGGGTCGGATTGAAACAAAACGTGAAAATATTGGACCATCAGTGTAATAAATGAACTATTAGACTAAAACCGTGATTTTCGTCAAACCACAGGGACGAAAATAATAATTTACTCAATATTTTATAAGAGAGAAAAGTATGAAAATTTTGTTGAGAAGATATATGAAATTGTTATGTATCCCACTTAGTTATTCTTTTATTAAAAAAGACGCTAAAGATTAAACTTGATTACAGAAACCTCAATAGTATAACCTTGATTGTACTTAAATCGGTCTCATAAGCTGCCCTTCATGTGCTGTTGGTACGTGATCCTTACTTTTATTTAATATTTGCAGGAAATATCCATCATAATATATTGTAGGTGTACTTATAACTTGACAACCCTAATAAATGAGATTCAATGTAATTCATGCTCTTTTTATTTAAGAGGTCTTCTAACAACATTGTAGAGATGAAAATATAAACCAACCCAAGCCTGAACCATTTAGGACGATAATTCAAGTATAGAACTGGCAATATGATTGGTCTTTACATCTTCCCAGCTTATGATTTTAGGTAATACTCAGCCTAATTATCGAAAACATGCATGCTCATTTACCTGAATCATTTTCATAAAGATTATCTTTTTGTTTTTATTTATCTTTGTCTTTGGTAATAGATAAATCGATCTACTAATCTAGTAGCATTTTAGTTCTTATACAATTATTATTAATAAAGCATATAAAAATTAAAATAGAAAGAAATGTATTTAGTAATTCTAATAGGTAACCTTTAACAAACTGACAAGCATACATGATATCCAAGTATATTCATTACCCATTAAATTATATATAAAATTGAGATTACCGGCACTTGTCTCATTACCATCCCTACATAGCCACAAGATTACCCCAGGTATGTCCCTTTACCATCCCCTCTTATGAGAGGCTTAGTTAGTCCTAGTGTACATCTTCTAACATTAGGGCCTGTGGTCATTTTTTCCTCTCAAAGACTCCTACAATTTTGTGTCTCCCATGACAAAGTGACGAACAACAATATGTGGGAGTGTGGGACACTGTATGTTTCTTCCACAACTTTGGATTTATTATCTTAAACAATTTAAACTTTTGTGTAGTTTGTTTTTAAGATATAACTTAAATTGATATGCTATTTCAATCCTGAATGGTGTGGATTTACACACGCCGTTTGATCATGAGTGCCATGTGAGCATTCGGTTATTGTGGGTTCTTTATCGGATATGAGTCAAGTATAACGGTAGTGTTGTTACACGGCAGTTGGTTAATTTGGGTGTAAATTACAACAATCAAGGGAGTTTATATATAGATATGTCAATAAAGTGCAACAATAAGGTAGTTTATAACCTATAGAACTTACTAGTGACTTCTCACAGCTTGAAGATCTGAAATTATAAAGTACACAATCATGATGTATATTGTTATCAAACTTGAGTTTTCTATTTTGGTTTTGGATCTAACCCAGTTGGGTTTTAACTAAGGTGTCAATTGTATCGGATAGACTAGTTAAATTAGTGAACTTGAACACAACTTATATATTTATTTATATCAGAAAATTAAGCCTAACTTAGATATACTTAAAAGTTTATAATCTAAACTGGACTTGTTTAATTAATCTCTCTAAACACATTAAACACATCGATGGGTCGATGGGCTGAAATCAAGGTGCAAACAAGTCATACCAACAAGTCAACCCATGTATTTAACGGTTTATATGATAATAATTAGAAACCTATAACAATTTTCATCTCTTGTTGTGTTTCAGCATTTCAGGGAGTCACACTAGTTTTATCCAAATTCCAAATATATACTCTAGGACACAGAAAGTCCACTTACAAAATTAACCACAAATTCAACTCCAACTTAAAATAATTCTATTATCAAAATATATTTATCATATTACAGACTAAGATCATCATCACATAAACTTTCATTCTCTCAATGTCACATATTTAGCATAATTTAACTGTATTTATGACGAGACCTTTTCATGAAGGGTTCTTCTGTACCTCTGAAAACTAGTAGTGAAAACTCTATTATACCATACAGAATGAAGAATCATATGAAACAAATCATACTTAACAGGCTCCGAATGCCAAAAGAAGTGTTCTCGTACCTTTTTAACTCTCTCATACATCTCAACATACTTCTCATGAGATATTGAAAGCAAAACCGTTTTCAAGTTTGGAATATCCTTCTCCAGTATAAAAACTGCAAACGATTCCCAGTTCAAAACATTGAAAAACGGGGGTACATAGTTATCCGATATGATCACAGGGACACAGTTGTAAAATAATGACTCCACGACCCGCGGGCTATGCACTGCAAAACCTCGAGCACAGATGCAGAACTTGCTTGTTTTCATGTGATCAATGTAGTTTTGGTTACCTTTGACGTGTGGCATTCGGGTCAGTATTTTCATGTCGGTGTCATTCCCCCAATGGGCTAGTAAAACGGGCCGCACGTGACCGTGCATGTAGCCCGCGAAAAAGGCTAAGGTTGTTCTGTTAGAAGGTGGTTCACCACCTACATTTTTTAGAGGATTTTTTGCTGACTGTACATATGTTGTTGGAAGTGAAACATCTCTGCCTATGTGGAAACCTGTTTGAATGTCGGCATTACAAAGGGCTCTTATGGTATTTAGCAAACGTCCCCTGGTTTCAGCTGGGGCCTGAGGAAACAAAAAATTGATTGTAGGTGAAATGAGTGAAATAACTCTTGTTTGTATGTAAATAGAACAATATAGTAGACCATTGGAATTAATATCTAGATGATTACATTACATCTTGTGGACCATGTAACGGTAACAATTTGAAAAAATGGGACCAGAGTTTGTAAGTAGGCAGGTAAATGGGTCCAGGCCGCTTGTGAGCTACTTGATATGGCTTGCTAAAAGCTTGAATCGATTCGAGCTTAAATGAGCTTGAGCCTATATCGAAGCTCATTTAATAAACGAGCTGGATCTTGAGCTTCACATATAGAGCTTGCCAATGCTTGTGAGCACAAACATACTTATTATTTATATAATTTTTGTTTAATATATTAAACATATATATAATATATATACATGATCATTATTATATATTGAATTATGATAAATACATATAAATAAAATAATTAACAAATAATAAAAAGCTAAGCTCGAGCTTAGACGACTTCAGGCCTAGTTGGGCTTGTTCACACCACTATTTATAAGTATTTGCAGGAAAACAGTAGACCCTAAGAATAGAAAATATTGCCATTTGTATCATACCCACACGACTAAAATATTCTTCGGAAGCTTTCATCTTGGGGTCTCTAAAGCCGAAATTTGATGTGCTCAGAGAACCAAATTGGAATAATTCATTTGGTTTTATATCCAAATAACTAAAACACCTTTGTTTATAGACCATGGAAAAAAGAAAACCAGCAGAAAGTTGTTGCAGTTGGAATTTTCAATAACAGGAAACATGAGAAAAATGGAAATTATTTCAATTTTCAAGGGATAAAAAGAGAAAACACGGTTATGCATTTTCTATATGAAATAGGCATGAACCTAGATGCTGAAATCAATAATAACATGTTAAGTTGGTTTTTATTTTCATGCGATTTGCATTTTTACATATGGAAACTAGATGAGGAAGAAGAACATACCCAGTCATGGCAAGCAGCAAGGAAATGATCTGCTCCATCAGTTCTGTTCCAGAATGGATACTTTGTTATAAGCATTTCAGTGTGATTCTTCATGAATTGAATCAAATTATCACGACTGTGTGAATGAGGAACGTATAATGTTAACTGAAGCAACCGTGAGCTAAAAGGAATGTAAAATAAATGCGCTTCATTTGGATCTTCTGTAACAAACTGTTTATTTGCTTCCATCAGCTTCAAAAACCAACCCTCACAAGCATATATTCCCTCTAGAATCCAATCATGAAAAATCGGCTTTTCTCCATCTTTGTAAATGTAAACTTTAAGCATCTTTTCCATTATCGCATAGCTCCTGCACATTATATGTTCAAAATTAGCTGGTTAATACTACACAATGTAACTTACTTTCTCCTTTGTGTCTTTGTATATACAAAAATATGTTTTTTCCCATTTATAAAAACATACTTCGAATTTTTACTATTGTATATGCGATGGTAAAAATATGGATATAATATTGCATACAATGAGACACATTTTTTTCTTATATACAATGCAAAAAAAGGTACGTTTCAGAGTAATTGGCATTTTCATTCCTTTTTGTATAGAGCCCACTGATCCAAGAAAGAAGGTATATGAACATATGCTGTAAAGGTACCTTTTAAACATGGCAATATTCCGATATATTGGGGCGTAAAGATCTGTATCATCGTTTGAGATGATGGCATTCTCAATTTGTGATTTTGCTTCTGCCAGTTGTTGATCAACCCGTGATAACAATTGAGATGGCTGTAAATAAAGAACACAAAAGATAATCAATCATATGAACATAATATTCACAATGTTTTCACATAAATTCAACTAGACTAACCAAATCAGCATACGAAGGTCATATACATACGACTAATTGAGGTGAAGAAAGACTCTTCTGAAGCAGCTCATTCATCTGGGAAATCGACAATATGGGCAACTTCTTTATTTTGGGCTTTTTGTTATCAACCATGGAAACGTTGGTCAACGGTGAAGCATTTTCTGTACTTTTCTCTGTAATTACTGACCCGTTAAAACTTGAATATGAATCTTTTACAGCGTGTGACATGTCACCAGAAAATAGAAATGATAAACTGCTGAATATTGGAAGTTCAGAGTACTGAACTGTCAATAAAACAGCAGACGCAATTCCAAATAGGCAGATCCACTTTATAGTTTGCTTTAGATATAGATTGTGAATAACTCCAAACCCATGATCCATGGAGACCAGATGGATCAAAATCCGAACTTAAAGAATTACTCAGCAAGTGATTGATGTTGACACTACAGAAAACTCCAAGAATGTTGCCAGACTTACGCAAGAGTATCCAAATTATGCTGAATTCAATCAATCAAATCTGTGATTGCAAAACAATGGAGTTAAGTAAATTGTGAAGTTTCAATCTTTGTTAGAGTACTGCAATATGCATAAAAAGACAAATAAAACACTACTAATTATAAAAGGCCTAAACCTACATCTTACAATTTACTCTGATCTAGAGTGTTCATAAATCGTTGAAACCACCCATATCAAAGTAAATCAGTCGATTTGGCCAGTTTGAGATTTATACGGTCCGGTTTATAGTTAACAAAACAGGATTTAACATTTTGGTTCATGGTTTGGAACTTGGAACCACTGATGTAAACAGAACAGGTTGTTTACCTTCATTCTTTAATATTTTCCCTTTCTTGGAAAATGCAGTTATATATAATATTCATCAACATATGAGTAATTAAAAATAATTCTTACAAACTAACATTTAGAGCAAACCGCTCAAACCGTCAAACCAAACCATTTTAACCCATCCGGCCGATCCAACCAACCCGTCTGGCTTGGTGTGCCGTTTTCTAAACTGTATGCAGGGGTTTGACCCTCAATTTTCATCAGAATCAACCAAACTTCACAGTATAACACACCTTCTTTGATCTGTGTGCACGTTTCTCTTCTGATCCAGTTCAGGCAATGGCATTTATCAACAGATCTAAACTAGTAACATGATACCTGAACAGACAATATTAATAAGAAAATTCACAAACTAAACCATGGAGATCTACTATCATAATCTACTTGAAACTTACAATCGACACCGCTTAAACAGATAAATCCGTCAATTTCCCCAATACGATCAAATCAAAAACTCGAAAAACCTAACGATAATTCACGACTGCAGTTCTACAGGCCCGATCACCGTCATTATGCTTTTCGCCACTTGTCAATTGTTTTTCCCTTTAAAACAAAATCCTCAGACCTCAATTGAGGTCTTAAAACATTAACGCGGATCCAGATCACACAGAGGTAGGTGTTTTTGTTCTCTCGATCCACTCGAGGAATGACACATAAATCGAAGAAAACTAAATATTTTTCTATAGGATTTCATAATCAAAGTACATATTTGATCAGGAACAGCAGATAATAGATTTCAATAGTGATATACATAAATGATAATCGGAAGGAAGATCACTTACTGATATTGATGAAGCTTCTTTGATCGCAGGTTGTATTAGAATGAAGTTTCCCTTGAGTCAGATTCAAATTACACAAAAAAATTAATGCAATTGATGTCGCTTCACGCTTGGATGTGTGTTGAAAATGGGAGCACGATACTTAAGTTATGACACATGTGTTCATAATACCATAAAGAATAGATATTTAATTACCGCAAATGTATTCGGAATAATTATTTTTAATTACGTGTACAGAGTATTTTTTTAATCGTATAGTTTCTTTTATAAAAACTGTTATTGTTTGTGTGTATATTCAACATTTTTTATTTCTTTCTGGGTAAAGCTTATATCAAGTATTTACTTTTCCCTTCGTGTGTTTTATTTTTCATTCTATTTTTCACGTGATTGGTTTTGAGTATCTATCTATCTTTCATATGTTTAATTTATTTTTAATTTCTTATAAAGATTTGTATATGACAAAAAAGCCTAATATATGTGTATATGAAGTGAACATGAAATTTATTCATGTTTACATGAGTATAATGATAATTATAACTTTACTATTTACTATTAGAGAAACTTAAAGTTTGTATGATATTGTTATGTTATCATATAAACAAACATATATTGTTTTACAATTTAGTATATAGAATTGACATCCAGAGTAACATGAAAACACAATAAATAGAAGAATGCTCATGTATAATGTGGAAATAAATTTTTTTATAAGAATAATCATTCAAAAAGCAATAAAATATTGTGTGGTTTAAAAGACTTTTTAATACTTATCTTTGACTTCTGTGTTACACCTTCATGTGCATAGTTAGGTGCTTTTCTTATTTAAATAACTCGACATGCTCACTATATAATTGATTTCTAAATGGAGATGACTTGTAACAAAACTATGCACCCTAAAGAATGCATCACATAATGTGTAATGGCATGCACCTAACCTTATCGGTGTGCATCATGTTCATATAGTTGTAAAGTTTTGGTTATTAATGAAGTCATAGTAATAAGAGAAAAATACATGTTTATTACAAGTCATATTTACTTGCACAATTATGTGGTGAACAATAGAAAGTAGTATCATGAAATATCTATATACGTTATAGCAATCTAGAAAAAATATATATGTTAAGTAAATAAAACGTGTGAACACTAAAAGGGTACATGCATGAACATTCTATTAGCAAACACACCTAAACTTGCAGCAATCTATTGGAGGCACAGATTAATTTAAAAATAATTTCGTTACACATGCGAGCACACTCATGGACTAGTGGTAGTTCATTCATACTCATTGCTTATCGATACAAAATCGTAATTACAAGATAATATTGGTAATTTTCTTTGAAAATTATCACTTAGTTTGAAAGAAAATGTGATTTGATTTGGTACACAAACCTTTGAGTAATATTTAGTTAAGTAAACAAATATATATTGATCAAGATATAACAAAAGAAACTTGCCATTTAAGCATCTTGTGTCAATGATTCACATTCTAAGTGATTGAGGTACGGTAGTAATGCACATGTTGGACCAAAAGAACCAATGAGCCAAGATCAGAAAACCTCTAAGTCTCACATGATATCACAACAACTGCTGATGGCTTCATCAGCAGTTTGACAAGTGCTGAAGACTTCAACAGCTGAAGATCAAGTACTTAAGACTTCAACAGCTGAAGACTAAAGTGTTGAAGCTCAACAGCTGAAGAACACAAGTGCAGAAGCTCAACAGCTGAAGAACACAAGTGCTGAAGCTGAAGACCAAAGTACTGAAGTACAACAGCTGAAGAGTCCACAAGTGCTGAAGATCAACAACTGATGTACAAAGTCTGAAGACAAAGACTGAAGACATCAGCTGATGACATCTACTGAAGTCATCAGCTGATGAAACGTCTGAAGTTCAAGTCTGAAGACCAAGTACTGAAGTTTCAGTAGTTTGTCACAACAGCTGAAGAGTACTTCTTCAGTAGTTGTGATATCAGTAGTTTTATGTTTTACTTTCAGTAGTTTTGTAAAACGACTGAAGAGCTTGTTCTTCAGTCGTTGTAGTTTCAGTAGTTTCTTTTTAGTAGTTGTAGTAACTGATAACACTTAGTATTTTTGTAAGAAGATGTCAGCTGTTTTGACATCTTCAGTAGTTGTGTTTCAGTTGTTTAAATAATTCTGTTAGATGTCACTATCGAGTGACATCAGCAGACGTCACATCTCCTATATAAGGAATGTTCCAGCACGACATTCCTATATAAGGGATGATTGACCTGATTGTATGTGTGACAATTTGCCACCACGAAAGCGTGTGATTGAATGAAATATTCTCTTTGCAGAAACTTTCTCTCTCTATAACTAATTCTGTTCATTGCAATATCTTTGGTATTCTTGCTCGAATTGTGCTAGTTGGTACTCTATTCCGCTGCTGAAATCATTCGAATCGATCAAACTAGATGCTGAGATCCTATCAGCACAAATCGGGTTTGGGCCGGACCCGGAACCGGGTTCAAACCAGGTTCGGTTTTTTTGTACCCGGGTATTGGTGAACCCGGGTACGGGTCCGGGTCGGGTTCACTTGCGGGAAAACCCTACCCGCCATACCCGGGTAGGGTCGATTCGGGTCCGGGTCGGGTCCGGAACCGGGTCCAATGCCGGGTTTGGTTTATTTTTTCTAATTTTTTTTCTTTTTTTTATGTCCAATACCGGGTTCAATATCGGTTCCAATACCGGGTTCACTTCGGGTTTAGACCGGGTCGGGGTCGGGTCGGGTCGGGTTTTAAAAATTCAAAAAAATCCCAAACCGGGTTGAAACCGACGGTTTATTTCGGGTACGAACCGGATACACCTGGTACCGGGTTGTACCCAGACCCGGGTCCGGGTCAGGTACACCGGGTCGGGTCCGTACCCGGTTTTTTTGTGCAAGTCTAAGGTACGGTACCAAAAGTTTACTAAAACAAAAAGTATTGAATTTAAGTTTCATCTAAGACAATAGAAAGGTTAAGAGAGTTTCAGGTTGGACTAAAAGGTATTAGGTGAATTTCTTTCTAATTGTGATCTTAGGTTCAAAACTGATGGAAACGGACTAATGCACGAGTTTTCCTTTGAAAACTTATCAGCCTAAAACCTCAAGGTTCCTAATTCGAGCAACAAAGACGATCAGAACCATCACTATCCAAATAGATGTTAAAAAATCTAAATATCTTGTAACAATTGCTAAAGGATAAATATATAAATTACAGGAAAACAATCCCAATATAAACAGATGTTACATTCTTCTTGAGACTTCCCAAAGTATACACTTTAGTACTCATCTCTAAAATAAAAGAAAATGAAAAAAAGAAAGAATTGTGTATTTACAAGATATTTAAATTAACCAACTAGTGGGTTACTATACTCTAGCAACTCTAGTATACCATATTGAATGTAATATCATATGAAAAATGTCATACTTAACTGGTTTAACATGCCAAAGAAAATGCTGCTGTACTTCTTTAACTCTCTGATGCATTTGCAAGTACCTTCTTTTCGGGATCGAAAGAAGAATGTTTTTCAGATCCGGGATATCTTTCTCGGGTACAAAAACTGCAAACGATTCCCAATCCAAAACCTCAAAAAACGGAGGGACAAAGTTATCGGATATGATCACAGGAACACATTCATAGAAAATGGCCTCCACAACTCTAGGACTGTTGACTTCAGAACCTTTGGCACATATACAGAACTTGCTGTTTTTCATATAGTTAACATAGTTTTTGTCATCTTTGACTTTTGGAAGTTTTTTAAAGATTTTCATATCAGGGTCTTTGTTTTCCCAGTGGCGTAACAGAATTGGTCGAAGGTAACCATGCATTTTTCCAGCAAAGAAAGCAAAAACGGGGCGTTTGGATGGACGTTTACCTCCAAGATTCTGTAACGGGTTCTGAGGATAACGGATGTTTGTTTCAGGGAGAGAAACATCTTTCCCCAACTCGAAACCTGCTTTTTGGACGTCAGTGTTGCAAATGGCTCTTATGCAGGTACCCATGAATTGTCTTGTTTCATCTGCCCCCTTAAAATATGAATATAAAGTAGAGAGTCAGGTTCAGATAAGTAAATATAACTAATAGTTGTTAAAATAAAGAAAAGAGTACAACTTTAAGACTATATATTAAAAAGCATGTTGAGTTTTGATTAGTTTTATCACTAACTGATCAAGTGGGTTAAGCTAAATGATTTCACTAAAACCAAAACAACGCAAAAATGGGGTCAAACTAGTCAAACAGGTTGGAAGTTAGTGAAGAGTGTTTATATTCATAAAACCTCCTAAATCGCTTTATTAAACAAAAGGTTAGATTATTATTATTGGGATAATATAGTTTTTGTAATCATATCTAGCACAGTGTACTAAAGTAATTCATAAATTTGCGAAGCAAATTTGTTTATGGGTCCACCTTACCCGACAAACCCATTTCAATCGCACTCTGAAACTTCCCTTTTTGACACACTTCCCATCCCATCCATCTTTATCGTGCTTAGGGAAGTACAGCTTACCCAATCATGACAGGCAACAAAAAAATGGTCCGCCCCGCCGGTTCTATTCCAGAAACCATATCTTCCTGAGATCATGTCAATATAATTCTTCAAATACGGTACCACACTTTCCCGATCATAAGAGTTGGGGGCTAAAGTTGTTTTCAACAGTTTAGAGCTATAAGGAATGTAATACAAATGGGCTTGTTTTGGGTTTTGTGTAATAAATCTTTTGCTTGATTTCATTTGCATCATAAACCATCCCTCAGATGCATATATTCCCTTCATAACCGCCTCTGGCTGGTGAAATATGGGTTTTTCACCTTCTTTGTAGATGTAAATTTTGAGTGTTTTTTCCATTAATTCATAGCTCCTACATCCAACAGCAATGAAAATGCAAATTGAGCCATCTTTTATACTTTGATCAAAGGAAATAAGTAAATTTAGCATGGATATATGTGTAAAAAGGACACACTGCAGCCAAAACCAGAGTCATATAAGTGTTTAACTTTGTAGTTAGACTAACAAACATGTTTGCTGTTAGCTAAATGCTAAACTTCTATTCAATGTAGAAGCATATTAACTAAAATCAACGGTATCAGTAACTTGTAATGATTGGGATGTGTCAATCGATTATTTTAGCTTGGAGCTTTGTCATAAAGTAGAGAAATTGCTATTAGTATCGCAGAACTTATGCACATTACATATTTTATTGATATTTTTTTGGGAATAATAGAAATAATATCATATGGTCTTGTACCATCATATAGATTCCACAAATGCAAGTTTCCAGTAGTCATATTGGCCTTTTGAACTAAAAGTAAAGGTCAAACACACCAGAAGCTACAGTATGCTTACCTCCTAAATCTTGAAATATTACGGATCACAGAAGGATAGAGGTTATGATCATCTTCATTGAAAGAAGCATTCTCAATTTGCAGCTTTGCATTCAGTAATTCTTGATCAGCTCTTGAAGTCCACAATGGATTCTATATATATAAGTGGAATCGTGTAAAGAACTAACACAACAAAAATCAGCAAAAAAGGGTCAAGAAACTAATGTTAAAACTTAAAGGCACAGTTTCACATAAAAATTCCCAAGAAGCAATATTTAGGATTTTCCATACCATGGAATGAGAAGAAGCACGGTTGTGAACTAAGATATCACGCATCTCAGAAATTGACACTATTTTCACCATTTTCTTCTTTTGCTTCTTACGGGGACTTTCAATCACAGCAGATAAATTGACGGATGGTAAAATAACTGATGATTCATTTTTTGTAAAATTATGAACGGGATTAGATGCAATTTTGTATGTTTCAGACATGTTGGAATCTAAGAGATTTTGAGGGGCTGTTAAAGCAGTAGTAGTAGCATTATCCGTAGAATAATTGCTGCCATTACTGTTAGCACCATAGGTTATGTGAGTCATGCTAGCAGAAAATATAGATGACATAACATCAACATACGGTAATTCAAGATATTGTAAAACTATGATAACAGCAAACACCACTCCCCCAAAGTATGCCAATCTCTGAGTTCCCAATATAAGCTGAAATCCATGGCCCATTTGCATTTAACTTGTTCTCCAAGCAAACTTACCCTGTTATCCCTGCAATATTTCAAAAAATTCACCTAAGGTATATTACTCATAAGCTTGTAACTTGTTACTGTTAACCAAAAAGCACACAAAATTGAAGCATTACCAATGTTTAGCCATCATGCTGCAACATGTTTACACAAATATCACAAATGCATTGAAGAAGGCTCAATAACAGGATCATAAACTGAGGTATAAAAATGACAGCTTAATCTGATATCATAAGTTTGTAACTCAAATTCACCATTAATCAAGCATAACCGACAGTTATCTGCTTATTCCATCACACAAATAACAAAAGAAAACAATCAGCACGAACCACTTTCGATCCACTTGAACCACAAACAGAGTAACTATATATGGATTTTACACTTTTCTAGTATGAATTGTTTGCGCCAATGAACTACATAACTGATAATCATATCAATTTTGCACCAAAAGCAATTTCAACAAACGCAATCGATACAGATTACAAACCCTAGGTAATCTAATACTCAAAATTAAAGCTATAAAACTGAAACTACACTATCAGTGAGCTAATTTACCGTACAATCAATCTACGAACAGTACCTGTAAACGTTGAAGCTTCCTGAATCACGGGATTACAAACAGAGACGAACAAAATCGAAAATCGAGGAGAATCGTATTCTAAGTAATTCAGTGTTGCAAGTTAAATAATTGTATGGAAATATGTGAGTTGAATTGTATAATAATTTGTTGCGGTCAATGCAATTGGGAACAGAGAGGATAATATATAACAATATAAAATTGATGATTTCGTAATGAAAGATGCAAAGTGATGCAGGGGAGCCATGGTTAAAACTTGAGAGCTTGATCATGCTTTTGTGAAAAAGGGAAATAAAAACTAAATGCCAAAATAGAAAGCAGGTTATTTCGGTTATAACTTATAATTTTGTAAAATTTTAGTTTTTCTGATTCAAATAATAAACACACTGTTTCATATCACTCGACTTTTTTATTATTATTTATAGTATTAAATTTTTAACTATTCAAATTACCTTGATTATGAAATTTTTAAATGAACCGGGTTTTACTAGGACGACAAATAACCTTAGATGTTTTAAAAGTTTTTTTTATCTCCGCCACCTATGATAACTAGGTAACTAATTAGCAAGTTCATTCTTGACTTTACTTATTTCTCTCATCATCTTTAAATCTTATGTGTTTTAAAAGTTTTTGTATCTGCTAATAATGATAACTAGGTAACTAATAAGCAAGTTCTTTCTTGCTTTTACTTATTAATTTAAGTTTAAAGTCAAATTTGTAAACTAGGTAATTTATAAAATATTTCTTTTAACGATATAACAATATTAAAAGTCAAATTTGTTTATGATTGAAAAGATATAAGCAAATAGAATAACAAAATAATAATAAAAATAGGTTAATATTAGACTATGCATAGTGGTTTTTTCAAAACACAACAGTGCTTATGACGTGGAATGAAAGGGAGCAAGGCAACACCGTCACCCCTCCTTAGTGCCACACAATGCCTCTAGTACGGTGGTAACGGTATAGTGAAAGTATGATGAACCATTAAACATAGTCTTATGTGACATTTTTGACTTTTTATAAGTGTTTATTATATTTTATCACCAATTATTTAAAATCTATTTTGTAAGCTTTATAATTCCTTAATTTTTATGTAGGGTGTCTTTTACAAACTTTTAACATGCATAGCCACAAACCCACCCTGTAAGTGTCGTGTGGCGTTCGTCGTGTGACGTTCTTGGATTTTTCAAGAAATAGAAGTTATAACAATCACAGGTCACTGATTTCGTCGTGCCTTGAGCTCATCAGTGGCCCAAGCTCGCAACCAGTGAAGTGGTTTAAAGTGAAAACACTTGTAGCACCTGAATAGTTAATAATTTATTTCATACTGACATCTTATTGACAATCAACCAAAAAAAATAATGACAAATTTATACACAGCAAACTAATGTGCTCAATGCTAAAACTCTTTTAACTAATGGGATTTACTCTAAAAACTCTGTTGTACCATATTGAATGCAATATCATATGAAATATATCATGCTTCGCAGGCTTAACATGCCATAGAAAATGTTGTTGTACCTTCTTAACTCTCTGTTGCATCACCAGATACCTCCGATTCGATATCGATAAAAGAATGTTCTTCAAATTCGGGATATCTTTCTCCTCGACAAAAACCGCAAACGACTCCCAGTTCAAAATCTCAAAAAACGGAGGTACGAAATTGTCTGATATAATCACCGGAACGCATTCGTGAAAAATGGCCTCCACAACTCTTGGACTGTTGACTTCATAACCTTTAGCACATATACAATACTTGCTACTCTTCATGTAATTGATATAGTTTCTGTTGCCTTTTGATTTCGGAAGCTTCCGGAAGATTTTCATGTCGGGATCTTTGTTTTCCCAATGCTGTAGGAGAATCGGGCGGACATCACCATGCATTTGGCCTGCAAAGAAAGCAAGAATTGAGCGTTGGGAGGGGCGTTTGCCGCCAATTTCACGCAACAGGTTTTGAGGTGACCGAACGTATGTTTCGGGCAGAGATACGTCTTTTCCTAACTCAAAATGTTCTTTGCCAACATCCGAATTGCATAGAGCCCGTATGCAACTATCCATGGATTTTCTTGTCTCGTCAGTAGCCTGAAAATCATATATTTTGTTGGTTAATACACGGATCACTAAACGGAATTTTTTTGACTCGTGACCATTTGGTCAAAACCCATTTTGATGCATTTTCAAAAAGGCTCATTTTAACATGTTACTCGACCCGACCTAGCTCATAATGTGTAACTCAACCGAGCCGCTAAGGTCACCTAAATTTAGAATAACCATTTCAAGTCTTACAAATATAATTTACATTTGTTAAAGTCAATCATGAGCTCATGAGCAGAAATTATAAAATGCAAATTGACAAAAACACCCGTAACTTGAAATTAGTACAAAGAATTGAGTTACTTAATCGGAACACTTTTGAAAGTTGGTTACTATTTTACAAAGTTACCCCTATAAGTAATACCTATTCACCTTCATTTAAAACCATAAAAAAACAAATTTGAGATATTAAACCTAAAACTGACATCAACTTCATCATGATAACCAAAACTACCTCTTCTTCACATCAAAACCACAATTGAAATTAGCTTTTCTGCTTCCTAATCAACTTCAAACAATAATGTCTATATTGATTGTAGAATTTTAGAGCTACAGACAATTTAGTCATTTTCCAACAAGTCTTTGGCCAAACAAAAACCAGATTACATGTCTTTTTTATAATTAGGCGGCCCACCTTATCCTAATAATATTAAGATTAAAGATCAATTTGCTTACCCAGTCATGGCAAGCAACGAGGAAATGATCAGACCCGCCAGTCCTATTCCAAGCATCATATCTTCCGGCAATCAGGTGAATGTAGTCCTTCAAATGCTGCACCAGGTTGTCACGACTGCCAGAACCAGTCACATATAATTTTTCTTCCAGCATTCTAGAGCTAAAAGGAATGTAATATAAATGGGCTTGTTTTGGGTTATTAGTAACAAAATGTTTGCTTTCTTTCATATGTTTCATGAACCATCCCTCAGATGCATAAATTCCACTAAGCACTGCTTGTGGCTGGTGAAAAATTGGTTTATCACCCTCTTTGTAAACGTAAACCTTTAGAGTCTTTTCCATTAGTTCGTAGCTCCTGCATTTTGTACAAGTATTCAGCAAATAAAATAAGAAAGTTACTAATTAGCTTGCATTTTTCTCACCTCTTAAACCTTGAAACATTACGATACAAAGGAGGATACAGAGCATGATCATTGTTGTTTACTGGAGCATTCTCAATTTGCAGTTTTGCAGCTAATAGTTCTTGATCAACCATTGAAGACCATTGTGGTTTCTGCAATAACAAAGTTGGATATTTAAACAACGAATCAACTATAGTAAACATACTAAGAACAGAACAAAACAAACAAAGCAAGAATATGTATACCATTGAACGAACTGAGGCTCGATTATGAAGCAAAATGTCATGCATATCAGAGATTGTGACTATGTTCCCAATTGGCCTCTCATGAACTGCTTTCACAGGAGGATTCTTCTCTGATGTTGCAGGCTTCTGGAAATTAGGGTCAAAATTGGGTGCATTTACTTCTGGTTTAGATGTGTTGTTATCCAAAGCTACTGAGGGAGAAATCACTGTGCTGTTGACTGTTGTTGGGGGTGCTAAAAAAGCTGATGAACTTGGTGGTGGACTGGTGATCGAATCATTTAACCGAATATTGTTTTCAATGCCTATATTATTTCCCTTACCAAGTGTATCAACAGGCTTTGTGTGATTAATGACATCAAAAATGGTAATGTTGCCTGATAATTTGGGGATTTCAGATGAAGTTTTGGTGTGGTTAGTTTGACTCAATAGTGGCTGCGCACGACGCACCGAAAACATGGAAGATGGAGTATCACCATATGGAAACTCAAAGAACTGAAACTTATAACCACAGCAAACACCACTGCCACCACCCATACTAATCTTTTGGACTCCAATATATACTGAACTTCATGACCCATAGTTATAAACCACTAAACTAGCTTGTACTCAGAGCACACATACCCTAAGAACACTGCATATAAATCGTCAATTGAATTAATCAGATGTATCATGGTAATTCAGAGAAAATCAAATGTGATAAAACAATCAGGAATTTTCATACAGAAGAAGGCATCCTATCACTAATATGTGAATATTATCCTTTCATGAACTAACCATAACCAACATGAACTATTGATTGAACAAAGTACCAAATCGTAAGTCTGATTTTAGTACAAACAGAGTGAAATATAACTACGATTACAATTGAAAACAGATCAATTTACTTCTATTTGCCTGAATCAATCAATCAATCAATCAAACCATCAGAGACAGTCCAAACAGAGAATTAGCATGAACAACTTACTCGATTGTTACTAATCAACAATACTCTGCTGATTAGGTAACATGCATACGCAATTCCAAACCAAAACCCCAAACAACTCGATCAACAGCATGACACAAATCACCATCAACTAACGTGAAGTTTCATCAATCTCCAGATCAAAAACTACCATTCGATAAAACAGATTACATGATTCATCCAATAAATCAATCGCATAAACAAAAAACCAAAAAAAAACTATAGTTGATTTCGATTGTAGCATTTATTATTGATCAAAGCGCTTTGAAACAAGCGAAACATTGAATTAGGTACCAAAATTGAATGCAATTGCATGAAGATTAAGGATTTAAATATTTTGAATTAAATACCTAGGGGAGACGTGTTGGGAAGCTTTGCTTGAGGTTTTACGCCAGATGTTGCAATGGCGGCACAGGGATATGTGTATATTCCATATTCCCTATAAACTATAAATAAATAAAAATATTATTATTATGCTAGTTTGATTGGAAAATGATGCATGACTTTATATACTCTCAACTGATGGATGATGTTGCAATTTGGTCCTTGTACTTTGCAGATTTGTACGTTTACGTGTCGCGAGTTTGTTTCTTTTTGCAGAAAAGTAAACACTTTTTCCGGTAGAAAAGAAAAAGATGAGATCCTACATTCCAAGGTGAACATTTCAGTTTTGTGATTTATCTTCGATAGTTCAAATTTAAGATATATTCTAAGGTGATATTATCATACATACCGGCAATTTTATAACAAATAAATGGATTTTATTTATTAGGTAGCTTTTGATACGTACTGCGAAACACAATAAATTATTGAGGTGAATAAAAAGTAGATATTGGTTTATTAATATAATGAAATAAATAATTACATAGTTGATTTATTCTCTCAAATTCATTTCATCCATCATCACTACTGCCAACCACTAGCCACCCCCACTGCTGCCAACCACTAGCCACCGCCACTGCCGCCGCCAACCACCAGCCACCGCCACTGCCACCACCAACCACCGGCCACCGTAGTGCCGCCAACAACTGCCACTGGGAGTCGCCAACAACCACCACCGGCCATCACCACCATAACCACTTTTACATTTCATTTTTTCGTCTTATCTTATCTAACAAACAACATAAAGTAATGATTTATTTCATTATTAAAGTGCAATTAAACAAGACAAGTAAATGTAACAATTCGTTTCATTTTCCCATACATTACATTCATTTATTCATTCCATTTTTTTATTTATCCAGTTACGTTATACCAGACATAACTTTAGTATATAATTAATTAAAGGGTTCAAAAAGAGCAAATATTATTTTAAAAGAATTATTAACAAGATATATTAAAATCTCAGTAAATGAATATTTTAGAATTAGGAAAAAATGTTTGTTGAGTGAAGTTATTAATTTATTGCTAATGAATCTTGTAACTAATTTAGATGATATACTCCTCTACTGTTCTTTTTTTTCTTTTTCTTTTTTGCTTGTACGGATCCGATCTAACAGCAAGGTCGAGGACTGCAGGAGGAGATGGTGACCATTTGAATTTTAAGAAGGAAAGAATAAAGAATGTGATGAGAAACAAGGAGAGAGAAAGAAGAAAAAATATATAAGAACAAATAAAATAAAGAGGCCGAGACGAAGACGTTCATTTCTTCTGGTAGATGTTTTTACGTATCAAATGTTTATGTTAAGTCTACCAATATAATAAATCCTTCTTATTTTAAATCGTTATACTTTTGTAAATCATGACATCCATTGTAAAAGAGCAAAACAAACAAACAAACATATCCAGTAAAATCTCACTCAAGAGCATGGTCTGGGAGGGGTAGTTGGTGGCGAGTCTTTCCTCTATCTTGGGAGATAGAGAGACCGCTTCCGAAGATACCCCCGACTCAGTAAGGAAAACAATAACCGTAGCAATTATAATATACGACATACAATACACAGGTCTAGATCACATAAAAGCTGAGAAAATTGAGTACAACAAATAAACGTCAAGAAACGCGCGAAAGGGCAGATATGGACGAAAACAGGGGTCCCGCAACTAAGTCTACGACTACCCTTCCTACCCACAAATCTCGCTAAAAGTCCTTATTTTAATTCTACGCCTCCACGCACTCCTATCCTCGATCATGTGCTCAGAGAGGTGCAAGTCTACCATATCTCGCCTAATTAACTCATTCCAAGTCACCTAGGTCTACCTCTACTCCTCCTACCCTCTACGTTGATGTTCTCTACTGCTCTAACGGGGGCTACCATCGGTCGCCGCTTTACGTGACCAAACCATCTTAATCTTCCCTCTCGGATTTTATATGTGATACTAACCACCTCTAGCCTCTGTCGAAACACGTTGTTTCTTATTCGATCCAATCTTGTGTGGCCACACATCCACCTCAGCATTCGCATTTCCGCGATCTCGATTTGTCTCTAGTGCGATTTCTTTATGGCCCAACAGTCTGTTCCATATAACATAGCTGGACGTACTGCCACTCTGTATGGTTTTCCCTTTAGTTTTGCTGGGAACCTCTTATCACACAGGATCCCTGATGTTGCTCTCCATTTGCACCATCCTACCTGCACACGGTGAGCTACATCGCTGTGTATCTCTCCGTCCTCCTGTACGTACGAGCCCAGGTATTTGAACCTAGATATCTGTGGTACTGTCATACCCTGGATACTTATTTGGGTGTCCTCTTTGTCACACCCCAACCTTGACGGCGGAATCATCGAGATGTGAGGGTTAAGATTGTTCACAGCCACATAACGCTATATTTAAGTGTAAATATTAAAATTATAAGTTTCAAAAGGCATTACAAACATAAGTCTCAAAACATGAAATAATCCCAAATAAAACAAAACGTAACATAATATTTATTTATTTAACTAGGTCCAAGTCCTAGTTTTATTTCCAAGCTTCAAAAGTCCACTTTAAACTTGGGGATTTCCTGAAACATGATAAAAATAAAAGGGTCAACTATAAATAGTTGATGAGTCTCCAAGGTTTTTATACATATATGATAAAGTTACAGTAGCAATTCATGTCATAGGTCATAAGCAAGTAGGTTATAGAACACATATCGTCACAACCAAACCTCGACTTCATTACAAGTATAAAAGATTGACTAAGTGTATTTGGTTCCCATGATGAACAAGCATACGTCATCAGGAGTCGGCAATACATCGACTTTAGCACCAAATAGGCTTGTCAGGCCCAATGATCAAAGACGTTGCCAGGCTAGCAATAGTTAATGATTGTAAACAAAATATGTATCTCATATAAACACTTACAACACACAAATAACCATGACAAAAAAATATGAATTGCAAATGCTTTACAAGTCTAAACGTTTACAAGTGCATTATGTATAAGTAATCATGTTTCACCTCAAATTAGTGTGAAAAGACAAAAAGGGGCAAGGAAAACTCACATGTTAAAATAAGTGCAAGAATGGAGATAATAAGAATAATAACAAGTGTCGTTCCAAGATGTATCGTCACAAGACACCTAAATATATATGTTTACAAGATTAATGCTTTACAATAAGTTTAATGAATTAACAAGGACTAGGAATCAACTTGATGTTTGGGGTTTTGTTGATTATATTTGCCAAATAAGAACTCAATTATATTCTCGTGATAACAATTTTATTTATTTTATATAAACATATGGATTAAGAATAACTTTTATAATAATTTTGTAATGTTTATAAAGTTTAGATCAATTTTGTAATTAAATAAAAAAAGACACAAAATTAAACAATAGTTTAAAGGCAATGTTTGAAATAATAGTTTGTGTAAATTAAACTAGTATTTAAAGTCTACATTTTTATAAAAAATATTGTAACTATATTATTAACTTTAGGATAATAATATAAAGGTATTTTTATAAATAAATTACAGAAAAATATTAATAGTTTTAAAAGAAACAAAGTTTATAAAATGATTTTTCATAATTTTTAGAAATTTTTAACATTAAATTTGAAGGCCAAAAAGGCCGAAAAAAATACTTGAGGTTCCCCGGATTCGAACCGGGGACCTCCTGTTTAGAGGTCATGTTTTACAAGTGAACCCAAGGCTCTCAGCCGCGGTAAATATTGTTTTTAAATATTATAAACCCGTTTAAAGAAAATTCCCCAAACCTTAAGAACCCTAGAATCGTTGATTCCAAATCGATCCCCAATTTGTTTCAGAACATGAAATTAACCTTGGGGCTTTTAATCCCCAGTAAAACCGATCAAATCCATGTATTTGATTACCCGTTTTGAGATCGTTTTGTTAGCGAAAAAGACAAAGAACAGTCACGAACTCGTGAAGCTTGTTTGATGTTCAAACGATGGTTCCAGCCAAATTCGTTGCATAGAGAGCTTCTAATGGTGCACAAGATTAAAAGCCCTCAAACAATTTTCGTTTATGAAGCTCAGAAGATAGTTTTTGTTTGAGATGCAGGTCGCGGCTTCAAAGGGTAATCGGGGTGTAACTCGTGTGTGTTTCGGATGTAATTGGAAATAGCAGACGGTTTGAGATAGATGGAGGATCGATTAGGTTCAATTAATTCGATTGTTATGGAGTTTTAATGTTCGAACGGCTTGGAGGTTTAATGTGAATCGGTTACTAAGTTCAATCGTCGATTACCGGCTTAAACTTCAATTAAAGTGTATTAAAGGGGTCGTGTTTTGCTCGTTAACCGATTGGTAACGATTTGGGATCAAATTCGAATGGTTTTAGTCGGTTTAGAGTCTCGCCGGACTTGGTCGGAGTCCGGCCGGCGAGGTCACCGGAAAAAGGGGGAGAGAGGGGGAAAAGGGTTTGAGTTTTCATTATTTACACAAATGGTCCCTCTAGTTTATTATTTATCATTTTATGTATAAACCTATTAACTAAAGTTTCAAATTTTGCAATTAAACCCCCAAACTTTAACTGCTTAAAGTTTTAAACATTGTTAAGTTTAGTAACTATACAATTTATTTTAATTTATTATTTTAACGTTATTATTGTTATTATTATTACCAAATTATTATTATTATTATTATTATTATTATTATTATTATTGTTTAGATAAATAAAAACTTTAAATTAATAAGGAATTATGCATAAATAGCCCACCAAGTTACATAAATAGCATAAATAGGTCTTAAAGGAATTAACCAAAAATTAACTTTTAATTAATAAAAATACGAAATGTTACACTCTTCATCCCCCCACTAAAGTTACAATGCATGTATTCCATCTTAAAGCGACTTATCCTTAAGCCTCTGCTCTCTAGTGCGGCTCTCCATTGTTCTAGCCTCTCGTTAAGCACCGTTTTAGATTCTGATATCAAGACAATATCATCCGCAAACAACATGCACCAAAGGCTGGCTCTTGTATACACTTAGTCATCTCATCCAACATTATTGTGAAGAGAAACGGGCTCAATGTCGATCCTTGGTGTAGTCCCACTTCCACCGGGAAAAAGTCTGTGTCTCCGACTGGTGCTTGCACACACGTTTTTGCCCCTTCATACATATCCATTATTATTTTGATATACCTCTCTGGTACCCTTCTAAGTCGTAGACTTTCCGAAATGAGTTGACGCGACACACTATCATATGCTTTTTCTAGGTCAATAAAAACCATATATAAGTCCCTTTTCTTTTCTCTATATTTCTCCTTATCCTTCTTATGACGTGTATGGCTTTTGTTATAGAGCGTCCTGGCATAATCCAAATTGGTTTACCGCTATCTGGGTTTCTCGTCTAATTCTCGTGTCAATAACTATTTCCCATAGTTTCATCGTGTGACTCAATAGCTTAATTCCCCTGTAATTTGCGCAACATTGTACATCTCCTTTTTTCTTATATATGGGGACTATGGCACTGCTTCTCTATTGCTCTGGCATCCTCCCGGTTTTGACGATAGTGTTGAATAAGTCTGTTAGCCATTCTAGGCCCTCGTCTCCCAGGCAATTCCATACTTCAATCGGTATGTTGTCTGGCCCCACTACCTTAGCCCTTCCCATTTTCTTCAGCGCCCTCGTAACTTCGTCGACAGTGATGCTTCTACAATAACACTTGTTTTGTTGGTTTGGTTGGGTTGTTTTATCGATGACATATTGTTGGTTAGGGTTCGTTATGTTGAAAAGGTTATCGAAGTAAGTTTTCCATCTCGCCTTGATGTCGTTCTCCTTCACCAAGACCTTTCCATCCATAGCCTTTATAAACTTTACCATTCTCAGGTCCTATCTTCCACTTTCTCTTGCCCTGGAGGGGTCCGGGGAGGGGGAGATTTATCTCACCTTCTGGAGAGGTGACTACCTAACCTTACCCAATTCATCCGATGAATTGCGGACTCGGCTGGATTTGTTAGCTGCATAAAAGCAGAAAGCAGTAGCCGACATGAGAAGAAGCTTACCCAAGCTTCTATCCCCTGTCTACAGGACGGAAGCCAGAGTTAGTTAATATTCTCATTCTTCCGTCTCTAATCGCTTATACATTTTCTCGTACGTTGTGTTCTTTGTCTCTGACACAGACTTTTTAGCCTCTCGCTTAGCCTCCTTATATTTATGTTTTAGCTCTGCTTGTTCTTCGTTAATATTACATTGTAAAAGGTCTCTAAAACTTTGTTGTTTAATTTTTACCTTCTCCTGTACATTTTTGTTCCACCACCAGGATTCCTTATGACCTACTGTTCTATTTGTTGCAAGTCCAAGAGTTTCTTTAGTTGCTTGCATAACTGTAGTTGCCATATCTTCCCACATTTGATTTGCGTCTTTCTGTGGTCCAGTTTGGATCATTGGTATGTCCTTATCTCTAAAGGTGGTAATCTTTTCGTCTTTGAGCTGGCTCCATCTGATCGTAGGTCTAAATCTCTTAATTGGCTGGACAATTGCTCTCTTCACGTGTAGATCAGCCACCAACATATGACGTTGAGTCACTACAGTCTCTCCGGGATTGTCTTACAGTCCTTCCACGAGTTACGGTCTTCTCCCCTCATCAGCAGATAGTCTATCTGCGTGTGTCTCCCGCCGCTGCTAAACGTGATTAGATACGCGTCCCTCTTCTTATATTTAAAAGAGCAAGTATGTATCAAATATTTAATATAAATACATTTTGTATGGTTTGATTTACCTAATAATTTACACATTGGATGTAGTGTGGTGGTCGTAATATATAGGTAGTGATGGCAGATAGTGATAGTTGTGTTAAAATTTTTTTTTCGAATATAATAAACAGGGTTTTTAAGCCATTTGATCTTATCAAAGTTCACTTTACAATTCCTAATTACAACCTAGAAAAATAAAAAATGCACAACCAAATAAATAAATAAATAACCTTATTTTTGCATCATACGTACTAAAAATAACTCAATTTCCGAACCTCCAAAGCACTCACCAACACACCACTAGCTTGCAGAAACTTCATTCCTTTTAGCAAGCCTCGTCAAATCGAACCCTTAACACTTGAACTTGGAAAAGAAACATTCAACCACTTTGAGATCTCCTTCCACAAAGAAGTGGCAGTGATTCACAAAGAAAGGTGTTGGTTACCTTATATTAAGAAGTGGCAGTCATTCACTTTGAGTAATACATGCTGAAGAGTGCATTCTAGTTTCGTCCATGTGTTTTGATAAAAGTTAACACTTTCCACTAATAGTTTGTTTTCTTACATCTGTGTTCTCTTCGTTTACAAATTTTGTTATTGTCATCTAGTCAATTAGCTTCATCCAAAATTATTCGTTAAATGAGGGCATATCGGGCATTTTACATATATTTTTTATTTTTCTTTTAGAACTTAATTTCATCTCTCCCTTTTAGCTTTTAAGTGAATTGTTAGTTATCGTGGTTTAAACAGATTTGTCGCTTTGTCACTCCAAAAAAAATCATCACCACCATCCCATTAATAGTTATCGCAAGCATCCCCTCCCCCACACCTCGATCGTTGATCACCACCATACCTAAAGTGCCGCCGATTGCCGCGTGTAACATCAACGTTGTCATCGGAATTTGCTTCAAGTTGCAACAGTTGCAAAGGTCAGATCTTTTTGCGATTCGGGATTATCTAGCGAGATCGTTTTTGCTCCCGGGATGAAAAGCTTTGATCTTTTTCGTCAAATGTATAATCTTTAATCTATCCATGGTTGTTAATTGTTTATATGCGTGTAATTGGATACATGTTTGAGTTTGATTAATCATTAAATACTTCAGCTAACTTTTAATGTTTAAAGTTTTTACTTTTAGTAACTTTAATCGGTTAACGTTTACAATAAAACCCTAACAATCTTATTATATATTAAATTAAGAATAAAATAAATAAATAATATATGGTATGTTATATATAAAATGTATGATTATAATAGATATAAAAGTAGTTAGAAAATATAAAGAGTTTAGTATTTACAAATAAACAAGTCAAGCTTGAGTTTGAAAATTTTACTGACAAGCCAAGCTTTAGAAATAAAACTATACTTGAGTCGAGCTTCTAAAGCCATAACAAGTTAAGCTTGAGCCTAAATATTTGCTATTATAAAATTATGAAATTTTATTTTTATTTAATATATGACCTAAATATGTCCATCAATGAATTTAGCACCTAATTGAATGTTAAAAGAAGTAATTAGTTTTTTAAGGAGCTTGAAATAAGTAAATGTAAAGCCCCATAACTGGTAAGTCGTAACTACACACGGTTCCTAATTAAACGGGAAACCCATTCAAACATATGTGTGGAAAAATTCAAATATTCAAATTTTACGACCACTAATATATAGTCCTTTACCAAAAGTTCATAAACAGGATGTCAATCCGTAAGATTCGAGCAGTAACAAATCCATGCTAAGGAGACCACCATCAATGCATCGTATAACTATGCCTGAGTCAATCTGATCGACACAAATACTAAAAGTCAGCTTCTCTAACGAGTTCTAGCTGTTTTAATTTTAAAACATAACTTACATTTAACAAAAACAATTAAATACATAATGCCTAAACAGTTCGTTATTACCATAAACCATCCCATCGTATTATACCATATAACATGCTTTAACATTAATATTTACACACGTTTACTCATTTAGTTCACTATCTTCATAAATCATCCCATCATTATATATCATGCAACATACTTAAATAGTAACATGTATATTATAAAAAACACATTTCATTCATTTTGTCATCGCTATAGCTTAAGGAAAACTTTTCAATAATAAATCATATTTTATCTACAATGGCGACATGTGGTCCTTAAATATTAAATATTTAAATTATTTGAATTTATTCTAATATTATTTATTATTTTTTATTTTTCTAGGTTTTTTAATACCTAAATATATTAAACCATTACCATAAAAGACAATTAAAACCATAATCATCACATAAAAATCACACAAAATGTTAAAAGCACCATAAAAATTAATGATTCAAAGTCTATAAAAAGTTGTTTAAAATATCATCGCATAAATGTTAATCTAAACCACCTAATCATTTCGATCACGTCCTTGAAACTGACATATTATTTGTTCAAGTTGTCTTTAAAATCTTCTTGCATTTGTTCATTGTTTGTTATTGTTGTTGGCTTTGTTAATTCATTTGTTCCTGCCATTGTGGTTGGCTGGTTGCAATGGTGGGATATACACTCGACACACATCGGGGGTAATACTTCTCACAAGTCACAACATGTTAGACGTTTATTAAAGTGGGTTTTGATATATTTGACAAATTTAAACTAAATTTTGGATATTAGGTTTGTTAAGTGAGTAATTTGGGTTGGTTAAACAAATTTGACTAAAATGCATGCTTATCTCCATGGGTAAAAATGGAACAATACTTTGTATAGGATATAGAGTTATGGCATAGTGCCTTTTTGGCTTTATGGATGTTTTGTTGTAAAAATTCTAGTAAGTTTATTGTATCAAGTGATATTCGAACTCATAATCTTTATATTGAAAGACCATAAGGTTCTGAACCAATTGATTTGAGGTTCAATATCGATACAACTTGATGGTATTTAAGAGGAAGAAAGTTGTTGACCATAAAAACATCTCTAGCTTGACGATACAAAAATAATTGTTAAAACCAGAAACGACCTCGACTTACAAGTCTAACATATAAATCACACGAGTTAATTTCTCTGTAACTTCAAGAGGAATTTTCCATGCAACTACACTTATGGAAAATAAATAAACCCTAATTAATCCCAACATCATATCCCTCTTCAAATATATAGCCAATATATACAGATATATTCAATTTGATATCTCATTGATCAAAATCTGCCATCATGAATCGTCTCCTCTATGAGGTTGTTCTAAAGGGTGACACCAACACCTTCCTCACTCTCCTTCAAGAAAACCAAACCCTCATCAGAGAGACGGTGTTTGAATCAAACACCGTCTTACATCTAGCCGCTCGGTTCGGCCACCTGGAGCTGGTGTCAGAGATACTGAACCGGTGGCCGGACATGGTGCGGGCGGAGAACCGAGAGCTGGAGACACCGTTGCACGAGGCGTGCAGAGAAGGAGAGGTGGAGGTGATGAAGGTGTTAATGGCAGCAGATGAAGGGGTGGTGGGGAAGATGAATTGCAGAGGTGAGAGCGTGTTGTTTGTGGCTTGTGAAAAAGGGAAGTGGAGGTGGTGAAGCATTTGATGATCAAAGGGTTTCAATGGCTTCTTGTGCATGAACTTGATGCGTTTATGTGTTCTATACATGTTGCTGCTGCCGCTGGACACACAGGTATGTCTTTATGGATACTAATACTGTTACTTTGCACTTATGTGATGGTAATATATATTTAATTTAATCAAGTATTTGATTTGATGCATGTGTACGTGAAATATTAATATCTATGTGTAATCATTGATGAATATTTAAATAGGCTAGTTGATCACCCACTACTAGAAAACAGCGTTATTACTGTCAAATTTATGTCAAAATATTTATGATTTTTTTTTTGTAATTTTTAAGAAACCGCAGTTACCCGTCGGGAAAAATATTTTGTGGCTCGTATTTTAGTTTTGTAATGTAATTTTAACTACTCTAACTTGAAATTTGAAATACAAGAATTTTTAATTGTATTCTAGAAAGTAAATATAATTTGTAGAGATATATATGTATTTGTATTGTAGGAAATTTAAAAGATTTAAATTTATTTATCTTTTTAGAGAAGACAATTATTGATGGATTACCATGGCCGATGACGGTAATATGTCAAAATGTCAATTGATAACCCATTAGTTAGAGGCTATTAGTACGTATTCAGCAGGTAATTAAGAGTGAAACTTTGATTAGAGAAAAAAATCAGTAATCCGGAGCTAACGACTCCATCGTGTTCGTGTTCATGTTCGATCTACCAGAAAAAGTATCACCCGTGCCATTTAGCAGACGAAGCGTCACCTAGAGACGGAAGTGTCCGTCGGTAATACACCAGTTTTCTAGTAGTATCCAATTCTTTTAAGAAAATCAAGAACTGAACCTCATACGATAAGTGAAGTCCTTATCTCTCATTCAAAGTGATGTGATGTTAGCTTTTAATTAACATTATTACATCCCTAACCATCTTTATATTGGTTACAATAGACTAAGAAGAACTATTATATTTATCGACTTCAATTCCGATCAAGAAGCTTTGGCCCCGTAAGAGACTCACATTGTTATGGATGATCGAGTTTACCCTATGAGCCACACATGACATCAATGAGATTGACGCCTTAATTAACCATTAACTTAATAGCAAGCGAATAAGTTTTTATTTTATTCAAGAACAAATAGTATATTACATTCTTTAACATACTTAGACATATTAAAAACAAATTTATTCTAAAAATTTTAGAAAGAACAAATAGAAATCTAATATTTTATAGAATATAATTACCATCAACATTTGTTATGTAGAACTTGGTGTTTAAAACCATAGTAGTTTTAGTCATTCATAAGTTGGTAATTATAAAAGTCCGAATACATATCATAATCATCGGTTCATAATATATATTTTCCGTATTATATAACAAGAGTTATTCGGCTTTAAATTTAGTTTAATTTAACATCAATACAAGAAATATGTAAAGCTCAATTAGAAAGTACTTTAACAAAAAATAATTTGTAATTATTCTTTTTTCTTGAACGGCAAATATTATTAAAATTTTGTTATTATTCATTAAATGACTTTTGTATTAAGTCACCGTATACGAATTATTGGCGCATGATTAATGCTCAACTGCTTATGCTTTTGCACACCAAAAGTCTCCAAGTCCCTACTTGTTTTAAAAATGTTTTGGCATCACATGAAAGGCAAAGTTGACTTGTGCGTTTACTTGACTTGTGTGTTTACATTAAACATTTTGTTATCATCTATGCATGACTTGTGTGAGAGTTAATCTAACCGGTTAAACAAATTATGCCACAAGTTCAATTACGAGCCAATGGACTAGACATAAATTAACTGTCTGTTAAGTTTTTTAGTGAAAACAAGCAAAAACAAAGTTTATATATTATTTATTAAAATTTAATTTAATGAAAGAATTCTTGTATATATATAGAAATAGTGGAGGAGATACTCAAGGTGCGTCCGGAGTTTGCGAGAAAGCATACTTCAGAAGGATACTCCCCGTTACATCTAGCTTGCAGTAGAGGCCATGTAGACACGATAAGGGAGCTTCTATTGTTCGAGCCTGATCTCTTGTACCTTCGAGATCACAAAGGCTGGACGCCCCTACATTGGGCGTCGATGAAAGGGAGAGTTGGAATTATAAATGAAATAAACTCGATAAGCCTAGAATGTGTTGATATGGTGACCAATCATGGTGAAACGATTCTTCATCTTGCAGTTAAGTATAACCAGTACGACGGTCTAAGATACCTAGTGGAGACACTCAACATCCAAGAACTTGTGAACAAACAAGACAACGATGGCAACACCGTGTTGCACATAGCCACGGCCGCAAAACTCACTACGGTATTTTCTGTTCTCTTCATAACTTGTTAGAGTTGGAACTTCAATGAAAATCGGTAAAACTAAGTTTTCGTAGATATGAATAAGTGTGTCAATCATGTCAAGTTGATAGCTAGGTTGAATTGATGAACCCAACATGATCCATATATTAAATCGTATCAAAGATTCAAAATTGCAACCTATGAGTTGGTCCCATTATGACATGTGTAACCCATTATCTCAATGTTTCACAGGGTTATGATCAAGTTGTTTATATTTGTCACAAACAAATTGGTGAATTTTAAGCAGTTTGTATTAACTGGTCCTAAATGGGTTAAGGGTCAACCTTAAATAAGTACTTTTATACTAATTCTATCTTTAAATGAATTAATAAGAGTAACCCACATATGACTTACTATTGTTTTTATACATGGAAACAGATGGTGACATTTTTACTCAAACACGGAGTGGATGTAAACGCTATCAATCAAAAAGGGTATACAGCTTTAGATGTAGTCGAATCCAACGGAAGCAGCTCATCTATCCTCCAAATTGTGCCAGCCCTTTTAGAAGCTGGCGCCAAAAGATGTGATCATTTACCCCCTACATCGCGAGACATTCAAGAAGTCGTTCGTCCCAATCTAACCACACAATATTCTCCAGCGACAAGTCGAAAAATGGAGTCCCCAATCCGCCAACATCCCCACAGAAAGAGAACTCACCGAAGATCAAAACAAATTGAGCTTCAAAACGAGGGTTTACGAACGCTAGAAACACCATAACGGTTGTTGCAGTTTTGATAGCAACCGTTACGTTTTCAGCTGGCATAAACCCTCCTGGTGGTTTTAGTCAAGAGAACGAAAAGCCATTATGGGTGGAAAACCTCCGTTTAAGGTGTTTGTGGTGTGCAACATTATGGCATTGTTTCTATCACTAGGAATTGTTAATGTGTTAGTTAGTGTCATTCCATTTAGACGGAAATCAATGATGAACTTGTTAGTAGCGACGCATAAGGTTATGTGGGTATCTACTATGTTCATGGCAGCGGCGTATATAGCCGCTACATGGACCATTTTGCCACAAGGGCCAGGCTCAAGGTGGTTAATGATTGAATTGATGGTCGTCGGGGTTGGATGCACACTCGTGGTGCTTATGGGATTGGGTGTTTTGTTGGTGAAACAGTGGTCAAGAAAGCAAGAATGGCGGAGAAGAAAGGAGAGAAGACGAAGGATGGTACGCCTACTAGTAGTATTAACAGTCGTGTTGGAGAGATGCGTTTTGTTAAAAATAGTCATCAGTCGTCTAGCAACTCCGATATTGATAGCTCTGATCATGGTTACCATGTTTACTAGTGATGTATTCTTCGCTTTTTTTGAGTTGTAGACATAACAAATGGCTATTTTGTAATAATATTCCTGTATGTATGTATAATATATGTATAATAAATAAGGGAAGGTACGTTATTGTCTCAATATATGGTATATGTTTCTCGAAGTATATAATGTAATTATGTTCTATCATACTTCTCCCCCTCACCAAGGTTAGTTTAGCTTCATAATATCAACGAAAATAAGGAAGCCTCACTGCAACAATCATTGTCGGCATCATGACATCTTAATTGGCATCGAGCTTCAAAATAGGTCAATGTTTGTTTCCCTCTATCTAGATTATGGTTTGATATAACCAACGTTGCTAATAAACTGGGCATTCGTCATCGTAATTGGATACCGAAAAAACTAATCGCAAAAGTAGCAATGACTATAATCATAACTATCGCAACTCTAGCAAGCGATCAAGACCCAGTTGCAAAGTGTTCAACCGCCTCTTTTCAATCGTAAAATGAAAAATATTAATCAAACTGAAATCACGAATACCAGTAGCAAGATGATAGTTTATAATTGTCACAAACACAGGGGTTGTAAAGCAGTCGTATCAAGACAATCGCTAAACAGACTCGCATATTGTGACCACCAATCTAGTCGCTACGGTCAGTTGTTATTATTATACCGTGTCACAAAACAAGATAATCTTTGGATATATTTGAGATGACATTTTTGGTCAAAAATCAGTCGAAAAGACCCATTCAGCCTAGTTCTATAGTAATGAAGGCCATTTCAATCTCAAAATTGAGCAAGTTTCGTATCAACTTCATCCTCATTGTCAACACGCTTGGGGTTCTCAATAAATCGCCAAAGCGTATATGCCTTGTGTTCAGGCGGCTAAAACTCGGAATAAAGCCCTTGCTTAGGCCTTCAAATTTCGAGGCCTCAAAACTTTTTATACCATAAGGATTCAACAGTTGCTGATATATGACAATTTCATATTATAAGGGAATATTCAAGAAAAATATATTGTTTGAATGGTTATAATGCAACGACACACACAAGATGTAAAGGACAACAATATAATTGATTACCTTTGATAAACTATTACATTTTGCATTTCTAGAGAGTTCAATGCTTTATAAGCGGTGGCGGAATTTGAGCCACAACATAAAGGGGGCGGGGTTGAATGTAAACTTTTACGAGGGGAGAACTTTATATATATTAAAAAATTTACACTATCGTGTTGAAAATTTACACTACTGACGAAAAAAAGAGGAGTTGTATCGTGAGGCACGACCCCATGCTTGAATTCTGGAGCTTAGTCTTCTTTATTTTTTTTTTTCTTTAAGCTCCTTCTTTTCCAAACCTGAAAACACAATATGAACGATTTAAATATCAATTTATCATTTTCAATAAGAATTTCTAGAATAATTGATATGTTGATGTGTTTTATGTATATCAAATCATAGATACATTTGGAGTGGCTTTTAAGTATTAGCACTAATTCTCTCTTAATAATACCTTATCGTTCTTTTCCTTTTGAGAGAGAGAAGAAGTTGTAGATCTTCTCATTTTAGTCATTATTTTTTTCTTATACTAAACCTTTTAGTTTATTTTTCTTTATTGCTCTTCTGGCTTTTATTTTTTTCTCCTCTTCATGTCATATCCATACCTATATAGTAGATCATTAACTTGGATTTAATTTAAGATAAAAGTTCGTAGTCTTTATTCCATCTTCAACCTGGCTGTGAGAGATTTACAACTTAATCAGGTAAACCTAGAAAAATATTTTCGGCTTCTTTAGACTCATAATCTGAGATTGCAGATAACACTAAAAGAGTTGAGTAAGACAAATCCAAATGTTCTTATGGTGTTGAAAAACCTTGGGGGCTAAAATGAGAGATTGTTGAAGCTCAATTATCTCTTAAGGGATCCAACCTTAAGTTTAAGGTTCATTGCCTTAGCTATCGACTACTGAAGAGTGTTTAGTTAAGATCCTAAGTTAGCAACTCTTTCAACCTGTTCTTGGAGAGTCCTGAGTTAAGCTTCCACCATAAGTACCTTATCTGCCAAATCTTTAAGCAGACAATTCTCAAATTCAAAAATGATGGCTATTTCAGCATAACTTTGAAGCCTTTCAAGGTTATATGCCATCAATTCTTGAATTTGTTTTAGACTTCACTCATCCAAAGAGGTGGAATCCTTAAAACTTGATGATGTTATAGGCCGAGCCTCTGCGCCCTCACCACCAAATATGGTTTCTTGGTGCACTAGATTACTCTTCTCAAGGAATGACTCCATAATGACATTCTCAGGGTGAGTTGTCGTGGTTGATGTCCTAATTATGTTATCTCTGTCCTGTTGATTGATCAGAAGTAGATACAGTCTCTTCCACACTGACCCTTTTTTCTCGTAACGTCAATCTCTTCATGTAAATGATGTTTGTTTGATGTCTCAACAAACACAACCATCATCTACACTATCTTGAAGGTATGGTAAGGGGAAGAAAACAGGTCTTTATAAATGGCAGTACGCATACCCTTAATCTGGGTAGGAGACATTGAACAGAATTTTGAGGAGTTGAGTCTATTTAGCTCGAGATATAAACCAAATCCTAACTAGACTTCTTTCTCAAAAGTTATCTCACTTATGTGGGTATTTTTTTTTATTCTGAAAATAGTTTTAGGACTCTAATTAAGGACTAATGGGTATGGTGTGGGTCTGCTCAAAAGAAAGAAAAGAAATCTTCTTCCTGAAGCTTTGTTTATATGTGGCTAATATCTTTGACTTAGATGGGACCCAAGTTTTTACCCTTGCGTTCTGTGGTGGAGGAGATATTGGAGCCTACATCTTCTCAGTAGATGATGTAGGGGTTCATTTTTAAAACATTTTTGGCTTTGATACGAAAGTTGTGACATAAGCAATAAAGAGTGTAACTACTCTACCACTCTGGGTCTCAATAACCTCTAACATATGAACAAACAATAAGGTCATCTTCCCTAAGCAATAACATATGAGAAAATGACTTTGTTTAAAGTTCACAATCTATGTATATCTCCTTCAATTTTAAGTTTATTACCTAACTAGATTATAAACCCGTGTATTACACATGTTGAAATAAATATTTGATTAAAAAGTTATAAATAAAGATTTTTGAATCGTTAACCAGTTTTTTTAGATAAGATTTGTTTAAAATAGCATACAAACAAGTTTTCAAGCAATAGATAGATGTTCAAATTATACTATACGTAACCTTAATAACTAATATTGGTGTCCTAGACTTCTTACTTATTGTACAATTTGTTAAGCATTAGTTTGTTGCTATATAAAGACCACGAGTCAATTGGTTAAGCATGAGGTCGTTGCCACATGAAAATTTATAATAACAACCTTCAAGGAAAATACCCTCTTCCTATATACTTGAGCTCAAATAAGACTCAATGACCTAAAAGTAAAAAATCCTTATTAAGTGGGTTTCCATGCATTTATAAAGGAGAAAATTAAAAAAAACATACAATATTAAATACATAGTTAAATGATCAGTGGTATAGTCCTTCCTTGTATCTTTCTATAAGATGTTAACTCCTAGCATATATATCTTTCTATATGATGTTAACTCTTAGCATATATATATATTCCTATTCTCCCTTTCCTAAAAACAAAACAATAGCAATCCAATTGCTTGCTTGCTAACCCAACCAAAAGCAGCCCCTCATAAATAAATAATTTCACTTGACTATATATTGCAAAACATGAAATCTCTACATTGCATGAACTTTTATGATCCACACAAGATTTGATATCTCACTCCCACGAAAGCTTGCTATAGTTGCATTCAGTACAATCTTTAAACCATCAGCATACCACATAACCTGCATTCGTCAAGTAATCAAGTTAGTAACTTGCATTACAATTATGAACTCCATGTATCTTACCATTTAGCCTAAAAAACACAAAAATATTTCTAAATAGGGTCAAAATTGTTACACAAATCCTTACAACAACCATATAACAATTCTCAAAGCACAAATGTGTGTACCATATAACAGTAGGATATCAACTATCAAAAGTGGTTTAAATGAATAGTTGTGCTAAGTAAAAGGGCAAGGTTTTGTCTTTCAATTTACTTGGATCAGCAAAAATCAAAAGAAACATGCATCACAATTAAAAAATGATAGAAATAAAATAAAGAGAATTTAAATGGTGATCTATGCCACGGGTCAGAACATTTGTCATGTGGTTTCCTTGTTAATGTTACGATCCAAGCTATCACCACGATTAGGACCAAACTTTCAAAAGCTTGTATGTTAAGATATGAGCTTGTAAATTTAATGTTATTTTTCAATCTTCTTTACAAAATCAACTGTCAAAGTCAAACAGGTTGGTTAACAAAAGATGATAATTTTATATTTTTACGTGCAAATTCAATAAAATGGTAACACAAACTGACTGCTAGTCATCCAGGATCCTTTGAAAGCATTTCTTTTTAATCAACCCCCGAATGCGGTAATGATACCTATTACAACAAGAAACTTTTGTTAGAAAAATAATCATTTTATGTCAACTTGTTCTTGAGGAAACCTTGACTTTTTGATTGTTTTATTACATCTCAGCTTTCACAACTTCATAAAAAAATTCATCATGTTAGCGGACAACAATGTCCAACTTAATCAACAAAACAGTCTAATAAAGTTAGAAACATAAAGCCATAATAGAAAGCAAGCTAAAGCATAAAAATGTCTAACTGTCTAAGCAATTTTAAAGAATTTCAAATCTAAATGAAAACAATAAAAAAAATAAAAAGTTTACAGAACTTCAAATAATAGTTGTTGAAATTAAATATAAATTTAAACAAATAAAAATAATTGAATAATCATAGATTAAAAATAGACTAACCTCTTCAAATCGGATTGGAGAAAAAGAGTAGCAACTGATATTCATGGGATGAGGCTTCAATAAAAATCATGCATCGACACATAAAACAAGAATTTAATAAAAATTAAGTCAAAATCAAAATAAACCCACACTCACATTCTGTCGTCTCCGCCTAAAACGAAGGACCGCAGTAATCACGATTGTTGCCTCATATCACCATCATCGAAACCCTTTCTGCAGCCACCATTCGAACTCTCATCTATTGTCGACGATGTCGTAATCAATAGCTTTTCAGAATCGATCTTTTACCTTAAGCTATAGATCTAAATACTATGAATAGCAAACTTCCAAGCAAACCCTCGGGATGACATCGAAAATTTGAAAAAGGAGGTCTAGGGTTTTACGGATCCTGTGAAACTAAAATCAGTTACATATTATTTTGTTGAACAACGACTTCAATCACCAAGATTTTGAAATAGTCTAACTTGAATCTAGGGTTTTACTTTGTTTCTAAGTCTATCAGACAGTAGATCGGATCTTCTTAAACGGGTTATATGACCCCACGTGAAAGGTAAACCGGGTAGAAAATTCTTGGGCGGGAAACAAAATTTGAGAGTGAATGTGAGTCTGACACTTGTCCCAAAATATAAACAATTATTAGTATAGATTACTCATTTAAGATCAGTTGAATAATCTTGGATATATTAAAAACAAACTTTTTAGCAGCAGTTAAATTGTTACAAAAAAATTGAAAAATAAAGTTTGAAAACTTGTACCTTTGCTCCATCTTCATCCAATAATCACTTAAAATGTCATATAACTCCTCAATAGTTATTGCCTTCAATTTTTTAGTTCATATGGGCACTAAAACTAAGTATTTTATTTGAATTCAAATGACTATAATATTACACTTAATATAGAGAGGAAATACAATAGGAAACTATGTGAAATTTTTTCTAAATATAGTTTAACATTTCCCCGCAAGTTGAGGGTGTGAAATGAATTGCATCTTGGGTCGTAAGAACATAAACCATTGAGATGAGAAAGGCTTTGTAAACACATTAGCAATTTGATCACTTGTTGAAATGAACTTGACATTTAACTCTCCCTGAGCTACCTGTTCGTGGAGAAAAAAAGAATTCAACTTCTACATGCTTACTACGAGCATGAAATACAAGATTAACCAAGAGATATGTAGCTCCTAGATTATCACAACATAGAGTAGGATTTATTTTGGTAAAATTCCAAGTTCATGAATGAGATCCTTCAGCTAAATTAGTTCTGCTACAATGTCAACTTGGCCTTATACTCAGATTCAGTTAATGATCTAGAGACTGTACACTGTTTATGGGCTGCCAGTTAACATTAGTAAATACATGTATAGATGCATCAGAATCATGTTGAATAAGAAGGCCATTGTGATAATACCTTTCAGATAGCGTAAGATACGCTTGACTATAGCCCATTGATTTTCTGTTAGGACATGCATGAATTGGTAGACCTTATTGATTGCGAAGGCGATGTCGAGTCTAGATAATATGGCTTATTAAAAAGATCCGACAATCGGTCTAAACTTTGTTGGATCTAAAAGTGGAGGGTTGTCATCGTGAGTTAGAATTTGAGAAGTACTCATGGGCGAGCTGACTATTTATAGTCAAGGAGACCCAAGCGATTGAGGATGTCCATGATATACTTTTGTTGGGACAAGATGAGATTACTCTCCTAATGTAGTAGCTTAATGCCCAAAAAATAATGGAGTTGGCTGAGGTCTTTAAGTGCAAATGTGATATGATTGATAATGGAGTTGATAACTGAATTGTTGTTGTCGATGATTATAATATCATCAATGTGGATGAGTATGTAGACAAGGGCGTTGTTTAACTTGAAAATGAACATATGTGGATTAGTTTTGGATCAAATGAAACCCTGTTGTTGTAGCACAGTTGATAAGCGATTGAACCATATTCATGGAGCTTGCTTAAGCCCATACAGAGACTTGTGGAGAAGGCACACATGATTTGGTTTGGTTGGATCCACAACCTGGGATGTTGTTTCATATATACGGTTTCCTCAAAATCACCATGCAAGAATGCATTTTGGACATCTAATTTCCGAAGTGGCCATTTTTGAGTGACAACAATGGATAGAATCATCAAATGGCGGTGGATTTGATGACTGGGCTAAAAGTTTCATGATATTCTACACCTGACTTATAGTGAAATCGCTTGGCTACAAGATGAGCCCTGTAGTGAACGATATCGCCTTGAGCATTTTTCTTTAACCTGTATAACCACTTGCAATAAAAAACATTAGTGCTTTTTACATAAGGTACCAAAGACCGTGTTCCATTCTAACAAAGCATATCAAACTCCTCGGTCACGGCTTGACTCCACTCCGGTGATTTATTGGCGAAGACAAAGTTGGAGGGTACGGGAATAGGTGTGGGAGATACATTGGTGTGATATGCTAATAGATTGTACGAAATAGTACGTTTAGGGTTAGGATGAAGGTTCGGGGTCGGGTTCGAGGTTAGGGAGGGGGTGGTGGTGGTGAGGGTGGGTCGGTTGAAATAGAAGGTGTTGCAAAAGATGGTTGTTCTATTGGTGAGGTGGGAGGCCTATTAGTGGAGGGCTGGTTGGATGTGGGAGGGCTGTTGATGGTGAGCTGGTTGGTAGAGGAGTCGGTGGTGAGGCTGTTGGAGGTGGGTGGAACAGATTGTGCATGTGAGGGATGTGTAGGTGTTGTAAATGGTGAGGGTGGGTTAGGGAAAATAAAAGTGTATGGAGGGTAAGAGGATGGTGGTTCGAGGTGGTTAGTGAAACAGAAAATTTTCCTGCTCAACCGAACGTGTTGAGCAATGTAAATGCGTTCAATTGTGACATTGAAACAACGATACCAATGGTGGTTGCGACTATAGCCAAGAAAGACACACGACGTGGATCAAAAGTCCATTTTATGATGATTGTATGGACGTAAGTGAGGGAAGCATTCGAAGACACGAAGAAAGTTGTAGGTAGGTATACGATTAAAAATGTGTTGGAACGGAGATTTGTTTGAAGAGATGCTAGAGGGAAGGAGGTTAATTAGAAAACTGCCATATCAAATGCAAACCTCTTGAAGCGTTGAGGAAGTTTGGCTTGGGCTAGAAGTGTAAGCTCAATTTCAACGACATGACTATGAAGACGCTAAACAAATCCGTTTTGTCCACTCGTGTATGGACATGAGAGCCGATGTATGATGCCAAGAAAGATGAAAAAGCTAGACATGCTTCGAAACTCCCATCCTAATCGATTTGGACATATTTTACTTTCGTGTTACATTGCCTTTCGACCATTGTGACAAAGTTTTTAAATGTATAGTAAACATAATATTTGTGTGCCAGCGGATAAAAACACATGTATCGGGTGTGGTGATCAACACATAACATGAAAAATCTATAACCATCAAGAGAAGTAGTGGGGGATGGTCCCCAAACATCACAATATATAAGATTTATAATTTTATTGCTACATAAAATAGAACAAAGAAGTGAAAGTTTTAAAGATTTCCCTAGTTGACAGAGAGTACATAATAAAGAAAATAGTTTTGTGGTGACAGGTAAAGAACAACTAGTAATAAGTGATGTAAAAACACGTTGATGTAGATGTCTAAGTCGTTGATGCCAAATGAAGGAGGATGCTTTTGTTGCACTAAAAGAAAGCTTGGGAATGGACTTGAGTCCATTCTTACTTGGACCCATGAAGAAGGAGGGTATGTGTAAAGAAAATTGTTAAACGGATAATATGTTCTTTTGAATTTTCAATACATGAAGGACATTTGATAATTTAAAGTTTTATTTGAGGAATAAATTTTGGATGATCTAATGTGAAATATGGGAAAGGCCTTACCGTCACCAACATGGAGTGAGTCGTTACCTTGATAGGCATCAGAGTTGTCTAGGCTTGATAAGCCTATAGTTGCAAGGTGAGCGGCACCCGCGTTAGTGAACCAAGTGGTATAAAAGGTTGATCCAACATCAGAGAATGTTGTGAGGTTAGCTTGAGTGGGCTTCATGGATAATGAAACTGATTGGGATGGGCATTGTGATGGAAGGTGACCTATGCCACACCGATTATATTATGTTATGTGTTGTCGCGCATGCAAACTGTCAAGTGTTGTTATCTATGATCCTGTTGTTAACCAACCCCCTAAAGGAGCTACGTACATTACCACGCCGACTACCGTAATTGTTGGTTGACCAATAAACAAATGCAACGTGTGGTTGGGGGTTGGGTGGTAGAATATGGTTAAGTTGGTACTCGAATTGAGTAGCCATTAATTGTAGGTTGTTGAGTTAAGATTGGATGGTGTTTAGGGTTGATGTAGATGTTCCAGTCATTGTGCTAAGGGCTTAAGGGATAGTAATAGGAGTGGAAGTTGGTTTATTGATCAGATAATCATGATCATGCAGTAGTCCATGAAGATCATTAAAAGAAATTGGTGGGTGTCGGGCAAGAAGGTTGGCTTTCAGACCATTATATTCTTCTCGAACACCCGATATTTCAAGCATCACCAAATATTTATCCTTAATAGGCTCACCAATATTGGCTAAGACTGTGGCATATTCCTGTGCATGACTTAAATAGGCTGATGGGGTTTAATATCCTTTCATTAATATTTTCAAGAGCTGTGCTTTGAGCGTATACTCACGAGAAGCAGTGTTTAGTGAGTATGCTCATTCTAGGGAAAGCCAAAGATCCATGGAGGTTGTTCCTTGAACGTGTTGAAAAGATGCTTAAGGGAGGGCGGATATGATGAGTATGTGTGTCAAACCCGCCCCCTTGTACCACCAATATTGTCCGCTTTGCCAACGAGTAACTCACAGATTTTCTTTTGGTTGCCCGAGTGAAAACTTCCTAGGGAGGTCACCAATCCCTGGATTGCTCCCACCTAAGCACACTTAACTATGGAGTTCTCCTCTCATCCACGGCAAATACGCCCAAATCATGTTAGCGATATTAGAGACCAGACATTCCTTATGAACCAAAAATCTCTCTTGTCCAATGTCGATGTGTGATTTATGTAAGGGTGTCACAATCACCCCTCTTTTGAACTCATCGTCCTTAATGAGCCTAGAAGTCACCATCCTCGGTGAAGTATGTCCCACATCCCTAACAACACATGAATGACTTTAATACTGTAAGGCCCCGTTCCCGGGACGCTCACAGTCGGTCAATCATCGCGCATAACTCATATAATTTACATTAACTTTACTAAAATATTGCAGCGTAATCATTTTAAACAACCCTTTCATTTCTCATGAATAATCGCTTTTGCAAAATAATACAGCATTCATACAAAATATCGCTTGTTCGCATTACAATGAAAAAACATTATCACAACAAAAAAATGGATGCCATCCAAAACAAACCAATTATCCACCTCGTGCCATCCTCAGCAACATTTACCTGGCAACTGAAAACACATAAAAGTTAGCGTTGCTAAGTGAGTTCTAGTTTTATAAAACTTGATATTACCTTTTATTCGTTAAATCATTTTCTTTACTATCGCACGTGACCACACATCATATGTACATCAAGGTAATAATTATTATCTTTCATCATCGTTCGTTTTATACATTTCGCATGTTTCACACATTTCACACTTATCACACATTTCGTACATTTATTATCTTTTCACTTTTATCTAGGTCATATCGTATGTCTAACCCCCCCTTTTAAGCACAAAGCCGTATCATCTAGGGTTAAGCGACAAGGACCCCATATCGCATATATCGCACATATCACAGATATGGAGTAGTCACTAAGACTGACTCCCCTGTGTGTGTGAACTCTTATGGGTTTAGCCAAAATCACACGTTACATAACACACAGTTAATACCATATCACACGTATTGGAGCAGTCACCAATACTAACTCCTACTGTGTGTATGAACCCCTATGAGTTAGCCAAAATCGCACGCTGTTTTTTGTTGAGTTTGTGAAGGCTTTGGGTTTGGGTTCATGTTTAGTTTTTTTTTCATTAAATTGTTAACCCTAATTATTAGTCTTTATATATACCATGTCATTTATTTGTAATCTTTGTACTGAGCAAATAAAGAAAACCCTAGTTGCAGCCCGTGGACGTAGGTCACACCAACCGAACCATGTTAAATCTTTGTGTTGTTTATTGTTCTATTATCGCATGATAATCGTTTGTGCCTGTTCGTGTGTTGGTTCCGCTGCGCCACTTGAGACCTAACAAGTGGTATCAGAGCTTTTGGCTCGTTGAAGACAGGGGATTGCACGGAAGACGATTCGCATAAGGTTTGTCCTTTCAAAGATCATAAGGTTTTTATTTATATTTGCTTCATTGGTTGTCGCATCACTCAAATAAAAAAGGACGAATACACCTTAGGTTAGGGGTGTGCAAGAAACCATAATAACCGAACCGCAACTATAATTAAACCGACACAACCGAACCGAAAAAACCGAATCCAATAAGAAACCGAAGGTTTGGTTTTATGATTTTTTAAAAACTGGTTTTTTCGGTTCGGTTTTGGTTTTGCGTATAATAGAAACCGAAAAAACCAAACCGCAACCATAAAACCGAAATTGTAAATTTAGAAGTATGTTCATACACTTATAAACATGACTAGCCTATAAATTACTTATTAAATTTATTCTATCTTAAATAGATAGATGTTTAAGTTTCCAACATAATTTTAATTTTTTTGTTTTGGTAGATTAAATTATTTTTATTAAACTTTTTGTTATTGTATTTTATTGATTAATTAATTTTAATGTTAAGTAATTATAAGAATCTATAGATTATACAAATGATGTAAATTCAAAGGTTGTAGCTTAAATTTATTACTTAGAACCAATTTAAATAAAAAAACAAAAAAAACTTGAAGCCCAAAAACAAAACCTAAAAAACCGAAACCGAACCAAAACCGAAGTGAAAACCGAAAACCAAAAACCGAAAAAACCGAAACTGAACGGTTTTAAAAACCTAAAAACCAAAATATCGGTTTTTGGTTTCGGTTTTAGCTTAAAACCGAACCAAACCGACCATGCTCACCCCTACCTTAGCTATTGTGTTTGAAAGAAGAAAAGGTCGTGAGTTGTTTCTTTTGTTTTCAATTACCCTCGTGAATGAGTATTTAGGTTGAAAAGTCAATTTGGTTTTTTCTTTCTACGCATAAAACAAAAGGCAGAAAGGTTGTTTTTTTATTGATCAAGGAAGGTAAGCAAAATCATTAAACCTTGCCACCATTATCATTATTTATTTTTGGATATGATCCGATTGGTTGTGATCAAGATTGAGTACCAGGTTGAAATCCTTTGAGCCGTCGATCAAGATTTGGTTAATAACTCTTAGATTCGTCGGGTAAAGGTTAGGATTTGTGTTTTCAAGTGTTTATTTATTGACGGGTATTAACTATTATCAACTCTTTAGGGAACCGTGTTTAGTGAAAGAAAAGTACGTTCGGGTTTAGATTTGTCTACAAGGTTTTTTGTAGGAGCAAATCGGTTAATTGACAGTGTTCAGTAGAACAGTCGTCAAGTTCAGGCCCGTGCCATTGCTGTGTCTGTTCACTGTTTCGATTTGCTTCTTGTTTGTTGTTTAATATGGCTGAAGACGGTAAGGTCGTGATCGAGAAATATAATGGTTCTGATTTTAGTTGGTGGAAAGTGCAAGTAGAAGCATTATTATGTCAAAAGGACTTGGATATGGTACTAGAAGAAAAACCTGCGAAAATAGAACAAGATGATTGGAAATCGAAGGACAAAAAGGCTCATGCGGTTATTACATTGGCTTTGACAAAAATGTTGCTTTTAACGTCATTAAGGAAACCACGGCTCGTGGCATGATGACTGTTTTGTCAAATATGTATGAGAAACCGTCTGAGGTGAATAAGGTGTTCTTGATTCGGGAGCTGGTGAACACAAGGATGAAAGAAGGAAACTCAGTGGTTGCTCACATTAACAATCTAAATTCAATATTAACAAGACTTGTATCTGTTGGAATTAAGTTTGATGATGAAGTTTAGGTTTTACTATTATTGTCAGGCTTGATAGTTGGTCTGGAACTGTGACTGCAATTTCAAGTTCTGTGGGGACTAAGGGTTTCACTCTTAATGGTATTCGAGATCTAATTATGGGTGAAGAAGTCAGAAAAAAGAACTCGAGTGAATTATCAAATAGTGAACTACTAAATATTGGCAGGAGTCGGGCTAATAACAGGAACAGTAGGAGTCGAGGAAGAAGTTCATCTAGATCTAGAAAGAATGTGAAGTGTTGGAGCTGCAATGAGATGGGGCATGTTAAGAGTCAATGTCTGAATAAGAAAGAATTGAACACTACTGTTGCGGATGTTTCTGATGATGATGTATTCATACTCAATATGGAAAACAGTGCGGACTCTTGGGTCATGGATTCAGGGGCTTCATTTCACGCCATGGACAACGGGGAAATGACGGTGAATCTGAAACATGGTAATTTTGGAAAGGTACGATTAGCCAATGACGAGATACTAGAGGTAACGGGCATGAGCGATATTGATCTAATTACTTCATTGGGTACTACATGGAACCTAAAGAATGTCAGGGTGATTCCAGGGCTAAAGAAGAAACTGATTTCAGTTGGTCAGTTGGATGAACAAGGACTTGAAGTAAGGTTTGGTAGTGGTAAATGGAGGGTGATCAATGGTAATCTGGTTATTGCTCGTGGTATGAAGCGTGGGTCATTGTATACGGTTGAGGTACCTGCTGAGGGATGTATGACCGTCCTGGTTAAGCACGACAAAATCCGGTTCACTAAATCTGGTGCTAAGAGAGTTCATTTTGCAAACGCGAAGTCTGGAGCAGGGATGTTAGGTGAACGAGTTCGAAATTCTAAACATTTAGGGGATTCGATGACAGTGGGAGCATGAGACGTGTTTCAGGAATAGTTACAAAGAACCATTGGGTTTTAAAGACTACGATTGAAAAATTCTCTCCTGGTGATTGATTGCTAAATTTGGAGAGTGATAGTGATCCTCTGTGTATCTTTGAATCTAGTGGAATGTCCAAACCGGTTAAGATGGAGGATGAGTCATTGGCGGGACTAGCCACGACTGAGTTGGAGCTCGGGGGAGCTTCAACTGGCCCTTCTAGTACGTGATGATGAGGGGTCGCTGCAACTAGGAGATATGATGAAGTCTTAGCTTGTTCTTTGGGAACTAGAGGCTTGGAAGACTTGTTTAAAGATTATTGAAGCTACTAACGACTGGGTTGTTTTGTACTTGAATGGCGGGCTAGAATTTATCGCAAAACCTTCAAGTGGGAGATTGTTGGGTTTGTGAAGGCTTTGGGCTTGGGCCCATGTTTAGTTTCGTGTTCATTAAATTGTTAACCCTAATTATTAGTCTCTATATATACCATGTCATGTATTTGTAATCTTTGTACTGAGCAAATAAAAAAACCCTAGTTGCAGCCCTTGGACGTAGGTCACACCGACCGAACCATATTAAATCTTTGTGTTGTTTATTGTTTTATTATCACGTGATAATCGTTTGTGCGTGTTCATGTGTTGGTTCCGCTGCGCCACTTGAAACCTAACACTTTCTCCATAAAAAAGTAAGACCCTTTCTTTTGGAGGTAGGATAATTCTGACTAAATCCATACTCGACAGCCTTCCATTATATTATTTTTCATTGTATAAAGCCCCGTAAAAAATAATTCAAAATTGGAAAGCATAAGGATGAACTTTCTATGGGGTGGTTCGGATCAACACAAGAAAATCGTTTAAGTCGCATGGCAAAAATGTATTGCGCCTAAGCATCTCGGGGGTATGGGAATTGTAGTATCAAGGCTGCGAACCTTGCTCTTTTGGGGAAATGGATATGGAGATACCAAACCGAGCTAGAGTCCTTATGGGTACAACTGATAGATGCCATACACGGCTCTACTCGTAATTTTGGATCTATTCCATAGAGAAAAGCTATTTCGGGAGTTTGGGATAACATAATGAAAACCACGGTTGATCTATTGGATATGAATGTTAATTTAAATGACTTGATCAAATGCAATTTAAGGGATGGATCTTCAATTAAATTTTGGATTGATAATTGGAGTCCAACGGGGCCTTTAAAGTCCATTTTTCCTAAGCTATTTTTGCTTGAAAAAAATGGCGATGATTAAAGAAAGATTTGATCTCGTTGACAATGAAAAATTCCTTAAATGGTCTTGGAAAAGGCCCCCTTCCCACCTGCAAGAAATTCAAGAGCTTAATTCTATTCTTGCCTTTCTTCATTCGGTTAATCTTCAAAGGGGTTTAGATGAATGGTTTTGGACAGGAGATAGTGGAATGTTGTTCTTGGTTGCGAGTCTAAAAAGAAACTAAGAAAGGATTGTTTCTGGATGCGTCATCAGATTTTATTTGGTTAATTTCCATAACGGTTAGAACTTTTGTTTGGAGAGCGATACAAGACAAGATCCCTTTTTGAATCTTGCAAAGAGGAATATCAAGGTTGAGAATACAACATGCTCGGCTTGTGGTGTTGATCTTGAAACAATAAATCATCTTTTTACCTAATTAGATTGATAAAACATTTGTTGGGGCGAGTTAAGAAATGGTGCAGATGTAATTTTCAATCAAATACAAATTTGAAAGAGCTGTTAGATTCTTCTCAATAAATCAAGGGCAACATGGTGTTTAAAAACATAATTTACATGATTATTCAAGCAACAATTTGGCATATTATGGAAGTGGAGGAATGATAGATGTTTCGACAAAAGAAATCGAGACTTGGAGCTGGTGTTCGGGGATATTTTAGTTTCATTATTCATGTGGGTGAAATATAGAGGTGAATTTAAATTTTTAGATTGAAGTCATTGGGGTAATTTTAATTTGTCTGCTTATATTATGTAAACATTTCTCTAGCTCCTTGCTAATTTAAAAAAATCCATTTTGTGGTTCAAAAAAAGGAGTTTGTTTTTAAAGGAAGCGAAAAGAAGTACAATGAATATCCAAGAAGATCTCTATGTATTCTTTGTAAGGAACCATTTCACTTCAGAATTGAATGTAGAAAAAGAATCAAAATCACAAATTTCCTTGTAAAGGGTACCGATCATGCAAAATGGAACAAAATCTGGTATGTAAGTCTAATTCGAAAACAACATGTTACAAAAAATAAGAAGATGTTTATAAAATTGATGAATTTGTTTGGTATAGTGGCTTATTCATATGGGTATACTAAAGAGTACTTTAGAGGAAAAGGGAATGTAAAAATCTACTGTAATAACCAAGTATTGTTCATCAGAAATGTATATTACATATCAACAATAAGAAAGAACATCGTAAGCGCAGAACAGTTAAGTAAACAAGGTTACGAGTTCGCGTTCGAAGGAGATATTTGTTATATCTCTCAGCCGTATGAAAGGAAGACTGCAATAGACAAGATTGCGGTTGAAGGAAAAAATCAAGAAAGAAAGGTGTCAAGCAGAGTCAAGTAACACAAAAGAAAGAAGATCGAAAGAAGATTATGATAGAGAAATGTTGTGGGACTATTTTGAAACAATCTCAATTGGAACGAGTGAAAGAAGGGATGATAATAAAGGCAAAGGACCTGTTATGTATCCAACAAAAGTCTCTTCACTTCATGATTGCATAATATTTATGGATTTAATCCATATAGCCACAAAGATAGATGAACATTGAAGCAAATTTGACCTGAATTTGAGAAAATAGTAAAATGGTTCATAACATATTTCTTAAGGATAAGAGTTCCTAATCCTATGCCCCCAAGAGATATAGTTGGACATCGGATTAATTTGATGAACCTTTATATGAATGTTCAGAAGTATGGGGTTAAAATGTTGTCGAACAACATAATAAGTGGATAGCAGTCACTAAGCAAATAGGCTATGAACTAAGGATGCTAAAAACCAAGGACCAACAGTGATTTCGTAATCGAGACAACAAGTAGCAGCAAGAGCATGAAAGGCAAGGAGCAAAAATTATGGCAAGATACCGATCTACCTCCAAAGAAAAAGTCCAAAAGTTCAAGTGAAGAGTGCACTCAAAATTGTAGAACTTAATGCCAATATTAAGGGGGACAATGTTGGAAGTTAATCTTGTCATTAAATTCAATTATGTAAATAGCATTGTACATATTTAGCATGTTAGTATTATGTGTAGTATAAGTATGTCTAGTTGGGTTGGGTCCAGATAAAACCGGGTTACCCGTTTGGTGATGGTCGTATGACAGTTGAGTTTGGCGGTTAATAATAACCGACTCAATCACATGTATATATATGTATGTAAGGTATCAAATCAATGTAATCGACGTTTGTTCGTTCCCTCCAAAATCTGTATACTCCCTGTTTTTACAATCTTACAATTCAATATATAGCGCAGTGTAAACCAGTCGATTCATCAACAGCTATTAAATTTAGATAGTATAATTACACGTATGTTATATAATACGTACACATCTCAATCACATGAAAGATTTGATCATGAGAAATATTATGCAGCAGTGGATTGGCCGACCCATTGTTGAATACTAGCTTTCATTCCATCATTCATGTCACTAGCTAAATCTTTATCTAAACTTGTTGGGCGTCGGTCGCTTCGGTTATCGATTTGTTCGGTTAATTCGTTTTGAACTTTTTTCAAACATAACCGAAAACACAACCTAACCGAATTGGGAATATGCCTAACCGAACTGAATTCAATCTGGTTGGATTTCAATTAAAAACCGAATTCAACCGAAAAAAACCGAAATCACCATTTGTTTATTGTTTAAACGTTGTTATCTTTAATTAAATTACTTGTATGAGAATCATTTTCCTTAAACATTTTGTAAAAAATTTATATCAAATAACTAAATTCTTGAATTGTTAACAATTTCGTTTTTCAAAAATATAAATAGTTAACTTTAAATAAGATTTGAGACCAAGTTTTGATAATTAGAGTTAAGGTAGCATATAAAATCTTAACTATTTAGCTTAAACAAAACCACTTTGAAATTTTTTTGTCTACAGATTATATATATATATATATATATATATATATAATATATATATATATATATTATATATATGTATATATATATATATGTATATATATGTATGTATATATATGTATATGTATTATATATGTATATGTATATATGTATATATGTGTATATATATATACATACATATATATACATATATATATACATATATATATATACATACATATATACATATACATATATACATATGTATATATGTATTATATATGTATATGTATATATGTATATATGTGTATATATATATACATATATATATACATATATATATACATATATATATACATATATATATATACATATATATACATATATATATACATATATATATATACATACATATATACATATATATATATAGAACCTATATATACATATGTATATATGTATATATGTATATGTATATCTATATATGTATATATATATATGTATATATATATGTATATATGTATATGTATATATGTATATATATATGTATATATATATATGTATATAATATACATATATATATGTATATATATATTTATACATATATACATATATATATACATATATATATATAGATATATATATATATATAACATATTTAATTCCGTTACACTTTATAAACCAAACAAACCGAATTTTAAAATTACGCCGAACTGAAAACCGAATTCCCAATTCAGTTTAGGTTACGAACCGAACCAAAAACCAAATTCATAATTCGGTTTCTTTTTTATGGTTACACGTGCGGATCTTTTTTTGTTTGTTTTCCACAACCCTGTAATTGACTATGTTTCAGACCGCTCTTCTATGCTACCAAGGGCATGTTTGGGATAACTTATTAAAACTACTTTTGACTTTTTAGAGGGGTATAAAAACAAAAATGTCTCTCCAAAAGTCACTAAAAATTAAAAATTTTAATTTTTGGTGACTTTTGAAAAAATAAAAAACTTTTGGAGGAATAAAAAATTTTTAAAAGATATTTTTGTCTTTTTACCTATTTAAAAAATCAAAAGTAGTTTTAATAAGTTATTCCTCATGTCTCTAAGGATGAAGAGGGTGGTCTGATTAATTTGCTTTTGTCCAAGATTGATGGAAGTGTCGTATTATTCTTTTTATCTCTAAATAAAGTACTATTAAAAGTTGAGTTGTTCAAAATTTCCTTAAACTTTTGTTGAATGGTATTAGGCTTCTTCTCATTATGATAGCAATTAAATATATGTTGGCCCACTTTCAAAACAATTATAAATTTTGTTTCCTCTATGCAGTTATTTTGCTATTATTTATTATGAGATGGTGCTCGTTAACTAAACATGTGCAAGGAGTCGAGGACAATGGGACAACAAATGCAATGTTTGGAGTCCGGTACATAAAAAAAGAGAAATACAGATCACATTGGGCTAGTGATTCAAGCTATCAGGCTAAATATTACATGAAATTATCGTATAATAAAAACTATTTAACTCTATCTTATAGTAAAAACTATTTAACTCTAGTTGAGAAGTACCCACCATCCACTTCCTCTTTTTCGTGTGCCCAAAAGCCCGACCGCCCAGTTTATAAGCCCGAGCGTCCGGTTTATAAGCCTATTTCCGATTCCAATAAATTAGCACTGTTAACAATATTAAATCAAACATTCCATTTGTTTACTAGTTAGACTGGCCAAGTCAATTGGACTAGGCTTAGAAATCACATGACATCATAGTTATTAATTTATAATAATAAGTAACTATAAAAATTAATAGTTTATAACAATAAGGTAACTATAAAAATTACACATATATAAAAGTATGGAAAATTCAAAATTAAATATGTTATCAAAACATATACAACTTTAAAGTTCAAGCGTTAATAAACTAAAATATAATATATTCAAAATTAAATAAACAAAAAAGCCAAATGTATATAGTAACTACAAAATAGTCACAATCAAGTTATTATAAAATATCAACAATTCTTAGGTCGACAACTAGATGTTATTTACAAAAACGTAATAACAAAATTCATCCGAAATATAACATATTATTATAAATAAATAAAAAATGATGCCGCTTTGCTTCAGTTAATTTGGCAACATATACTAACTGAACCACAAAAATCGGTTATCAAGTAAATCATAGTTAAACCATCAGCTTTATAATCAATACGAGTTATATATTAGTTTAGTCATGGTTTGTCTCATTCGAGGGTTTTGGTGAAGTATAGGGGTGGAAGGGGGCAACATCATACTACACTACAAATCTAACAATTAAAATTTTCAAGTCACACTACAAAACATATTTAAATTTGATGGCGCTGGTATTAATACATCATGTCACACTACATTACTACACACCACGCATACAATTATGAGTTGTGTCACGGTCGGTAGATACTGTATAGGGAAGTGGTGCGGCGTGAATGGAGGAGGTGGTGGTAATGCCGGGCAGCGCCAGGCCTTGCCGTGGCCTCACAACGCTAGTGCCCCACCATTAACCCGTCCCATCCTCATGGATTCTGTAATCCGTATTCAGCAGCAAATGTGCAGTGACAGATAAAATTCACCATGCTCCTAATCATGGTGAGGATAAGAACTCTAATGTGCAATGATATGGATGCAATTATTGAGAGGATAAGAAGAACTCAAGGATGGGTAGAGGGGCCACAAGGTGACAACAAAACAATTCTTTAATGATATTTTATTTAAACACTTTGAAATTGGATAGAAAACTACGACACAACGTGTTAGATATTTTAGTGTAATTGGATTGACTAATTACCAATGTGATCATAATATCCATCAAACAAGTTAGGAGGTGCGGAACGCATGCTTTGTTTGAGTGTATTATGATCTTCAATAATAAAAACCTTTTTAGGGGCGAAGCCCCTAAGCAATGGGGGTCCGGGGGCAATGCTCCTGGTAGCGGGGTCCAAGGGGCAGAGCCTCTGGCTGGGGTCGAACTGCCAGGTCAGTTTGGAAATTTTTTATTCCGGTAAAAATAACTTCATTAAAAATTGCATTTCGAATCGATTTTTCAGAATTTCACATGTGAAATTCGAGTGGAAAATACGTAATTTTAATGGTTATTTAAAATAAAAATAAATTTGATGAAACTACCAATGGCAGTTTATCCCGTTTTTTCCCCTCCAAAACCAAATGAGATGAGATTGTTGGTCATATGTTCATTCTCGAATTCTTATTCTTCTTCTGGTTCAAGAAAATTCACTCAACACAACATACGAATTCTTGATCTCGTTTGAGTTGTATCCGATTGATTTATTCAGGTGAACCACCGAATAATTTCGATCTGAAAGTGATCTTCACGACTCTTAGATTATCCGAGTTTGATTTCAAGTATTCTACACAACGTTATCACTCTCACCTAAAATTTTAAATCGTCACTCGTCGTAAAATCGATAGCAACTCCTTAAAAGTTTACTTTTCTAAATTTCCTATTGTAGTTGTTTTACATAATTATTTAGTGGTCAAGAAAGAAATGTGTGATTAGGGAGAGAAAGATATGTCACTACAAGAATCTGGTCCTATCCCGACTAGACCTATGGCGACGTCATAGTGTCGTCACTATAGGTCATCCTATCGCGACGAATGGCATCGCTATAAGGTGGACTAGATTTTTGGCTACTAAAGTTCTATCGCGACAACATGTCGTTGCCTTAGGTGTCACCTATTGCGACGACATGAAAGTCGTCGCCGCATTTAGTCACTATAGGTAATTTTATTATAATATCTATTTATTTTAGATAACATAAAAATTTTGTTTTACCTATGGTGACCACATGTCGTAACCATAGGTAAAAATCATTTTTTCCTTTTTTTCCTCTAAATAAATTAGAGGCAAAATGCCCGCCTTTTATGAAATATCTATGGCGGCGACATGTCGTCTCCATAGGTAAAAAGCAATTTTTTTCTTTTTTTCCTTTAAATAATTAGAGGGAATAACCCCGCCTTTCGTGAAACATATATGGCGACGACGCCTAGGGTGGATTGTTTTTAAGGATTAAAGATTAATAAAAATAATAATTATATTTATTATAATTATAAATCATAATAATAATATTAACAAATCTTATATTTATTCATTATAATTATAGATAACTTATATCAGTTAAATCCAATTATAATTATCGATGTTAAATTATATATGTTGATAGTATTTTGTGGGAATAATAATTTATTAACTGAAAGTTAAGCTTTATTCTGCTTAATTATCAGCAATGAATTTCAAACATTATTAAATTATGCACATTAATGTAAATTACATAGGTTAAAATTTACCTATGCGCTAGTTATAAAGATCATTGTTGAATTATGTACGTTAATGTAAATTAAGTTTGTTTAAGAGGATCAGGGTTGATTGGTGCTCAGATGATGATTAGGGTTGATTACATCATTATTTATGTTAAACTCAAATGTAGTTTTATGATGATCAAGGTTGATTACATACTTAAAGGTGCTTTTATGTTGGTTTGGGTTGATTACATCATTGTTTATGTTCAACTCAAATGTGGTCTTAAGACGATCAGGGTTGAGTACATACTTAAAGGTGCTCTTATGACGATTAGCATTGATTACATCATTGTTTATGTTCAACTCAAATGTGGTCTTATGATGATCAGGGTTGAGTACATACTCAATGGTGCTCTTATGACGATTAGGGTTGATTACATCATTGTTTATGTTCAACTCAAATGAGTTCTCATGATGATTTGGGTTGATTACATACGTGCTCTTTTGACGATTAGGGTTGATTACATACTTAAATATGCTCTTAAGAATATTAGGGTTGATTACATCATTATTTATGTTCAACTTAAAGGTGCTCTGATAACGATTAGGGTTGATTACATCTTATCTATAGAAAGAGGGAGAGAGAATGAGAAATCACTCGACTGTTAAGGAGAGGAGGGGAGAGTTCAACCGCCCTAAGCCAACCAGAACGGCAAAGAAGAGTTAATGTTCAACTTCAAATATGCTATTATGACGATCATGGTTGATTTCATACTCAAAGGTGCTCTTACGACTATTAACGTTGATTACTTCATTGTTTATATTCAAATCAAATGTGCTCTTATGATGATTCGGGTTGATTACATACGTCAAATGTTAGGTTTAATCGAATTACGAGAAATCATGCCTATTAACGGTGAATTAAGTCTATTTATGCTTAAATATTATCAATGAGTGTGAAATAATGTTAAATATTTGTGGTTATGATGATTAAAGTCGATTACATACATCAATGTTCCATTATGATTTAATCATGATCAATGGTGTGAATTATACATGTTTATAATAATATCATAATAATAATAATAATAACAAAAGTTATATTCACATACATTTTTATTGACAATAATATTTTTGATATTAAAATAATAATAGAATAATAAACATCAAAATTAATAACTACAATAATAATAATAATTATTATTATTATTATTATTTTTTATTATTATTATTAATTATTATTTTTATTTTAGTATAATAATTATTATTATTAATACTATTATTATTATTATTATTATTATTATATTATTATTATTATTATTATTATTAATATAAAATAACAAAAAAAATCGGAAAAGACATATGGCGACGACATGTATAGCCCGCATTTCATTAAAAAATAAATTAAAAAATTAAATAAACGTATGGCAACGACAAATGGGGTCTACGGCGACGACTGTCGTCGCCATAGAATCAAATTCTTGTAGTGTGTTAAAGCTAAATAAAGATTAGGAAATACAGTGGTTAGTTTGAAAGAAAGAAAATTAGTAGTCTATATCAAAACTATAAAATCCAACTATTCATGAAAGTCTGAATAATATATAAAATTATTAGTAGTGGTTATTTAATTAAAATTTCACTTAAATATCACGTAGATATAAATTGTTTCACTAAAGCTCTTTTTAAAACAAGTGTAATGATTGACTAATATTTAAAACACCTAAGAATGCAATAATTTAGGAAAAATTATGTTTGCCGTTAGTAAAGAGCTTGAAGCCCTATGGATTTAAAGTATTTTTAATAAGCTTGTAATGGTGTTTGAAGACCTGTTTGTATTCAATTTATCATGTTTGGAGCCTTTAAAATACCCACTACAAACATTTACTAAAATTAATGTGATTGAAATATCAAAGGAAATTAAGATCTGTTATATATAAATAGTGAACATGAAGATGCATAATATATTAATTCAACAATCACATTATTAAATAGCTTAAAATGAGATATCTAAACCATCCCACTTTTCTTTGGTGATCTTGTCCAATGTTTCAATCATTTCTGTCGTAAGATAGTTAACAGAATCACCAACAATGCCTTTTCTAAAATAGATCTCATTGGATAAAGCCTTAGATGTTTGTTTTCCATCCTTATTTACCTTGCGTAAGTTCTCAAAACCACATAGTTCGATTATCATTTGCACCGATTCATTAATTCCTCCTCTTCTGTAAAAGGTTTACCTATGAAATTTGCTAATTTCTTAACTGCACTCACAGAATCATTCTTTAAATCCTCATACTTTAAGAACAATACCTTATCCGGTCGTTCTAAACTTGCCTTGTAGTATCCTATCACATGATCCCAAAAAGAGCCATATGGACTCATACCTCTACTAAAAAGCTCAAATGCATCATCTAGTTTCATTGGTGTAGAATCATCATCTTTCAACTTGTTTAAGAAGTGCCAATAAGAAATGAGCACATCTTTAGGGTTTCTACACAAATAAACAATTCGACAATTAGAACTAATTATGGATTTAGGTAAAGAAGTGTAAGGTATATGGGTAGCCATAAGGCCATTGGAATAAGAAGGATTGTTCAAGAAAGACTCGCTCTCCATGAAGGGAATACAATCATGGGGGCTAAGGGTGAGCAATGGGTGGTTTTGACTTGAATCGATAGTTGTTTTGAGCTTTGTTCGGTTCACAATCGCGAATGCAAGCGCCTTCAGCCAAGTTGTGCCCGATTTTGGATGACTTGTCAAAAAAATATCAGTGGGTTGAGCTTGGTAATTGTCTTGCAAGGCCATAATTGCTTCAATTGAGAAGTCAGCTTTTGAATGATACCAAAAACCTTGGAAATGCCAGAAACCCTCATACTTACGTAGATTATGTTTGTCATTTGTTGGAAGAGCAGACACTTTGTTTTTGTATCCCTCGATGATGATTGACATCTTTTCCTTCCGTGCTCTTTCTTCATCTTCTGTTATGGTTGCCACCGGTGAATAGAAGGCGATTGGGTATGACATTACGTATGGTTTGCAATGCAAGTGGGCTTCAAATGTTGTATTAGCTAGAAGCTCATTTGTGCATGATGTACGATGCATATGTATATATATATACATGTATATGCTAGGCACATTGCTAGGCACATTGTTATCATCATCAAAATACAACGTGGAATTAAAGTCGATTTCATAATATCATTTAGTGCAATTTGTATTAGTGGTTGTCATCAAATCTCGAATAAATTGTAGTCCATACGTTGTTATCATTACAAACATAAAAAGGTGGAAAAAAAGGCTTATGAACTAGTTAAATGTCACATCCTCCTTAACTTCTAGACTTAACGTGTATGCTATCAATTATTTTTGATGTCTTGTTGTCATCTCGTGTAAGAAAAGAATGTTGGTGAAGTTTTCGAGCTATATAAAAAAATTAACATCCTCTTATTTCAATAGATGTTTTCTTTTAAGATTGACAAACACATACCATACAAATCTAATATTGCTCCTAAATCTACACTACTGATTAGAATGTGACTCGAACCCTCAAACTATTTTAAAAAAAGCCACAATTATAACACACCAAATACTATTGAGATACAAGTCATTTGATTAATCGTAACATGTGACAGACATTCCTTACTTATGCTAATTAAACATTATCTTTATTGTATTCGTCGAGGGTTGTTTTGAGGAACAATAAAAAAATATGGAACAAGTAAAATAGTTGGAAGAATGATTTTAATCTCTTGACTCTAATTACTAAATTAACAACAAAGTCAGTTTCTTTTGGGGTGAGAGAAACCCAAAGAAAAATCCAGCTTGCAAAATCAACAATAAGATTTTATTTTTAAAATTAAATTTGTTTAAGCATAGATGATCATTAAACTAAATAAACTAACACCATAAAAGAAACAGTTATAAATATTTTTCCTCTTAAATTAGACATTTCATATGAGATACGTTTTATACATATTTATATTTATTAAAAGATAATAGATATACTAAAACAAAATATATTTAAAAAAATAATACTATTTTTTAATCTTTGTAATCAATAAAAATATATCATCGACACGGAAAATTTCATCGGTCAAAAACTAAGTAAAATAATTTTAGTCGTTTGTCACATGATCAGGTTTGTTGAAACATTTCTATCCATTAATTAGGAGCGTGCTCCAAACAAGACAGAAGTTTTGTTGGTTTTAAATTGGTTTTCTTTTTAACCTTTGGCTCTTACCTTACTTCAAGTATATATATGTCGATATCACATTAGGTTGGTATCATTGTCATTTTTGGTCGGGCCCTCTCACGTTGTCTTTGCATACAAATTAATATATCTTTCTACAAACTTCCTTATATACCGATTTTCGATTAAAGAAATTGTGAATCATTGCAATCCATTATTGGTTACATAAAATAGACATTTCAGCAATTATCGTACCTAATCGTTACAAATTTATAATGAAACATGGATAATAATAAAAAAACACGACCAATGGTATTTAGTTTGATACGAAAATGAGTGCTAAATAAAAGTTTATGAAAAAAATTAAAAATATATTATATATTACTCGACTCGATTTTGAATAACACTTTTATCTAAACTTAGGTAAAAATAAGAATGTAACAACATTATATTTGAAATATTATAAAATTGTGCTTTAATATTAATATACAATACGATTTTAAGATTATTCGAACCATTTTTATAAATTGTTAAAAGCTGATATAAGAAACTTGGAAAATTTGTTTATTAGATTTAATGGTTATATAATGTTAAAAAGTGGTATAAAAAGTTTGGAAAAAACGTTACAAAAATGCATGGTTAAAAAATAGAAAAAAAAATACAAAAAGCCCTGGTTAAAATTTTATACATACTTTATGATATGTATAACTTTGTATTTATTTCATGATTCAAATGAGATGGTGTAGAATGCTTGAAATCAAACTTGGATAATTTGATAATCATGAAGATCACTTTCAGATCGAAATTATTAGGTGGTTCACCGAATAAATCAATCGGATAAAACTCAGATGAGATCAAAAATTCGTATGTTGTGTGTGTGAATTTTCGTGAACCAGAATAAGAACAAAACGAGAAAAAGTGACCAATTTTTCCATCCAATTCGATTTTTGGAGGGAAAGAAAACGGAAATAACTGCCATTTTACGGTTTAAGATTTTTATTTTTTATTTGAAAATAATCATTAAAAATGAAGTCATTTTTATCAAAATAAAAAATTTCCAAGCTGACCTGACAACTCGACCCCAGCCGACATGACATCTCGACCCTAGCCAGATGCTCTGCTCCTTGGACCCCGCTTTAAGTTAACATTTACATGCTAGTGAGACGAATACTAAAAGTTTGCCATACATATAACATCCATTCGGTTTTAAGACATATTCAATTAATCCGACTAGTGAACTATGGAACAACCACTCAATGGTTGGTCTTATTTTAAACCTATTGCTTTTTTTAGGATTTAAGTTTCTTTAATATTATAAAAAAATTTAATAATATATATCTAATCAAACAAATTTTTGACTTATTATCCCAAGGATGTTTAGCCACCTCAAAACCGGCTCATAGGAACCCTGATTGAACTCATTTCTTTATACGTTGTTGAAGCTGCCTCGTACTAAGGGTCTTGTCAATAAACCATTCCCCTAATTATTAAAAATTAAATTTTAACAACATGAATTTCTAGAAATAAATATAGCACATATTCAAAAAGACAGTATCAAATTCAATTACACGATACAAAATTCAATCAGATAGCATATTTTTTTTAGAACATACAAATTTAGTCAGACAACATAAGTTTAGAACAAATTATAGAACTTTAAAAAAGACAGAAAATTTGTATACTTTTAGTTCTTCTGATAATTTTCAATGAAAAAATATGTATATATATGACCTTTGTATTTTGAACAGATAATTTATCTCACCGTTTCTATTCAGTTATGTTTTTTATTTGATTTTTATAATACTTATATACATATTTAATTTAAGTAGTCTATTTGTGTAAACAATTCTATTTTTTTTCACCACTTTAAAAGTATTTAACACTATTGTCATGATTTGAGTACACCCATTTTGTGTCACATGAAAATAAATAACTTATAGAATAGTCAACTTAGTTGGGTGAGTAATTCATGATTTTGTAAGAACTACTGCATCATAAAAATATATATTTTTACTTATAGAACAAAATATTTTTGTACTGATTGCTTATATATCTAGTGTGTATTTTAAAAGTATATATAGATAATTTGAGATGACTAAATAGAAGTATTTTCCACTATAAAAAAATTTTGTAAATGGTTTTGTTATAATAAACTTACTAGGTTAAATACATGGAAAAAACAATAAACTGCATAAATTTATAAAAACCTATCATTAATATAATTCATATTATTTCACATAATAATAATACAAAATAAAAAGTCCTTACTATGGATTTTAATATGTCGATTTTAAAATTCAAATTCAAAAATCGATAATCAATAAACAACTATATTCGATAAGTCAACATTAATAAAAGTTGACTAAAATTTAAAAATTTAATTTTAATATAGAAATTTTATACATTTCAATCAAACTTTGTAAAAAACTAAAATCTAAAAAGGGTATCAAAACCCAAAAATTAAAGGGATTCAAAATAGGATTGTTATGAAAGACTCACATTATAAAACAACCTTTATAAAATGACAAGTGACAAACACATTTCAATTTTTTATTCGAGTAGATTAAAACTAGTCGGGATTTAAACGTGGGTCACATATAAAACAATCCATGGACTACTTTTAATTTTATTTTAAAACAAGAACATTAACTTTCTTTTTTATGGAATAATTTTTCGATCTTTGCTAATATTTAATACAAAAATAACGTGTAACATGTTGACTTGGATATAAACTAAGTACATGGTTAATTTGCAAGTCTAATAACCATAGCAAGAGAAGATACCAAAATGTTTCATCCCTTTACTTTTTTGTTGAAGAGTGTATAATTTCTCTTGACACTATCATCATCAGCATGCATTCCAGAATCGTCAAAAACCACTTTCGGACACTAGCCATCGTTCGATCTGCCCCTCAATATATGTCGACCACATTGATAAGGAGGTAAAAGCCTAGATTAAGTGGTAGAAATTTACCGATTTCTTCTTATTAAGTAACATTGTAACTTCATTCGAGTAAAATCACGACATGTACGTGTATGTAACTTATTACGCGTTTCATTTGCATTTACTTTCGTTTCAATCAACAAATTAAACACAATACTTGAATTTTAAAATCATAACATAAGATCATAAATTCATTCTAGTATATCTATTCTCACGTATGATTGTTTTTATTTCCCTTTATATAGATGCTTATGACATTCTATGCATATGTATATATGTGTATATGCATATGCAAATACATATATGTGGATAGCTTACTCTTTTTTATCGGTTTTCACCTTGTAGTAGTCATAGGGAATGACATAATTTGCACTAATGCTCTCCATCTCGTACTTGAGAAGCATCAACTCGAGCCGAACCCACAAGTCAAGCGCGCAAGACAACACATACCTTTCTATCGCTCTCAATAACACCTTCACGATTATCCTCCACACCATTTGCATAATCATCATTACCATCGATGATGTGACAAACGTTATAATCATTTTCTTCATGAGTTGAGATTCCATTATCGTCTTATTTTCTTTTGGATAGGTTTTGAACGGTCTTGTTAAAGATAAAAGAGGAAAAATGGTTTTATGAGAGGAAGTAGGTGTCTTCTACACTTCTACCAAACCCGTAAATATTTTTTTAATGGCTAACTTGGATCACTAAAACCCATAAAAATATCTATCCTTGTGTTTTGGGGCATAAACGGGACAATAGATTGCTTTATTAAAAAGTTTGAATCAAATCAAGCTAAAATGAACTCAAGTCAGAGCTTTTAACAAGCTTAGCTAGGCTCATGAGCTTATGCAAACCTAACTAAACCTATTAGTTATATAATTTAAATTTAATATGTTAAATATATGCGTTAATAATAATAGTTATATATAAAATTACCATAGAAGTAGCTATATAATATACATTATGTTATAATAATAGCTATAATTACATATATAGTAACTACACATTTATATAAATAAATTAAATAAAAAGTAATAAACTAATCGAGTTTGAGATCGAGCGCAACTCATTTACACCATCTCATCTTACAATCACATATTTGTTAAAATATATTTAATCTTAAGTGTCATGCACCCATGCTTCTATCAATAACTCTTCAATAAACCATTGGAAAATTATAGTTTTATGAACTTCTAATATGTTTATTGCAAAAACGTGTAATTATTAGAAAACTCCTTTTTAAGCGATGAAAAGAACGTAAACACGTTTAGTTTGTGTTCTTGTTATGTGCTGGTATTTAGGTCACGAAAGCAACACGTCAACAAGAAAGTGTTTTGAGAATTATTAAAATAACATAAAAACATAAATAAAACTAAATGTATTACATAACAAGTTGAAAAATAAAATTGATTAGTTGTTGATTGTTATTAATATAATACTAACATTAGTAAACCTGTGGATTACACGAGTTAAAAGTAAAATATTAGTTATAATGAAAGTTTATAAAGTATAAAATGATATTTTAAAATAATATATGATTAAAGTTATATATGAGTAATAATTATAAGTGATAACTACAAGTAAAAAATAATAACACTAATCTTTAAACTTTAGTTTTTAGTTTATTTTCCAAAAAATTTAACCATTTTTTCAAAACAAATCATATTAAAAATATCATTTTTAAAAGTTTCTTATGATAACTCTTAATTTTAATTATTTTTAGTTTATAAAAAGTTTACTTTTTAAAAACATCAATTTTAAGATATTTCGTATTTTTAAAAATGCTTGATGTTTTAGAAAAACTTTTATTTTATAAAAAAATGTTTTTTAGAAATAACATTAATAAAAAGACATCTTTTCTTAATTTATTAAGAAATATTTGTAACCTTTTAAAAAAATTAAAATTATATAATATTTAATTTAAGTAACTATTTAAGATGAGAGAAAGACGGAAAAAACAAAGTTAGGGTGCCTAAAAATGTGACAAGTGTCTCCCTAAGTTACTCTTTTAGTATTATATATCATATAATAAAAAATAAAATAATAATACATCTAGTAGTTTCGTGTTAATTAAGATATTTACCATTAATCAAGATTGCTAGTTGTATTGACTAACGGAGCTAGTCATATTGTATCTTAACAAATATTTTTTTAATAACAGTCGAATCTACTATTAATACTACATTATTGTCCACTACAGGACTCTAACTCTCGAATTTATGGGAAGGTTCATCATTTTACATATATAAATACCACTTAACCAAATACCGTTTGACGTGTTAATAAATATCTATAACCTATGTTCCATCTGTTTTGGCTTTTCAACTATTTATTGCTTCTTTGTTTAGACCCGATCGATTCATTTATATCATGCTCGTTAGCTTGTATTCATGTTGATGGTATGGGCGGTTCCATACTTAACCATTCAGACCAGTCAACCTGGACCGGTTTTAAGACATAGACAACTAAAGATATTATATTTTTTTAGTTTGATATCAAAAATCTTGAGTAATATATTTAAATAGCATTGAAAAAAAATTATAAAAACAAGAAGAAAAAAAGCATAGAGGGGGGGATGGTTGATTGAACCGTCGATGCTTAAGTAATGATGAAGCGCGACGAAATTACTAAAGGAGGCTTTATTTGGTGATTGGATTCCAAATCTTCTAGTGTTCAACTTAAAAGAAAAAATTGCTACCACATGGTAGCCTCCCATTTGTGTCATGATGTATTCAGTATTTATGAACAACAGAAACTAATAGTATAGTCATACCATTTTTTTACTTTATGTACGAAAAACATGTTTTGATATTGTCATTTATGTGTATATAATATATTTTGCGGATCAGTTGAAGTTTACAAAGACGATAATTGTTTATTTTGGGCCTCTTGCTACATACAACATGTCCACTCAAAAGCCCAAATAAGAAACACAACAATCCTAAATCTCCTATAATCACCCTACATCTCGGTACACATTTTTATTCATTTTTCAGGTTTTCAGTAAATTAATTTTGTATTGAACATGATTAATAACCAGTATGTGTGAGACCAAAATGGAGAAACGTTAGCCTCGTAAAAATCTGGTTAAGAGATGGATTTGATTGAACACTCAGAAGAAGTCGATCTGGTTAAAATATTGATAATCGAATGCTTGTGATTTAGTATTAGGAACACAAAGCAAACGACAAAGGGGTAGCAAAAGAAACGAGCAGCGAGAGCTTGTAATGTCTCGTTTCCATTCGGATTTAAAACCCTTTGAGCCATCCAAGGATTTCCATGTCCATTATTAATGGGATTTTATTAAAAATCTTATACTATGTCAATCAAACAGAGTATTATGAAACATTATGGTTCGATAACCTAATGACCTTTTAAGTGTCACCAAATCATGTCGTTTTGTCTATTATCACAATTATATTATATGTTTACAAATTACAAATTCCTATGGGAAATTAGGTGTATTTGAGCAACATCCAAATTTCCGTACCCAGAGGATAAATGTCGGATTGTTGTGTTTATATCAAATGTTTAGGGGGCTAGAAATGCAAGTTAAAATATTTCTTATTTCATTAAGAAAATATGGCATCCATTCAAGTTTATATAGATTTAATTACATAATTAGTCCATATGATTTGACTCTTGTAATATTAAAGTTAGGTCAAGATATAAAAAGTTGTGTTTTAATTGCTTATATGTTTTCATTCGATGAATTCACCTTTCTACAAACCATGAACACTACTTAGGTAAAGAAAAAATTCACCTTGATAGTGACCAGGTTTTTTAATGTTTCATAAATGTAATCCAAAAGTTTTTTATCTTTAAAGTCATCCAACTTTTATTATGTGATATATAAAAAAATTTTAACTAAATGATCTAAATAAAAAAGTTATGATTTTTTGTTATCATTTAATTATTAAATGATTAATTTGACTTAATTTAGAAATTGTATAACTTAGTTATTATTGTCACACCCTAACCTTGACGGCGGAATCGTCGAGATGTGAGAATTAAGATTGTTCACAGCCACTAACGCTAAATTTAAACATAAATATTAAAATTATAAGTTTCAAAGGAAAGTACAAACATGTGTCTCAAACGTGAAATAGTTCCAAGCAAAACAAACATAACATAATCCTTTTATTCAATTAACTAGGTCTAAAACCTAGATTATTGCAAGCTTCATTTGATGACTTTAAACTTAAGCATTTCCTGGAACATGATAAAAATAAAATGCCAACTATAAAGTTGGTGAGTTTCCAAGGGTTTTACATACATAATATAACAAAGTTTACAAGTAGCAATTCATGTCATATGTTATGAGTTAGCAAGCTTATAGAACACATATCGTTACAACCAAACCTCGACTTCATTTCAAGTATATATGATTGGCTAAGTGTATTTGGTTCCCATGATGAACAAACATACGTCATCAGGAGCCGGCAATACATCAGTTTTAGCACCAAATAGGCTTGTCAGGCCCAAAGATCTAAGACGTCGCCAAGCTAGCAATAGCTAATAACTGCAATCAGAATATGTATCTCATATAACATTTACAACAACACAAATAACCATAACAAAATATAAAGATAAATTGCAAGTGCTTTACAAGTTTAATGTGTATGTTGAATAAATATCATGTTTCACCCCAAAATAGTGTGAAAAATATAAAAAAGGGCAAGGAAACTCACATGTCAAATAAGTATATGATGAAGATTAATAAGATTAATAATAAACGTCTTCCAAAATGTATCGTCACAAGGTTAGAGTTTAATATTAATTAAGTTTAACGAATTATTGTGGACTAAGGTTCAATTTGATGTTTGGGATTTTATCAAATATATATTTACCCAATGGAAATCAATTATATTTTTCTGTGGAAACAATTTTATTTATATTATATATATTTTTTACAAATTACAAATTACAAATTTATATATATATTTATATTATATATATATAAAGAACAACACTTACAATAATTTTGTAATAAAATATCATAACTAAATAAAATAAACTTGATTTAATCAATAAACTATGGCAACGTTTGAAATAGTAGTTTGTATAAACTAACATATAAAGTCTAAATTTTTAAATATATATATATACTAACTATATAATTAATTTTAGAATATCAAATAAAATATAATGATATTTTTATAAATAAATTACAGAGGATTAATTAAATGGTTCTAAAATAAATAAAGTGTATAAGATAATTTTTCATAATTTTATATTTTTTTAAAACTGCAGAAGTCCCCTAAAAAAATAATGGAGGTCCCCGGGTTCGAACCCAGGACCTCTACCATGGGGTGTGTGAGTGTAACCGGTAAACCAAGGCTCTCAGCCGCGATTTATTTAGGTTGTAAATTCTTAAAAACAAAACTTAAACAGTCCCCAAGCTTCACATGGACCCTATAAACATATTAGATCAAATTGAACCCCATATGAACATTGTAATCGATCGAAAGGTTAGGGCTTTTGATCTCCATATAAAATTGAGTAATTAGATGCGTTTAATTACCCGGTTTGAAGTTGAGTTGAAGGTGAACAAGATGGATGGTAGTCGCGACCGAGGTTGAATCAATAAATGAGAAATCGATGAAAACAATCAAATTAAATTAGAGGGTAGCTTCAGATGATGTCCTTGATACAAAGCCCGTTGTCAATTTCGGTTTAAATCACTCAGAAGGTGGGTTTCGACTATGTTGCAGCCTCGCGATGAAGGTGATGATTGATTTTGATGTTTGCGTTTGTTTCAGGTGAAATTATGTTGATTACAAGTTCAGGAATAGATAGATGATTGATTAGGTTAAGTTAATTTGATTATTATTGAGTTTTAAATGCTTAAACGGCTCTAGGATTAAGAGCTTCGGTTACTTGATTGGTTGGATTCATAACCGACATTTCAACTCAATTAAAGCTCATAACCGTGCTCGATTTGTGTTCTCGAACCGATTGAAGTAATTTGAGGTCATAAATTGAACGTTGTTCCCGGTTTGTAATGTCGCCGGAGCTTGGCCGGATGTTTTAGCCGGAAACCGCGGTGAAAGGGGAAACATTGGGTTGGGTTTAAAAATTTACAATTTAGCCCCTTAGGTTTTAAATTTTATTATTTTATGCATGAAACTTTCTTTTAAAGTTTCAAAGTTAACAAAACAACCCCTTAATTCTTTACTTGTTTACTCTTATAACTTATTATTATCATTACTATTATTATTATTATTATTATTACTACTACTACTACTATCTTTATTATTATTAGTAATATAATTATTATAACTTTTTGTTATTGTTACTATTATCAATATTAACATAATTAATATTATTTAATACTTTTTTATTTTAACTTTCATACATTAAAACTTAATGACAATTAAAAAGAATAAGCATAAATAGCATACGAGTTCCATAATTGAGAATAATTACACTTTTAAGAATAAATGAAGTTAACTTTTAGTTAACAAAATAACATGATGTTACAATTATTTAGTGTATCTTTTTCCTCCTACTTCAAGTTTAATTTTAAAAAAATCACTAGAATAAATAACATTCATATATGTTTCATTTTGGCCACTTAATTTAAAATTTTAGTTAATAGTTATAAAATAAAATATACAATACTAGAATATATATTGATAGTTGAGTGGTTTTACATATATATTAGTGGGTGGGAATTGAAAGCTTTAATTCTAATGATTTATACTAAAAGAAATATAATAAATGTGTAAATAGTGACTTTACTATAAAGTATCAGCTCTATTGTAAATTAAATTAAAAGAAATGTTATCATAACTCAAAGTCTTAAGTATAAAACATAAAAAATTCAGGTGATTATACATAAATTTGACATAACTCAAAGACTTAAGTATAAAACTTAAAAAAATCAACTAATTAAATATAGATTTTATATAACTCGAATGCTTAAATATAAAAGTACAAAATAAGTAGATATCAATTTGGAAAAAAATAAAGAGAGAGAAAATGTCAAGGTTGGTTTAAAAAATCCTTCGAGATTTAAATGTAAAATTAAAAAAACAAACAAAGTATGTTTTTTATTAGTTTGGGGAAAAAGAAAATTATAGTAGTAACATTGTAAGAACATATACCTTCACTACTCATTATTATTTGTATTTATTATGTATAGTGATGCGGTTGGTTTTATGTAACCTCTTTTTTGACATGTATTAAACGTTGATGTGTTTGGGTATTATTATTTTTATTATACCTATGAAAATATTTAGTGATTATATATTTAGAGAAATTTTCAAATTTAAAGACTTCTAAAACTAAAGAATGTAACAAGTCATCTCAACCATTAATTTCTTTAATTGATAGTTAAGATCAAATTATATAAATTGTTTGAGGGTATCTAAAACATAATCATTTTAATTGACTTTTTATAAGTTCCTTTATTTTTTAAACGCTTATAACTTTTATGTATGACATTATTTGTTTATAAAAATTATACTATATACAAAGATTAAAAAAAGTTACGTTTTTTAGCTCATATCTCGTTATTGTGTTTTTAGTGCAGTTCGTTGTGTTTATTTGTTAGTTATTGTCTTTAGTGTCCTTTTATTTTTCTTAATTTTCATTACTAACTATTGAATATTCTTTTGCTAAATCATGTTATACATAAGTTTATAACCTAGTAAATAGTCAACTCTTGGACAACTAGGAAGCTAGTCTTTTAAAAAGTTTGTTAATGTTCGAATAATAAACCATGAATTCGTGACCAAAGTGTTAAAATAGGTTAGATAAATTAAAGGTGTTGACGGGTCACAAGGTGAAAAAATAGGAAAATATGATTATTTAAATTAGAACTTATTTCAGGCATGTATATACTTGTAAGTTCATGAAGATGCTCAATAGTTAGAGAGTAGTATTAGTATTAATCCCCCGTATTGTAACATGGACATAAAACCATATCAAATATCATCAATTTCACACTATCATTAACAACCATTTATACAAAAAAACTCGTGTTAAAAAAGAAATAAAAACAGTTAAAAATCAAAACCTAACAGAAGTAGCCACAAAAACGTTGAACACGCACGTGAAACTTAAAACATTAAAAACAATAACTAAGTCTATCTAAGAACCGCGCGTTGTGACAGGACCATTAAACAGGAAAAAATAGACGTATAAGTGTTGAATCATATGCACACGTTGCAGTGTGTTAACTCATAAAATTCAAACCAAAACGAAATTTTGTAAGAGATGAAAAACATAGGGAACCAAAATTGAAAGTGAAAATCTGTAATGATTCAACTATAAAAGATATAAAAGTATTGGATATAAAAGTAAGAAAATAAAAAAACAAAAACAAAAAAAACAAAAATAGGTACAACCTATGAGGCATAATTCACAAACCACTGAATAATTAGTATTATATGTATTGGTATTGATTTATTAACTTGATTGTCTTATAAATCTTTAATTAATGGGCAAACAATAAAATAAATATTCACTTCATGAAATGGAAATCTCATACGAAATTTTGATTTACTAGATACAAATACAGAAAACAAACAAGAAAGATTCAAAAACCACGATAAGCTAGTAGCTTTCTATGCTTCAAATGAGATGTTTAAACCATCAAACTTTTCTTTGGTGATCTTGTTCAAAGTTTGTATCATTTCAGTCTAAAGATATCTAACATAATCACCAACAATACCTTTTCGAAAGTAGATATCATCCGATAAAACCTTAGTTGATTGCTTTCCATCCTTATTTGCCATGCTTAACTTCCTAAAATCACATAGTTCGATTAACTTTTACACTAATCCATCAAACTCCTCCGCTTCTGTAAAAGGTTTACCTATGAACTTGGCTAATTTAATAACCTCATTCTTTGGATTCTTCTTCAGATCCTCATACTTTAAGAACATTATCTTACCAGGTCGTTCTAAACTTGCCATATAATACCCTATCACATGATCCCAAAAAGATCCCATTGCACTCATACCTCTACTGAAAAGCTCAAACGCATCATCAAGTGTCGTTTGTGTAGAAACATCATCTTTCAACTTGTTCGAGAAGTACCAGCAAGAAATGAGCACATCTTTAGGATTTCTACATATATAAACGATCCGACAGTCAGAAGTAATGATGGATTTTGGTAAAGAAGTGTAAGGTATATGGGTAGCCATGAGATCGTTAGCATAAGAAGGGTTGTTCAAGAAATACTCAGTCTCAATGAAGGGGACACAATCATGGGGGCTAACAGTGAGCAATGGATGGTTTGGACAAGAACCAATAATCGGATTGAATTTGTTTCGGTTCATAATGACAAAATCAAGGGCCTTAAGCCATGTTGTGCCTGTTTTTGGATGACTTGTCAAGAAAATATCAGTGGATATAGCTTGGAAATCATCCTGCAAGGCCATAATTGCTTCAACTGAGAAGTCAGATTTTGACTGATAGTAAAAACCATGAAAATACCAGAAACCCTCATACTCACATAAATGATGATCATCATTTGTCGGAAGACTAGAGACTTTATCCTTGTATCGCTCAGTGATAACTGTCATGTTTGCCTTTCGCGCCTTCTCTTCATCTTTAGTAATGGCCGCTACCGGCGAATAGAAGGCAAAAGGATAGGACATCATGTAAGCCTCGCAATAGAAGCAAGTTCCAAATGTGTATATTAGTTTGCAGCTTATTTGTGCTTAATCACTGCGGATATATTATAGGATTCCCTTACCCATGAAATGTAATAATTGACAATAAAGATAATTAATATTTGAGTAGCTATCTATACTTGAAATTTATTTGCAGATATAATCACTAGCTTTAGTAAACCCGTGTATTACACAGGTTGAATAAATAAAATATTAATATAATAAATTTGTTAATTATAAAATGATATTTTAAGATATGATATACCTTAAATTACGTATGAGAAATGACTATAAATAATAAAACAGTGATATCAACTTTTCAAGATTTTATTTTTAACTTTTTTTATATAAACATTTTGTTCTAAAACAAACCATATAAAAATATATTTTTTAAAATTTTTTTTATTACAACACCCAAATTTGGTTTTTTTTAATTTGACTTTTTAAAAGTATCAATTTATTTAGAAATAACCTTAATAAATAGATTTATTTCTTAATTTATTATATATTAAAAAATATTAAAGTAATATTATTAGTAATTAAGGTAATTATTTAATAGGAGAGAGAGGCGGGAAAATTTTGGTGAGAATAAGTGTGGTGATGACACATGGCACTGAAGTTACTCTTTTATTAGATTAGTAAGAAGTAAGATAAGATAAGATTAATTTATTAATTATAAAATGATATTTTAAGATATGATATACCTTAAATTACGTATGAGAAATGACTATAAATAATAAAACAGTGATATCAACCTTTCAAGATTTTATTTTTACTTTTTTATATAAACATTTTGTTATAAAACAAACCGTATAAAAATGTATTTTTTTAAAAAAATTTTATTACAACACCCAAATTTGGTTTTTTTAATTTGACTTTTTAAAAGTATCAATTTATTTAGAAATAACCTTAATAAATAGATTTATTTCTTAATTTATTATATATTAAAAAATATTAAAGTAATATTATTAGTAATTAAGGTAATTATTTAATAGGAGAGAGAGGCGGGAAAATTTTGGTGAGAATAAGTGTGGTGATGACACATGGCACTGAAGTTACTCTTTTATTAGATTAGTAAGAAGTAAGATAAGATAAGATTAATTTATTAATTATAAAATGATATTTTAAGATATGATATACCTTAAATTACGTATGAGAAATGACTATAAATAATAAAACAGTGATATCAACCTTTCAAGATTTTATTTTTAACTTTTTTATATAAACATTTTGTTATAAAACAAACCGTATAAAAATGTATTTTTTTAAAAAAATTTTATTACAACACCCAAATTTGGTTTTTTTTAATTTGACTCTTTAAAAGTATCAATTTATTTAGAAATAACCTTAATAAATAGATTTATTTCTTAATTTATTAAATATTAAAAAATATTAAAGTAATATTATTAGTAATTAACGTAATTATTTAATAGGAGAGAGAGGCGGGAATATTTTGATGAGAATGAGTGTGGTGATGAACATGGCATTGAAGTTACTCTTTTATTAGAGTAGTAAGATAAGATATGATATACCTTAAATTACGTATGAGAAATGACTATAAATAATAAAACAGTGATATCAACTTTTCAAGATTTTATTTTTAACTTTTTTATATAAACATTTTGTTCTAAAACAAACCGTATAAAAATGTATTTTTAAATTTTTTTTATTACAACACCCAAATTTGGTTTTTTTTAATTTGACTTTTTAAAAGTGTCAATTTATTTAGAAATAACCTTAATAAATAGATTTATTTCTTAATTTATTATATATTAAAAAATATTAAAGTAATATTATTAGTAATTAAGGTAATTATTTATAGGAGAGAGATGCAGGAAAATTTTGGTGAGAATGAATGTGGTGATGACACATGGCACTGAAGTTACTTTTTTATTAAAGTAGTAAGATAAGATTAGAGTAATAAGATAATAAATAAGATAAGATTGGATTAAAATATCTTAAACCCAAAGATTTGAGACCCCACTTGATATCTAAAATATATATCATATGTGCATCGATTTGCAATATTTTAAAAATAGCACAAGTTTTTTAAACCAATAACTCTACTAGTTCATTGGTCTAACAAGCCGAATAGCAAGAATCCATATATATTTATAGAGTAAATTACTATTTTGGTCATATGGTTTGATCATTCTAACTCTTTTGGCTCAAAAAATAATCTTTTGATATATCGAAGCCTACCGTTACATCTTATAACTGTTTTCTTCTCTAACCACTAACTTCGTTAGTTTTGTCAATTAAGTGCAAGGTTATTTTCATCATTTTTACTCCAAGGGTTGTTTTGACAAATAAAAAGTTATTTAACATTAATAGACTATTTATGTAATTATTTAAACTAACAAAACCGAACTCCACATTAAATAAACTTTAAATTGTATATTAATAAATAATAGTTTTATTTTTTTGGTTATTTTTATGTCTATTTTTTGTTACTTTTTTATTATATATTAATAAAATATGTTTTAAATACACAAATAAATATGTATTTTCCAAAGAACAATTAAACAATGATTTAATAACGAGTTACTTTTTATAAAAAAGGAAAGATTTTAAAAATAAACGGTTAAAAAAAGCTTGTGAAAAGAATGGTTTAAAAACCGAATGATTTTAGAATCTTACAAAAAGAAACTGTGACACACCGTATTTCAGATCAACACCATACATCAACTCAACCTCGTTACTTGTGGCTTATTTAGTTATATAACGTTGTATCTAATTAAAACAAGTTAAGAGAATGAGTTTTAAGTTAAATATATTAACTTTGGTTAAGTTGTGCAAATTGATAAATTCTAGGGACTAAATTGCTATTATTCAAAAGTCACAAAAACTTATAACTTCCTAAACCCCACCCCGTCTCCTTCTTTACGTAACCCTAACACACAAAAACCGTATTCGCCGTCGACTAACTCTAGACATTTGTCTCCCCTTCGGCAGCCTTCCACGGCAGCAAAGAACCCCCGTCGATAGGCATCTCCTCACCGTTGACCCTTCCCCGTTGCGGCAGTCACCTTCGGCACCTTTCTCGCAGTGAATCGTGTGCGGTGATCGACTTCCGGCAATTTCTAAGATCCGACTGAAACAACTCGTACGGTACGTTCCTCGCTTCTCTTATGTGTTCGGTTCATTATGGTTTCGGTTTACGATGCGGGGTGCACGGTTTTGCGGTTAGTATGTCCGGATGTGTGTGATCGTCATGTTTTTGTTTCGCGATGTGTATGGTGTGCTTTCTGCCGTGTGTGTGTTTGAGGGGTGTGTGTTTCATGCAGGTATGTGTTCTTTCATGTATGTACGTATGCGTTGTTGTATACATGTATGTGTGCGTGTTTGATGATGTGTATATATATGTATGTGTGTTTTGTGTATATATAAGCATGTGTGTGTTGCTGCGATTTAAGTTGTGAGGTTGCTCTCCATGGTGGTGCACAAGGTTGAATATGTTTAAATATAATCGAACCTGTGGTTCTATTTTGTGGGGGTACGTGATGCATTTGAGCTTGGCAGTGTATGATTGTTATGTGGGTTGTATGGGGAAGATTGCTTAAGAGTTAATGTACGTTTTTTTTTGGCCATGCATGTGTGGAGTGGGTTCTTGAGAATATATTTAATATTATTTTTTTATTACTATTGTTTGTGAGGGTTACATGCGAGTGCAGATAAAATTTTGTTATAGATGTTAGGTTTAAGATATGAAATAAATTATTGTTATTCAATGTGTGTCATGTCACTTGTGCAGGTGTGTGGGTATTGTGTATAATATATATTATATGAATGTGTGTGGTTATTGTGTATAACATATATTATATAAATGTGTGTATAACATGCATATTTGTGTATGAAATTTATGGGTTGTTAAGATCGGCGCAATATGATTCAATATTTAGTAACTAATATTAATTATATATTAAATAAAATTCAGGTTAATCGGAGACCTAAATCTTTTGTGCTTACATTTACGTGTTGCTGTGCATTTCAAGGTGAGTTCTCAGCCCCACTTTCGTATTATACACTCTTTTTGAGGGAGAGAAACATGCTGTTTTTCATAAACTATACGTTACTTAGATTGGTAATAGTGCATATACTGGTTTACTATTGTGATACCACTACGCCTCATCGGACCGTTAATATAGTATTAGCGAGGTGATTGTTAGTAGATCTACTGGGTTTGACAAACCCCGCCCGGGCTAGTCGCGCTAGCTTGACTGGAGGTCAAACGGGTGAATGGTTAGCCTGTTTTACAGTGTTGTGGTCTGGTATCCGCAGCCGGGGCATTCATTGTATTATTACTTTCAGCTCGGTCGCGAAATTCATACACATAGTGATCGCTATAGGCTAGCTACCTATTATATGCTTTGATTACTAAATCTGGGAATTTCATTACTAATACTTATTGTTTTCTGATAAACCTGTGAACTCACCAACCTTGTGTTGACACTTTAGCATGTTTCTTTCAGGTTCTTAAGCTGCGCACGAATAGGAACATCTCGCATTGCATTTATCATCGTAGAGTCAAATAAACAATCTACATTTTTCTATAAATTATATTTATTTGGTTTGCGCGTGTTTGCGCCGTTTAAATTATGGTTTATATGCTTCCACACTTATTTTAATGCTTCTTATTTAATTCTTATTTTGAGAAGCCTTATTCAATTTAGAAATTATATATTGTAATATTGCGTCGTTTGGTGTAACTAATGGCTAAGATCCTGGTATGTCACGCGCCAAACGGTATTACCCCGTTTGTGGAAATTGAGGGTGTGACAGATTGGTATCAGAGCCAATGGTTATAGCAAACTAAATTAAATATGCATTGCATTTAGACTATAGCCTGATGCCTTAGTTACACGCATATAGACACGTTTAGCTTCATTAGTTTGCCTTGTCTAATTGTTATACTTGCTTGGGATTTGCTTGCTATGGTATATTCCTGTGAGCGTTCGGCTACAGGAATGGCATAATCATCTCTTCATTCTATGTTTACGGGAAAAAGGTCAGTTCATCTTGATTTCCCGCTGTTACCTCATGTTTCTTCGTACAAGTGACTCCGAGTTGCTGTGAGTCACGAGAAGGTTATTTATGAATTACCTGTACCTTACCTTTTACATTATACCTCTCGGAATTGGATACAATACCATTGGTACCTAACTTGGATGGTTTATTAGGAGCATGTTCTGTCTCCTTTTGAATGTGTGTTGCAAAATAGGGTTGCGTCTGCCAATCCTTCTTTACCTACCTTGCCACTTCTCTGTCTTGTGGAACATGTAATAGTTGTATTGGTGGCTACCATACTCATTATGAGACAACTTATCAAAGTTTACTTACGATAACGCTATTTACCCATTTGACCTGAGCGCATCAACGATTCCTTGCCCTTGGTTAATTGACCCTTGGTTTAATAACTATATCTTTGATACCTCTATCATTAATAACACTCTGTACTTGACAATGTATGTTAGCTCGGATAAGAGGAACCAAGGGTGACCATGCAAAGCAAATTACCATCACGGGTGCACACGTAATTGTAATTTGTCGTGCATGAGAAGTCTTGCGAATCCTGTCGGATGATAACAGTCATAGTCAGTACAAAGTTTTAATTCTATACTTTGGGGACACGAGAGCCTCAATCCGTATAAAACTTCACTAAGTATATGAAAGTAATCCTTCATCTCCACTCGTATGAAAGTTTCTATCCATCTGGATCCATCGACTTCTATTGATTTCCTCGTCTATTTATTTTCTATTATCTATTTTATCCATGGGACTTTTGTTCTTTTTCACACCTAGATGGGAAGGGTGTTTTCCATCCAACTGATGTTTTGAATTTTAGAATTTGGTTTGATTCATTGTAAACGTACTTATAATTTATTTTATCAGAAATTATTATTTGAACTTATTAGTTGTGTGTGTGTGCTAAATTCTTTTAAATTACTTATACTTAAATGAAGAAGATATGTTGCATATTGCTTATTTTTGTATGTTGTGATTGTTAAGAATGTCTGTAATTGGCCGAGGACGTAGACGTGGTCGTGGCACCATCAACATGACCCCAGCTGAACTGGCAGCCCTAATCAATTAGCATGTGGCTGATGCCCTTGCAAATCCAAATCTCAATCCGCATGCCGCTCCAATCGGTAAGCAATACCCAGTATACTTCTAACATTAACATTATGTCATCCTGATTAAGTCGACGTACTTATTCAAAAATTCCAAATACCTGATCTAAACACGTTGCAGGACAAAGAGCATGTACCTTCAAGTCCTTCATGGACTGCAAGCCAAACCCATTCAAGGGGACTGAAGGAGTAGTGGGACTACTCCGTTAGTTTGAGAAATTGGAGTCAGTGTTTGAGATTTGCAACTGCCCTGCTGAGAGTAGAGTGAAGTATGCTGCCGACACGATGGACGGTGCCGCACTGAGCTGGTGGAACACGCAAGTCCAAATGTTGGGCGTTGAGACTGCAAATGCTACAACCTGGGCAAATTTCAAAAACTTATTGAAGGAGGAATATTGTTCCAGGGATGAAGTACAAAAACTAGAAACTGAATTTTGGAACCTGAGGATGGTTGGTTCTGAAATTGAAGCTTACATAATTCGTTCTCACGAGTTGGCTACTCTATGCCCTACCATGATCAATCCAGCATACAAACGAGTTGAGAGATACATCGATGGACTGGTACCGGAGATACAAAACATGGTCACCACTGCTAGACCAACTACTATTCAGGAGGCTGTCCAATTGGCCTACAAGCTGACCGACCAAGCCGTCACGCAGGGCAAACTGCCCCCCGCGTGGTGCTACAAGCAGTTCAAATGACAACAAGAGGAAATGGGAACCTTCTACCAATGGAAAACAATCTTCATCTTCCACTCCACAGCAACAACACAGCAAGAGATTCAACCAACCCCAACCTATTCAAGACTCAGGTAGTTTTGGCGGCTACCATGGTAACCTCCCAAAATGCAACAAATGCAAGTTTCATCACAACGGGCAGTGCACGAAGAACACTTGTGAGAGATGTGGAAGGTTTGGACATGTTGCCAAGAATTGCAGGGTGAACCTTTCAGTAAAAGCACCTAAACAACAACCACAACAGAACTACAAACAGCCTGGGTGTTATGAATGTGGACAATCTAGTCACTATAGAAGGGAATGTCCGAAACTAAAAAGGAATGGTAACAATGGTGCTGATAACCGCCCTGGCAACGACAACGGAAACGACAAGGGCAACGGTAATGGCGGAGCTAAGGGAAGAGCCTTTGTCATTGGTTTAGGTGAGGCTCGTAAAGATCCCTCTATTGTAACTGGTAAATTTTCTGTCAATGGTTGTTTTGCCTTTATGCTATTTGATTCTGGTGCTGATAGGAGTTTCATTTCGCATAAGTTCAGTCGATTGCTAGATGTTAGTTCTGTAGCCTTAGACACGAATTATACAATAGAAATAGCAGACGGTAAGATCATCGAGTCTTCTTAGATATACAAGGGTTGTAAAATAAGTCTATCAGGGCATGATTTCGATATTGATCTCCTATCTATTGCACTCGGTAGCTTTGATGTCGTTGTGGGCATGGATTGGTTGTCTAAGAACCAAGCCGAAATCATTTGTCGTGAGAAACTCATCCGGCTACCTTTGCCTGATGGAAATATACTCATCGTGGAAGGCGACAAGAGTGGTGCAGTAGTTGGCATCATCTCATACATGAAGGCTCAGAAGTGTTTGAGGAAAGGGCATTCAGCTATTTTAGCCCTAGTTACTGTAAAGACTACTAAGGAGAAACGACCAGGAGACATTCCTATTGTTAGAGATTTTCCTGAGATATTCCATGAGGACTTACCTGGCCTTCCTCCACACAGGCAGGTAGAATTTCAGATTGAGTTAGCACCGGGAGCAGCTCCAATCTCTCGGGCGCCTTACCGTTTAGCTCCGAACGAACTACAAGAGTTGTCTAAGCAATTGCAAGAGTTGCTGGACAAGGGATTTATACGTCCCAGCTCTTTACCCTGGGGAGCTCCAGTACTCTTCGTGAAAAAGAAAGATGGAACCTTCAGAACGTGTATTGACTACCGAGAACTGAACAAGGTGACGATCAAGAATAGATATCCACTACCGCGTATTGATGACCTGTTTGACCAGTTACAAGGGTCAAGCTACTATTCCAAGATTGATTTGAGATCAGGTTATCATCAGTTACGAGTTTGGGAGGAAGACATCCCGAAGACAACATTTCGGACTCGGTATGGGCACTATGAATTTGCAGTGATGCCTTTTGGGATGACTAATGCCCCAGCTATTTTCATGGATCTCATGAACTGAGTTTGCAAACCTTATTTGGATAAGTTTGTCATTGTCTTTATTGATGACATACTAATCTACTCTCAAAATAAGGAAGATCATGAGGGACATCTGAGACTTTTGTTAAAAAAATGAACAATTGTATGCAAAGTTCTCAAAATGTGACTTTTGGATACGAGAAGTGCAGTTTCTTGGTCATGTGGTGAACGAAAAGGGTATACATGTAGATCCTTCAAAGATTGAAGCAATAAAGGATTGGCCGGCACCGAAAACACCCACTGAGGTGCGATAATTCCTTGGTTTGGCAGGTTATTACCGACGATTTATCGAGGGATTCTCAAAGTTAGCACAACCTCTAACTGCCCTGACCCACAAGGGAACCATCTACAAATGGGACAGCCCAGAGGAATCAGCATTTCAGACACTTAAGGACAAACTTTGCAGTGCGCCGATCCTAGCTTTACCAGAAGGAACTGATGATTTTGTTGTTTATTATGATGCATCCATCCAGGGTTTGGGATGTGTACTGATGCAACGCAACAATGTCATAGCTTATGCATCTAGGCAACTCATGGTGCATGAGAAGAACTATACCACGCATGATCTGGAACTAGAAGCTGTAGTGTTTGCCTTGAAAATCTGGAGGCACTACTTGTATGGAACCAAGTGCACAATCTACACAGACCACAAGATCCTCCAACACATATATGATCAAAAAGAACTGAATATGCGACAACGGCGATGGCTAGAACTGCTCAATGACTACGATTGTGCCATCAAGTATCACCCGGGTAAGGCTAATGTGGTAGCCGATGCCCTCAGCCGAAAAGAAACCCCAAAACCTCGTCGAGTACGCGCATTACAAATGACCATTCATTCCGATCTTCCAGTGCAAATCAAGGCTGCCCAGTCTGAGGCCTTGAAAGTTGAGAATCTAAAAGCAGAATCCATGCGGGTATGGAGAAACAATTAGAGACCAAGACTGATGGAATTCGTTATTACATGGAACGGATCTGGATACCACAATACAAAAATTTATGAGAGCTGATAATGGAGGAAGCTCATAAGTTACGTTACTCAATTCATCCGGGTTCAGATAAGATGTACCATGATCTGAAAGAGTGTTATTGGTGGCCGAACATGAAAGCTGAGATTGCCACCTATGTAAGCAGATGTTTAACTTGCTCCAAAGTTAAGGTGGAATATCAGAGACCATCTGGTTTACTTCAGCAACCCGAACTTCCAATGTGGAAATGGGAGCAGATCTCGATGGACTTTGTCACAAAGTTTCCCAGGACTCCCAACGGATGCGATACCATTTGGGTTATAGTAGATCGCTTAACAAAATCCGCTCACTTTCTAGCAATCCGAGAGACTGATCGGATGGATAAGTTGACATGAATTTATTTAAGAGAAATAGTCTCCCGGCATGGTGTACCAGTATCTATCATATCCGATCTTGACGCTAGGTTCACTTCCCATTTCTGGCAATCTTTACAACGATCATTAGGAACGCGGTTGGACATGAGCACTGCATATCATCCGCAAACCGATGGTCAGAGTGAGCGTACGATCCAGACACTAGAAGATATGTTACGTGCTTGTGTGATTGATTTTGGTAGCAACTGGGAAACTCATTTACTGTTGGTTGAGTTCTCCTACAATAACAGTTATCACACATCAATAAAAGCCGCACCCTTTGAGGCACTATATGGGCGTAAGTGTCGATCACCTATCTGTTGGGCAGAAGTTGGAGAAAGCCAACTTACAGATCCTGAGCTTGTGCACGAGACGACTGAGAAGATTGTACAAATACGTAACCGTATGGCAGCAGCACGTGACCGACAGAAGAGTTATGCTGATAAACGTCGTAAGCCGTTGGAGTTTCAGATTGGTGATAAAGTACTCTTAAAAGTCTCACCCTGGAAAGGAGTGATACGCTTTAGAAGGCGTGGTAAACTAAACCCTAGGTACGTTGGACCGTTTGAGATTGTCAAACGGGTTGGTCCAGTAGCCTATCAACTGAATTTACCTGAAAAGCTCAGTGGAATACAAACGTGTTTCACGTGTCTAATCTGAAGAAGTGTCTATCCGATGACTCACTTGTCGTGCCATTAGAAGAATTGGAGATTGATGAACAACTTCGTTTCATTGAAGAACCAGTTGAGATTATGGATCGAGAAGTCAAAACCCTAAGGCGTAGCAAGATCCCCATTGTGCGCGTTAGGTGGAATTCAAAGCGTGGACCAGAATTTACCTGGGAACGTGATGATCAAATGAAGAAGAAATACCCACAACTGTTCAAAGATCAGACATCTACTTCACAAGGTATCCATTATTAAGATATCTTTTCTTTCAATTTCGAGACGAAATTCCCTTCAACAAGGGGGTGATGTCACAACTCTCGCGAAACCTTTAAAATTCTTTCTTTGGGGTTTATTTCAAATTTCTTATAAACCCTATTCAATGTATGTTACAGATTGTTGAATCTGGTGTTATTTGTTAAACCTGATATTCTAATTTTCAGGATGAAAATTTCCCAAACAGGAGATGATGTGACACCCCGTATTTCAGATCAACACCATACATCAACTCAACCCTCGTTACTTGTGGCTTATTTAGTTATATACGTTGTATCTAATTAAAACAAGTTAAGAGAATGAGTTTTAAGTTAAATATATTAACTTTGGTTAAGTTGTGCAAATTGATAAATTCTAGGGACTAAATTGCTATTATTCAAAAGTCACAAAAACTTATAACTTCCTAAACCCCACCCCGTCTCCTTCTTTACGTAACCCTAACACACAAAAACCGTATTCGCCGTCGACTAACTCTAGACATTTGTCTCCCCTTCGGCAGCCTTCCACGGCAGCAAAGAACCCCCGGTCGATAGGCATCTCCTCACCGTTGACCCTTCCCCGTTGCGGCAGTCACCTTCGGCACCTTTCTCGCGGTGAATCGTGTGCGGTGATCGACTTCCGGCAATTTCTAAGATCCGACTGAAACAACTCGTACGGTACGTTCCTCGCTTCTCTTATGTGTTCGGGTTCATTATGGTTTCGGTTTACGATGCGGGGTGCACGGTTTTGCGGTTAGTATGTCCGGATGTGTGTGATCGTCATGTTTTTGTTTCGCGATGTGTATGGTGTGCTTTCTGCCGTGTGTGTGTTTGAGGGGTGTGTGTTTCATGCAGGTATGTGTTCTTTCATGTATGTACGTATGCGTTGTTGTATACATGTATGTGTGCGTGTTTGATGATGTGTATATATATATGTATGTGTGTTTTGTGTATATATAAGCATGTGTGTGTTGCTGCGATTTAAGTTGTGGAGGTTGCTCTCCATGGTGGTGCACAAGGTTGAATATGTTTAAATATAATCGAACCTGTGGTTCTATTTTGTGGGGGTACGTGATGCATTTGAGCTTGGCAGTGTATGATTGTTATGTGGGTTGTATGGGGAAGATTGCTTAAGAGTTAATGTACGTTTTTTTGGCCATGCATGTGTGGAGTGGGTTCTTGAGAACATATTAATATTATTTTTTTTATTACTATTGTTTGTGAGGTTACATGCGAGCGCAGATGAAATTTTGTTATGGATGTTAGGTTTAAGATATGAAATAAATTATTGTTTATTCAATGTGTGTCATGTTACTTGTGCAGGTGTGTGGGTATTGTGTATAATATATATTATATGAATGTGTGTGGTTATTGTGTATAACATATATTATATAAATGTGTGTATAACATGCATATTTGTGTATGAAATTTATGGGTTGTTAAGATCGGCGCAATATGATTCAATATTTAGTAACTAATATTAATTATATATTAATAAAATTCAGGTAATCGGAGACCTAAATCTTTTGTGCTTACATTACGTGTTGCTGTGCATTTCAAGGTGAGTTCTCAGCCCCACTTTCGTATATACACTCTTTTTGAGGGAGAGAAACATGCTGTTTTTCATAAACTATACGTTACTTAGATTGGTAATAGTGCATATACTGGTTTACTATTGTGATACACTACGCCTCATCGGACCGTTAATATAGTATTAGCGAGGTGATTGTTAGTAGATCTACTGGTTTGACAAACCCCGCCCGGGCTAGTCGCGCTAGCTTGACTGGAGGTCAAACGGGTGAATGGTTAGACTGTTTTACAGTGTTGTGGATCTAATATGTTAAAAGATTTAACCACAAGGATCAAAATACTAAATTACTCATATTTTTATAAGAAAATAGTAATCTTTGATTTAAACATTAAATATTTTAACAAAAAATGATGCTTAGCTAGGATCCACCAACTCATTAGATTTATTCATTTTAACAAGTAAGAGAATCTTGAGAAAATCTCTTCTTTTTATTTTTTTAGAACAATAATTTTCTTTCACAGCAATTATTCCATCTAATCTAATATTATAAGGATTTTAACTCATACTAATACTATAAGGTCACATACCATACTAATAGACCATTAGCATATGAGTTAATATCTTTTAATCTTCATTTATCAAATACAAATCACCTACAAGTAAGGTTATGAGATATAGTTTTAATTGAGGTTATCCGGTAATATTATAATATGTGGTGTTTACTTGATGCTCATTGGGATCAAGTACCATGACCCTGTTGTGGATTAGATGATCAGAGCCTCTAACGAATTCTTAATTATTTTTTTAATGTAAAACGTTAATATAAAATTAAACATTATAATCAAATAAAATTAAAGACCTAAAGAGTTTAAATACATAATAAAAAAACTCTAACTAATCTTTCTCTTCTAATTCCCTACGATTACGGTCCTTCTCTTTTTTCCATTAAAAATCTTTCCAATTCGAGGAAAGAACTAAAGTCATGGGTAAGAAAAACTAATTTCTCTAACATAGCTTTAGAAGCTTTTGTTGAAGTATGAAGGCCTTTGGGTTTTCGGATAGAGTTATGGGTCTAACCTATTGAAGCTTCTTTAAACTCTAATATTGTTTATACATAGAGCATGTCATTGTATTGTAATCTTGTCCCTTGAGCTTAATAAAATAATTAGTTGCAGAGAGTGGACGTAGGTCATCTAAACCGAACCATAATAAATTCTCATGTTTTTATTACTTTCGTGTGCCTGCGTATAAAGTGTGTTTATTTTCGCTGCGTAAAGATACCTAACAACTCGTATCAAAGCCTCAGGTTCTTGAAGATTTTTGTCGCCGCTAACATCTAGGGTTTCTACCACCTCCACCACCACCTAGGGTTTCTGCCGTCGTCACCGCCACCTAGGGTTTCTTCCGATGCCTACGGTAGGCAGTCGCCGTCGTAATCTTCTAGGGTTTTGCACCCGCCTAAGGTTTTGGTTGGAAGTACCAGATTTGGTTAGTCTATCCTTTGTCGAATGGTTATCAACTGTGTTAGTGTGTCTGTTTCGTTTGTTTTTGTCTCTGGTTTACAATTATGGCTGAAGACGGGAAGACTGTGATAAAAAAGTTTAATGACACTGATTTTGGTTGATGGAAAACGTAAATATAGGCATTATTGTGTCAAAAGGATTTGGATATGGTACTGAAAAATAAATTAGAGAGTATGAAGAAAGCTGAAAATGTAGTTTGGAATTCCAAGAACAAGAAAGCTAGAGTGGCTAGTATGTCATCTTTCACGAAGAACATTGCTTTTAACATCATGAAAGAAACCATTGCAAATGGTATGATGTTGGTTTTTGTCAAATATATATATTAAAAGCCGTCTGCAGCTAACAAGGTGTTACTGATGAGGGAATTGTTCATGACGAGAATGAAATAGGGAAGCTCAATCACCTCTTATATTGATGATCTAATGTCTATTCTTACCAGATTAGAATCGGAGGGAATAAAATTTGATAATAAGACTAGAGCCTTAGTGTTGCTATCTTTATTGCCTGATAGTTGGTCCAGGACTGTAACTGCTATTACAAATTCTATGGGGGCTAACAACATGACATTTGAAAAGATCTGAGACATTATGATAGGTGAAGACACACGTCTGAAAAGTGAAAATGTTAGATCATCTTCTGAGATGTTACATGTTAATAGGGGAAGGGAAAATAGGCGAGCTAGTGGGAGTCGGGGAAAGAGTTCAACTCGGACTTGGAAAAAATGTGAGATGTTGGATCTGCAACGAGGATGGACATGTTAAGAGTTAATGTCTAAAGAAAAGTTTGAACATTGCTTTTGAGGATCTCAATGATGGTGACGTGTTAATTCTTGAGGCTAAAAACAGTGTGGACTCTAGGATCATGAATTTTGGTTCTTCCTTTCACGATGTACACAGTGGTGAAATGATGGTGAATTTGAAATCAGACGATTTTAGGAAGGTACGTCTCATTGATGGGCGAATGTTTGGTGTAATGAGCATGGGTGATATTGATTTAGTGACTCCATTAGGAACTACATGGAACTTGAAAAATGTCAAGAAGATTCTAGGTTTGAAGAAAAAATTAATTTTTGTTAGTAAATTAGATGAATAAGGACTAGAAGTCAAGTTTGGTAGTGATAAAATGGAGGGTAATTAATGGGAACCGGGTGATTGCTCGTAGTGATAATCATGGGTCATTGTACATGATGGAGGTACCTACTGAGGGATTGATCAACCCAGTTAAACAGGTCAAAGTCGGGTTCGCTAAATCTGTTGTTAAGAGAGTTCATTTTGTAAACATAAAATCTGAAGCAGAGATTGTAGTTGAATGGAATGATAAGTATAAATCAATTAGAGGAATTTATGATAATGGGATCATAGGTTGGAGCTTCAACGGGAACCATCACTTGGGCTATATATGGTTCAATTGGAGCCATTTTCAGCTAAGTGAAGCCTACTCTGGTAGCTTATTATACTTTTTAGAGAAAAGTGATGAAATTTAGTTTGAGCAATTAACATGAAAATTCACGTACGGTTGTTTAATTTTCTATTTTTAAACAGAAGTATATATAGTTTTTTTTCAAATTTGATGTTACTTAAAAAAGTTGAGAGATAGAACTTAAATTTAGTACAAACAAACACATATAACCCAAATATACAACTACAACTAAACCACTTGACATTCTTTTTTTTAATGATTAACTCTATATTTATAATATACTAAGTATTTAATTTATTCAAAACCAAATACGTACACTAATTTCTTGTAGTTCTCATTTTCCAGTGATCAATCGCTAATGGCCTTCTTCGCTTCTTCTACCGGACATAGTTTAACATTTTTCGATTGTAAGCTGCAGCTAACAATCTAATGAACTCCACCGTCACAATGACGGAGTTGTTCGCACTGAGGCCGGAAAATGTATCGGCCTCGTTTGAAGGGGCTAAGCCGCCACCAGCGAGATCAGAAAGAGCCCTAAAAGTTATGAACGGGACCTTTTGTTGATAGCAAATGAGAGCAACACCGGCACTTTCCATTTCCACTGGGCTAACGTTAAATTTGTCGTATAAAAAGCTTCGATAAGCCACATTATCGAGATAAATGTTGGCGCTCGTCCCCCTTTGCACGGTGATGACCTTTGGTGGATTGGACAAACATGTAGTGGCGTTGATGCAATCCTCGAGTTTTAGGTTCTGTCAAGAACAAATATTCTAATGTGAGTGATTGGATCGAATTGTCTCACAAATGAAACCATAACTGATCCGTAATAGTTTGGATTATTAAATGCAAAACTACTACTATAATATTTGTATTATCTAAATAGTATAAGATTCATATAAATAATAAGCTAGTTTAGTCAAACTCAATATACGAAGCTCAGACTCATTTATTAAATAAGTTCCGGCAAGAGTTTATTCCAGCTTAAGCTAGATTCAAACTTTTGACGAGAAAAACCCTATTAACTCACAAGTTGTTCTGCCCGTTTACATAAGTTATAAATAAAAAAACCTCTCAAGTATTTTAATAAACAAGCAATCACCATAATTGCAGCTATGGATTTTTATATATGAAAAAAAACTATACATTTTCTATTGCATTATTGATGCAGATATATTACCTCAAGGGCTTTAGAGAGAGAGAAATAAGTGAAATCAACAGGGATCCAAAATATTTGTTGAGTTTGCTCAGGTGTAGAATCAACAGGATAAATTTCTTCTGCTTCATACCACACATTGTTCAACAAGTTATCTTCATCACCATTTGATGAATATGTTCCGAATTTCAAATACCCGATTTCTCTTGTAAATCCACCTTCCCCTTCAAATGGCAATGGATCTTCAGGCCCATTTCCATACCTCTAAACATATATTTCATGCATCAAAGAAATATACAATATCAGTATATATATGTTTTTTAAATAAGAATCTGTTATGAAAAAACTTACAATGAGGTCAGATAAAACACATTTTACGTTTAATATGCGTCTTTAAGTAAGTTAAAGGTAGAAAAGCAATAGCTGGATATACAATACAATTATACAAGTCATTAATGCATGCCAACATTTATACAAGTTGTGTACCTGCCAACTCCAAAGAGCAGAATGAGACCAACATTGTGCAATGGTCACATCTCCAATATTTAAATTTGGGTTTGCATTCCCTGCTATTCCGAAATGTATCACACCTTTTATCTCAAACAAACTCAATAAAAGTTGTGTAGCAACTGCTGCGTTCACCTGTCATATTAAAACAATGCATTCACGACTCGTCGAATGCAGTATTGGCAATCCATAAAACTTTTTTGGTATCACTAATTGGATGTCCTGATTCAACACTGCTAAAAGCCTAATATAAATTCAAAATCCTATAAATTAGGTGAAACAAGTGAACACGTACCATCCCCATTCCACTCATGACTGAAATCACTGGCATTTTATAAATATTACCAACCGAAACCTCCTTCCTTCAAACAAAACACAAACAAACACATCTTTTACTAAAGAACACACGGTTTTTCAACCTTTGTAAGCAATTATTATGTATGAATAAATGATATAAGCATACCCGCGTAGTCAATAATGAGCTTGGTGGACTTGTAATGAGGACTATTGAGTAGAGGATTCATTTCAAACATGTTGGGAATGACCAACCCTAAATAAGGGCCATTTTTATTGGCTTCATCAACAATCTTTTTTGTACTTCCGTGTAATGCACCATATGCTTGTTCTTTAGATATAACAAGAATTAAAAGATAAAAAAAAGTGAAAGATATTTTTCTGGACATTTTTCTTTCCGAAAATTGAGAAGAAAGAAGTGAGTGGCTGAAATGATTGCTTCGAATTTGACCATTTATGGAGGATAGAAGGCAGAGTTGATTTTCACACGTGGACCTTCTGAGTATATTATATAGATATTAAATAAATTTTCTTTCTAAACAAATGTTAAACAATCGGGGCTCGTGCAAAAATATCAAAATAAATCAAGGAAATTAATATATAACTGTGATGACTAGTGGATTTCACATTTCACGTGTTAAGAACTTGTTTTATATTTAATAAGAAAAACTTTTGACACGGCTTGAAATCGTAACAAAATACAAATCAACATTAGTTTAAAAGTTTTGTAAGATAGTTTTTTTACACGGTTGTTTGAAGATGGCTTAGACGGTTTATTAGTTCAACCGATTGACTTGTCTTGAAAACCAATCAGTTAGTAAAAGGAGAAGGCAAGCATCGATGGTTTTTAATCGATTGGTTTTGCTTTGTTTTCGTCGTTTCGTTTAGTTTGTGCAAGTTGATTGGTTCATTTGTGTTTTATCCATTATTTTGTAAAAAATATGTGAGATACATTTTTGAGAAAGTACAAGATGTGTGTTGATTTTTTATTATAGTTTTACTATTACTTATTACTAAATAATTACTAATAAAAAACATGTAAACTTCCAACATATGCTTAATTAATGAAGAACACGTTGTCAAAAAGGACGGAGTATTCGAAGATGATTAGGAAAGTGTTATAATTAGTTTATAGAGCAAATTTCTATTTACCATCTCTTATTTTTTTTGAAACTAACTAGTTACATTTTTAAAGTTTAAAAGCATCATTATGTTCTTTAACTTTTCATTTTATATCCATTTGAATCCTTAATGATTAGTCTTTTTGTTAAATATTTTTTAAAAATACTAAACTACCCTTAAAATTTTAAAAATCAAAAAACTTATGAAATCCATCCACCCACCTAATCTTTTAACCAATTTAATGCACAACATTCTCTCTCTCTCTCCTAATGCACACACCTATTTTTCTGTTTAATCTTCATCTCCGTCATTAAAACCATCACCAATGGTGTAATCAAGAAATATCTAAAAATATACCTAGTCAACAGAAGCATCGGAAAAACACTCATTCTTCAAAAACCCAAAAATATTCTCCAATGGTAAAACTTAAAAACACCTAAAAATACTGTCACATCATCATCTTTTATATTTATTTTTTAATATCAATCTTATATATTAATATAAAATATAAATAAATTATTTATGTCTTTTGTTGGATGAAAATTTTAAAACTATAAAATTTTAAAACATAAAAGTCAAATACTTCTTAGAAGAAAACTTAAAATTTTAAAATTTGAAAATTAAAATTAAAATTTAATAAATAATAATTTATTGTAAAAAATTAAAATTAAAATTTTAAAAATTAAATTTAGTGTTTAGACACATGAGCACTGTTCGGGCACACGAGCACTGTTCAAACGTATTGTTCAAGCGTATGAGCATTGTTTGGGTGCATGAGCACTGTTCAAGCGCATAAGCACCGTTCAGGTGTATGAGCACTGTTCCAGCGCACTGTTTAGGCACTTGAACACTATTCAAACACTTGAGATTGATTTAAAACGCCCAACACTTAAACTAATATTTAAAAACTATATTTTATTAATATAAATATATTATTTTTTAATATTAAAACCCAACCCTGACCCACTTCTGAAAATATTAGATGTTTTTAGGTGTTTATCTTTATGAACTTCTACCTTCAAAAACAATCTCCCCCAATGATTCTTGGTCTAAAAAACGGATGATGTGATGTTTTTAAGGGCAAAAAACGTCCTATTGGAAATGCTCTAATGGTAACCATCACCATCATTATAGCCACCCCACTACCACAGCTACTCACCACCACCATAAGCTCCCGTAACCACCACCACAAGCTCCAGTTACTATCACCGCAACCTCCAGTTACTATCACCGCAACCTCCAGTTACTATCACCGCAACCTCCCTCTTCGCTACCACCATAACCCCATTGCCGCCACCACAACCCCATCACCACCACCCCAGCACCCTATCACCACCATCACAGCCGACTATCGCTGCCACCACAGCCCCCATCGTCACCACCATAGACGTGTGTGTGAAAAAGAGAGAGAGAGAGTGTGTGTGCGTGTGTGTGTATGTGTGTTGTGTGTGTGAGAGAGAGAAAGTGAATGAGTGTGTGCGTGTGTGTTTTGTGGTGGTGTTGTGGTGATGGCGGTTCCTGTGGTGGTGATGGGCGATTCTGGTGATGGGGATGGTTGACTTTGGTAGTGGTGGTGACGGAAAGATAAGAGAGATAGTGTGTGTGTATGTGTATCTGTGTGTATTTGGTGGGGGTGTTTGGTGAAGATGAAGAATTAAAAAAAAGAGTGTGTTTATGGTCAAAAGATGTGGGTGCGTACGACAAGCTTTTTTTCTAGTGATAGTTTAGTTTTTTTCATAAAATATTTAATAAAATAACTAACGGCGTTACCATTCAAGATTCAAATAGATGAAAATATAAAAATTCAGGGGACATTATGATTTATTTAAATTTTAGGGATGCAATTAGTTAGTTTTGAGAAAGAATAAGGACCCAAATAGTAATTTAATTTAGTTTATATAATGGCCGGGGATAATCAAGTAATTGATTGAATTCTCTAGCCAATATTTGTCACTTTTTACATTAGCAATGGTTTAATTCCTATTAGTATAGAAATCGACTTCGCTTAATGTTTAGTATTTAACTAGTATTAAGCTTATCGCGTTGCAGTGGGGGACGTAAAACCGTGTCAAGTAACACCAATAAAACGCTACCGTCAGTGACCACCTACACCGAAAAAGCTCTTATTAAAAAAGAAAAAAACGAAAATATATAACCGAACGAAAAATAGACATAAAAACGTTGAGTCACGTATGCGAAACCTAAAACATGTAAAACAATAAGTATATTTAGGATCGATGCATTGTGACGGTGCCGTTGAACGGGGAAAAAATCAGCTTATAAATGTTGAACCACAAATGCATGTTGCGATGTGTTAACTTGCAAATTTTATAACGAAATGTAAAAAGGGAAATTTGTAAAAATATAAAACTATAGGACATTAAAGCTTAAAGTAAAAAAATATTGCCATTAAATTATAAAATATATAAAAGTATTTGGTTAAAATAAAACAGTTAAAGATTAAAAAAAGACAAAAATTAGATACAACTTAACTAAACACAATATACAACCCATAATGCATTGCTAACTTGGTAATTAATATATATTGAATTACATCCAAATGTATCTTCTAACAAAATTACTAAGGCTGCAGGGTATACTCACGTGACGTGAGCATGCATGACAGGATGCAATATAAGCACATACTTACCACTCACATATGAAGAGTGGGATGTTCTAGTGTGTGCAAAGGTGGATGTGTGAGTGGATGTGTGAGTGGATGTGTGAGTGGATGTGTGAGTGGATGTGTGAGTGGATGTGTTCATGTGCAACATTTCTCATGAGCATAGCCCACTATCGCTTACGTTCTGTCAGAGCTGGCTTGACGTTTCTTTGAGTCCCAATTAAACTAAAAAAATAAGGCTTTTTGAAAATTACAATCTAAATAAAAGCAAGCTAATTAAAATTTTTGAACAAAAGCAACAAATAAAAGAAATTTTAGTATAACAACTTAAGTCTTTGATAGTTGATTCGATAGAAAAGGGTTAGACGAAGTCGATCAAATCAATCAGAGAAGAAGGAACTTAGGAATAATCGTTTACTTTGTGAATTGTCTAAGGATGTTTCTTCAATAACCTATCAATTCATCAAAAAATATATTGGACTCAACTATCAAACGTTATTCCTGCTTCAAAATTTCATTAATCCGTATAATACCAAAACTCATTATAAATTTTTTTTATAAATGGGGGCCCTTAATTTCTAGAGGCCCCAAACTATTTGTGTCACAACTTACACTATAAAGTCGGCCCTGGGTTTTATCTTTCACAAGATATAGCCATAGGCATAAGAACATAGAAAATATATTTGTTTGTTAAACTGTGAAATTTAATATGTATTTTATTAGAGTAAATTACAAATTGTGTTCCTTCGTTAATACATGGAATTACATGGTGTGTCATTTAGTTTTAGTAATTACATCCAATGTTCTTTTTTTAAAATATGTGCACACCTATTGTCCTTTACAATAACTTTTAGTTAAATGTACAGTTAATTCAGTTATGTATCTCTCACATGAGGTGTATTTTTGTCATTTTCTTTTCACATTTAATATATTGAACAAATAAAAAACAATTATTTTATATGAAAAATAAAATTAACAAATATATCGGACTATTTGGGTAAGTCGGTGAACCCGCGTTCCACTTACGTTCAATACCATTAAATCCATCACCCCCTCTATTTGATAGCCCAATACCGGTTATCTGCACCACCTACAACATCTCACACAAAATTGAACTCGAACCAACAACGATGATAAGATAAAATCCGTAATTCACCTTTTGTATTTCGTTACCCTTTGAATTTCTGGCTTATGTTGGTGTTTATTGTTAATTTTCTGACCTTCTAAATGAGTTGTGACTTGGAATTCTTACTTTGAAAAATGTTACTGGAGGTTGTTGTCATTAAAAGTTTTGTTGATTAGTCAAATGCATACACACCAAGAGTGATTGGTTTCATCGATTTACTTAACAGTCTGATATCTTTTAATTTTCTTTTTTCATATAATTTTTTTATAAACTTTAATGCATTATACGTGAAAAAATGATAAAAATACCCTCATGTGAAGGGCACATAACTGAGTTAATAGTACATTTAAATTATAGTTAATGTAAGGACAATATGCGTGCAAATATTTTAATAAAAGGGCATTGTATGTAATTATTAAAACTAAATGACATACCATACAATTTCATATAAATAAAAGATAAACTTTATAATTTACTCATTTTATTATCATACTAGGTTTTAAATGAATACGTACATGGTGACTTTATTATAATTAACGAGTCTATTGTAAATTGATTAAAATAATATTTGACATAACTCGAAGGTTTAAGTATAAAACTTAAAAGTTCAAGTGGCTGAATTAAATTTAACATAACTCGAATATTTAAGTATAAAACTTTTAAAAATTCAGGTCATTAATGTAAATTTGACATAAATCCAATGCTTAAATGTATAGTTTAAAAAATATAAACTGTGTCGGTATCACTTTGAAAAGAAAAAAACAAAGCGAGTATAAATGCTGTAGTTAGTTTCAAAAAATTCTTAGAGGTAAACTTATAAAAAAATAAAGTAGGTCTTTATTAGTTTGGAGAACAAAAAATTTATTTTGAAAACATTAAAAATCCTACACCTTCACTACTAATAACTTTATCTATTTGTTATATTATAGTGATATGACGAGTGTTATCGAGCATATTTTTCGACTTGTCTTGAATGTTGATATATTTAGGGTATTATTATTATTATTATAACTATGTAAATATTTAATGTTTATATACTTAAGAGCATTCACAACCCACTCTACATCCCCATCTTTATAATTACACTAAAACTCATTATTTTTTCTCTATCCTTTTCAATGAAATAATATTTTTTTAATATTTTTATCATTACATTTTATCTTCACTCCACTCACAACCACTTTCAACAAATATTAAAAATTGAGTTAATCTCAATTTTCGCCCCTTAGTTTTGCAAATTGTCTCAACTTGAGTATCAACGTTTATTTTGTCTCCATTATTAGCTTGAGTTTTGTAAATCGCTTCTATTTTCGTCCTTTTGACTCACGGAGTTAACATTTTCTGTTAGATTTTTAAAATGACCAAAATACCCCTAAGGGCTATAAAAAACACTCCATATTTTTCAATTTCTCTCTCTCTCTCTCTCCCCTTCTCTTTCTTTCTCCAGATCACCGCACACCGCCACCACCACCGCAAGCCACCGCCACCACGCATTAGATCCTGTAGCAAGGGGGTGTAGCGTCGTTGACGATGAATCACCGGCTATCGTGACGAATTTGTCGTCTTCGAGTAGATTACTCGAACAATTTGATGTTTGTGGGATTAACGGGAGCATAATTGGGTCAGAGGTGTGGTTAGCACCGATTAGGGTTTCGAGAGGGTTATTCTTGGAAGAGACGCACAAAAAGAAACGAAATTAAAAGGTGAACCGGGTGAAATAGCATTTCATTTTGCAGAAGGAGATGATGTTTTCATGGATGATGTGTAGTGTGGTGGTGTGAGGTATAAATTGCCATAGATTTATTAAGTATAGGATAAAAACATAAATAATAAATGTATACATTTTAGTATTAGTTTAAAATATTATATAAGATAATACTTAAAATAAATGTATATTAAATAAGGTATAAATTGCCATAGATTTATAAGTATGGGTAATTAAGAACTATTGTACATATGACTTGTATGTTATGTTTAAAAATTTATATTAGGTGTCTTAAATAATAAGTAAAGTTATAATTGTATCCTTATTAGATTATTTATATAACATTATAAATAATATAGATATAAATTATTATTATCGTTATTATTATAAAAGTATTTAGTAATTATATATTTCTATATACAATGATGATCTAAAATTCCAAAGGTTTTTAGAATCATAAAATCATTGGAATTGCATTGTATGGCATTATCAATTTTTCAAAATGTGAGTGCATGACTGGCCATGACATTTGAAAGAAATGGATTGGTTCTGTTGGTTCGACTAATAAACCAGTAGTGATAATAATGACGCATGCTGATTTTCAAAACATCGATTGGTATAGAAAACTCTAGTTGAAGAATCTAAAAACTACATTAATAGAATGATTGCTATGAATAGATGGATGACCTTATTTGACAAAACCAACCACTAAAGGAAATCCGCAGTTTTGTAAACTATTGTAAAGTTCTCATAGCAATACAAGGTTTTCTTTGCCGACATGATCATACATTCCAATGCAAAGCCGATCAAATCACTCGAATGACTGCTACTGTTGGCTAATGATGCAATCATCAAGAAACTAAGAATATTTATAGTGAAAATTTTAAAATATATAAGTGTTTCTTATAATATATGAAATGGTTTTGAATGGTTGTAAGTGAAAAACAATAAAATATTACTGTTAGTTGTTATATTTGGGTAATCATTATTCAGTCCATATAATTTTTTCAATATTTATAAAGTGGTTGTAAGTGAATAAAAAAGAAAAAAATAATGATAAGAATATAAAAAATTTTATTTAACTGAAAATAATAAAAAATAATAATTTTATTGTAATTATACGAATAAAAATAGTAATGAATAAATTCATTATGAATACTTTAAGTGTGTGTATATAAAGCTTGAAATATTACTTCATGACATTATGAATGGAGAATCTTATATCTTATATAATATATATAACTATAAAAAATATATATAAATCATATATAAATTAATGGGTAATTAAAAACAGGGTGTTAAACCATAAATTAGTACGTCGGATATACAAATATAGTTAAGTTTTATATATAATTATAAAATATATATATAAATCATATATAAATTACTTATATTTAATTACATATATAAGTATAATTAAAATATAATTAAATCCGGTTCAACCGGTCCGACCACCAAATCAGTAAAGTGTCCGATTCGACGTTGGATCCGGTTCTGAAAACATTAATTAAAAATACATAGCTTGAAATACGAACAAAAATAGATCCAGAACCAATAATTCACGTATCAGATTACTAAAAACCATGAAGTAGTTGAACTACTTTCCTGATCTTTTGCAGTAAAACATCGAACCAATCTTTTTGACAGATCTGTGAATAAAGCCTTTGTACGTTTGTATTGTAACTTCATGTGACTCAAACATGCATATTTTTTCCGTATCATTATGAAACAAATGTCATAATGCACTCACTGCCACTGTCACTGCCAATATGGTCGATACATACATGTGCTTCCTGCCATAACACACACACCATGCACCTTCAAGATTCACCACCTACTTAACCACCACCACCACCACCACCACCACCACCACCACCACCACCGTCGCCACCATGAAAACTCACCACCCTAAGCTCAAACCACCACCGCGAACACTCTTCTCCTGCGGCATCTTCCGCCACTGCACTCAATCTGTACTCAGCCCCACCAACGCTAATCCACCGGTGCTCCCACTTTCACCACCAACGCCACCACCACCGCCACCGCCATTGCCACCAACGCAACCGCACTCAGAATCATCTTCTTCCTCCAACACTTCACAAAGCTTCACTCAATGGAGATTCTCCCACACACCCATATCAACAAACTTCCTAACAAACCCATCTTCAGAAGCATCAGAATTACGCCACCAATCGCCGCCGCAGCCACCGTCACCACCACCACCACCTCCCGTCATCATCTCCGATCTTCAAGAGCTTTTTCACGTAGCAGAGCTGCAACTCAGCACAGGAGAAGAGTCAGACAAAATCAAAGCTATTTACATGCTCCAGCATTCTTTGGTCACCCCACGCGCCGCCACGGAGGGCGGCGAACCGGTGGCGTGTCCACCGGCGGTGATGAGGAGAGTATTGAGTTGTTTAAAAGATAACCACGTGGCGAAACCAGCGACGAAGGTGTTGTTAGCGTTATGTTTAGGTGAGTGCAACCGACACGTGGCGGTGGAGGAGGGTGCGGTGGGGAAAGTGGTGGAGGCGCTGGTGGACTTGGGCGGAGGTGCGGTGGCGGAGCGGGCGTTGGCGGCGTTGGAGCTGCTGTGCACGGTGGCGGAGGGGGCGGCGGAGCTGCGGGCACACGCGCTGGTTGGGCCGGTGATGGTGGAGGTGATGCGGCGGATGGAGACTACCAGGGGCAGGGAGAATGCGATAGGGGTGTTGGCGGTGGTTTACGGTGGTGGTGCTGGTGGCGATGCGGTGGGGTTCGCACCGCCGGAGGAGGTGGCGCGTGTGGTGATGTTGGCGATGCAGGGGGATTGTAGTGCACGAGGGAGGAGGAAGGGGGCCCAGTTGTTGAAGATGTTGCAGGAGAATGAACGGTTGGATTTGACTCAAGAGGTTGGGTGAGTGGTGGTGATTTTGTGTGGAGGTAATAAGTGAAGAATATTGGTCAAAGTTTGATTTGGAGAGTGTGTTGTACGAGTGAACTGTGAAGGACCATTTATTAGCTTCTTGTTGTACCCTTATGATTAAAGGGAAATAAATAGTAGCTTGCTTAGATAATATTAATATTTGTTTTTTAATCGGTTATTAGGACACTTTACTTATCGTCTTAATATTATTGGACTACAAACTAGGTGTTTATGAAATTGATATTTGAGTGATTGTATATGGATTTTTTGAAGGTGAATAGGAAATTTATTTGAACTCATGTTGGTTTGGATAAATTTCAAGTTTTTGATGTACATATTACTTTTTATGATATTCAAGTCAGAAAGCTTCAAATTATTTGCATGTGTTACATAATTGTTGAATGTTGATAGAGGAAAGTATAAACAAGTAAAATATTTTTTTAAGAAACTAACAACGAGCACAAACACTTTTCTCTCTACTAAGACTGTACCAAATGTTAAAAGCCACCCTTTCGCATAAACAGTCTCAGTCAGCATGTCACATCAGCTTTTCATTAATATTCACCCATCCTTTCCAGAATCAACTTTTACTTCCAAAATCATCATTTTCACAAACAACTATTAAGAACACAAAACAACACACATTTATGTGTGTGGGCCCCACAAAATACATCCATGAAGCGTCCTTGGCAAAGGGCGGGTGAAGGACGGATGGACATGCACAACGCAGCCCTTCCGAAGGGCGGCAGGAAAAGGGTTAAGGGCGGGACTAAGGGTGCTGCGTTGTTGATAGTCTAATATTAGTAGATGTAGATCATAAACCACATAATAATAATAATATATTACTCGTAGAGGAGAAGTAGAGTTTGGAAATGATAAAAAAAGATGACAAACGTGAGTATATTCGCAAAAACTAAAGATTAGGTTCAAAATCAATAGAAATCACGCCTCAAGATGTACCAAAAAAATACCTGTTTTCTAGAATGTTTGAATGTTTGTTTCGAAAAATATTATTTCATTATTATGGTTTTGTTACATAATAGCAAATTTAATCACTATTTACGACAATGGTCATGCCACAAGATGATTCACACCAAAACATATATTAAACTGTACTTTCATATTTTGTTTTGGAAAAAAATTATAACTAAATGATGTACATGATAACCTTTTTATATAATTTATTTTCTATAAATACGTTATTGCTTACGCCGCCAAGAATTATATATAATCTTTTTGGTTTGGCCACTATGCGATTAATTATACCGAATTTTAGTTTCTTCCATTTTGTCCATATTTGTCTATAGAGATATACAACGTCATAACATAACTTTGCATTCCAATATGTTCATCTTCATCATGTTGACTTGTGATTTTGTGCATTGTAATCTCAGCCTACTTTGACTGTTTGATCGATAATCTCTCTGTTTTCGTCTTCAGATTCTGTTTTTGTATCCGAATTTTCAGATTATCAACCGATAATTTGAAGTCCGATCGATCAACGACGGTGAATTCTCAAATTTTCGATAAAAATGGTGAATTCGATGGTGGGAAGAGCCACGAACAACATGCTCATAGGTCCTGATTGGGCGATGAATCTGGAGATATGTGATATCTGCAATCGTGATCCAACGTATGCTCTCTTATCCCCCTTTTGATCAGTTATTTTCAATTGTAAGAAATTAGGTTTAAGTAGACTATAAATAGAATTGCAATCGAAGATAGTTGGTTTGATTGTTGTTACTATATGATTTGATTGAATGATTATGAGTAGAATGTAAGAAATTGGAAGGAGTTGACCGGAAGTTGGCATAAACCTGGTGGTTTTTGGTGGTTTTGACTCAAGTCTAACTAGGGTTTGCAAGTGTTCTATCATAGCCGTTGATCAAAATGAAATACGAAAACAATCAAGAAAAAAATGGGTTTGGGGTTATCGTAATAACCTTTTGAGTTAATCTCAGTTTTCGTCCCAGAGTTTTGCAAACCGTCTCCACTTGAGTACCAACGTTATTTTATCTCCATTATTGGCCTGAGTTTTATAAACCGTTTCTATTTTTATCCTTTTTACTAACGGTGTTAACAATTCTGTTAATTGATTGTTAAATGACCAAAATACCCCTCAAACCTAAAAAACACCCACTTTAACTCAAACCTACGAGTCCATCATCTTTCTGCGTCATCCTCGTAATTTTACTCACAAAAATCTCACCTTTATCCCCTCAACACCACAACCCACCCCAAAACCCTCATTTTCCACAAGATATCTTGATTCCATTCTCTAAGATCACGCATTCCGATCATTCCCCCATCACTGCCCTAAAACCGGCTTCGTCTACGACGACGACGCGCCGAAGAACCTCACTGGAGCCGCCATCGCCGCCTCGAGGTTGCGAAGTGGTAGCTTGAGGAAATGAGGGTTTGTTGGGTTCAAAGAGTTTAACATCTCAAAGGGTGTTGTTGAGAATTCGTATGTTGAGAGGCTTGTGTTGGTGTATCATGATTTGGGGATTTGGTCGAAGGTTTATTATCCTTGCCGAAGTTTGTGTAGTTGTTTTCGGTGGTAGGGTTTTGGTGTACAATGCGGTGGATTTGACGGTGAAAGGGCTGCCGAAGCTCGATCTTCGGTCGTCGGAGGACCCCATTTTGGTCGAGTTTCATGCTTTAAACACTTTGCCGGAGACGGGTCTCTAGAAAAGTCGTCGGAGATGAGTTCTCCGGTGTCGCTGGTGTGTGTGTATTCCAATTTGTTTTGGTGGGGTTGCATTTGGATAAGGTGATAAACGAGCTGTGTGTTCGATTATGACTCAAGGGCATGTTGGAATTGTTGTTGAAAAGGTTTTGCTGACGCCAACGTCGTTGGAGTATCCGATTGCTGGTGGTAGAGGCGACAATGGTGGTGGTGGTGCAGACCGAGGAATAGAGGGTGGTAGGTGGGTGGGTCGGTGGCCGGAGGGGTGTTACTGGTGGTGTTGCTTATGGGTAGAGGAGGTTTGGGTAGGTATGAGGTGTTTAATTTATTTATAAAATAAAATAATAACAATTTTATAATATTATATTTAGTTTTTTTATTTTTAATAAGGGGTATTTTGGTCAATTGACAATCATTTAGCACTTAGTTAACGGAAACTGTTAACACCGTTAGTTAAAAGGACGAAAACAGAAACAATTTGTAAAACGCAAGCCAATAATAGAGACAAAATAAACATTGACACTCAAATAGAGACAATTTGCAAAACTCATGGACGAAAATCGAGATTAACTCTAACCTTTTTTTTGTAAACTTATCGTGTTCGAATTGGCATGTTTAATGAAATTGGTTATGTTTTGGTTTATTTGTTTATCTTGTATAATTAAACATGTCAACCCATCAACTGGTATAAAATTTGAATAAAAGGCATTTATTGTAAAGTCAATCCTTTTACCACCGTTTATTATACGCTTAACCCCTTTAAAACTTGATTGGAACCCATTTACAACCCGCTAGCCGTTTTACTACTTTGTTTTTTAGATAAATTTTTTAATTTATTTTACACATTTGTCTGTTAGAGATTAGACATGACCGGGATCAACCCATTTATAAGTAAATGGGTCGAAATTACCACCTTTATATTGTCTATATATACCAATTGTTGCTTGTATATGTACACTAGTTCATGTATAGGATGGTCATATTGTTGGAATTATTTTGCAGGCAAGCAAAAGATGTTGTTAAAGGAATAAAAAAACGTTTGGGAAGCAAGAATCCAAAAGTGCAGCTTCTTGCTTTAACAGTAAGAACACAAAATCTATCTACAATCTTTTTCATATCTTTATTGTTGAGAGTCATGAAATTGTTTTAATTCTTAGCTTAGAATAATATGTAGCACCTAACAATCCTCCATTACCCATGGATAGGAGAAATATTGGGCTCGTAAGGGATCCTAATCCAACAATTAAACGTGTTTTGGTGGGAGCAGTTTTAAGATGGGTGATCTCCTAGGAGGTCTTCTCCTGGGTGACCAAATAAGCGACAATAAGTGTTACATAATATCTCCTGAATAATTTTCAACTATTTTGGGGCAGGGTAAACAACTAGGATTCTAGAAGTGTAAACTTCCTGTTTTTGTTTGGCAGCTCATTGGCATAGTTTCATGCGAACTGAAGAATATATTTATATTAATTTTTATTCCTATGTGTTGTGATTTGCTTCCTTATTTCTTCTTTTGTTTTCTTTATGTTAAGCTATTGGAAACAATGGTGAAGAATTGTGGCGATATTGTTCATATACATGTGGCTGAGAGAAACTTGCTAAATGATATGGTGAAAATGGTGAAAAAGAAGGTTAATATTGTTTTTCGATGAACTTATTCATGTAAAACCTCTCTTTTGTTAATTTTATCAATGACATAGTTTTGAATATTAATATTGCAGCCTGATTTTCATGTAAAAGAGAAGATTTTAATGCTAATTGACACTTGGCAAGAAGCTTTTGGAGGAGCAAGGGGAAGCTATCCACAGTACTATGCAGCATACCTTGAATTACTGGTAATTTTATGATAACTTCTTCTGCACACTTAACCTCTAAGTTTTAGTTTTTTCTTTTAAATATATCTGAATTGTGTTTCAGCGTTTAGGGGTAAATTTTCCAGAGAGATCAGCCGATTCGGCACCCGTTTTAACACCTCCGCAAACACAGCCAATATCATCAATTCCACATAATCTGCATAATCCAGAAATAGAAAATGAAACCAGAGTGCATTCTGCAGAGCCTGATTTTCCAACTCTGAGGTATATAAAACTAACCATTTTATCTTTGTATGAATCAAAAAATTTTAAGTGGACCCACATTCCCGTGATTAAGTTGTTTGTTCTTTGTCTCTTTTTTTCCTTTTCAGTTTGACAGAATTGCAAAATGCACGTGGTATCATGGATGTCCTTGCGGAAATGCTGACTGCAGTAGATCCAGAAAAGAAAGAGGTAAATTTGTCAGCTGGAGCTGTAATTATTAACTCATCAAAAGGTTTATTTTTTTCCCTATAAGCACTCGTTAATTGATTATTAATTTCGTTTCTTTTTATTTTCCAAATTGCATATGGGAATCAGGGGCTTAGGCAAGAGGTTCTTGTAGACTTGGTGGAACAATGTCGTACATACAAGAAAAGATTGGTACACCTGGTTAACTCGACATCGTAAGACCAGAACCCTTTTTGTCCATTTTTATTATTTTTAATAAATATTCTTTGCAATGAAACTATCACTATAAAAATTGAAATGTTTGGGTAAAATGCTTTACGAGTCTGTAAACATCAAAAATTACATTTAGCCAACTTTCACGCTAGTCAGACCTCAGACCCGTTTGACCTGTTACCATTTAAGCTAATTCTTTTCAATTTACACATATAACCTATTCGAGTTTTAAAATAAAACCATTCAATCCAGTCATAGGTAAATATGTTGAAAATTTATGTCTCTTGCCTATTTTCTTTTTTCCACATTTAATTTCATTATTTCATTTTCTGCTGTCCAGATTTTTATTTCTATTTTTTTGTCCCAGGGATGAATCACTATTATGTCAAGGATTAGCGCTTAATGATGATTTACAGCGTGTCCTAGCTAAACATGAAGCACTTCTTACAGGAAAACCTATAGCTTCATCTGAAAAGTCAAATCCAGAAACTAGTCAAGCATTAGTACCTGTTGTTACTCCTCCTATTGATGCAGCCCGCACTAAACAACCCGGGTAATCAATTTACTTAAATTATTTCAGATATCTAAAGTACCAATCATTAAAAGAATACACAGGAACCTTTGATTGACTGGATCATATGGTAATAGTTGTTTCTCTAATCGGGCCAATTATTCATGGAAATGATAAGAATTGGACTATAAAGCATTGACGGGTCAACTCCACCCGTTTGATCCGATTGTTTCTTCTGCAGATCTACCAGTGGTGCCAGTGCTGAGCCAGATTTGATCTCTCTTGAGCCTGTTACAACCAATGCGCAGTCAACATCTCTTGAAAAAGTCAATGCCAATTTTGACCTTTTGAGTGGAGATGATTTTGATCCACCAGCTTCAAATTCCTTAGCTATTGTACCAGTGGGTGAAACTCAATCTGCTACTCCTGCATCTCAGCAGAATGCATTAGCTCTTGTGCCATTGTTTTCACCTCAAACCCAACAACCTCAAAATATTTGGGCCCAACAACCTCAAAATATGTCAGCTCAACAACCAGCATTTTATCCCAATGGAAATGTTGCCCAAAATCAGTCATGGGCCCAATACAATCAAGGGAATAATCCTGTATGGAATGGACATATGGCTCAACAACAGCAGCAGCAGCCACCTTTACCAGGATTTGGTAAGTGAAACATTATGGTGCTGAGTAAAATATAATGCTGTGACAACTTTTTTTTTGTGTTTTTATTTTGATATAATAGTTTTCCTCATATAACTTTTAATCTCTAATGTTCTTACATAAATTTGGATACACCACTACGGTATATTTATTTTTATCTTGATTTTGATATTAATTTAATCACAAACAAATTCATAACTAATATGATATATTGTCTAGAAAAACAAGATTATTAATAAGCTTCATTTTAGGCTTGAGCTCAGGGTCAAGCAACCTTAAGCTCTGCGTAAAGATAGTGTTTAATAAACAAGGAAACAGAATATGAAAGACCAACCAATCATGCGGTGACACGTGGAATAGAAAAATGAAATGACCGTTTCATGCACATGAGGAGGCTTAGTATGAGAAGGAAACAGGAATCCATCCGAAGGGACTACTCGTGTGCAAAATTTCAAATTAAAGGACCAAATCTATAATTTCCATTAATCAAGAACGGTTTATGAAATTTACTCTATAAATAATAGTACTTGAATCATATTGTGGTACAGGTGCTGCCATAGGCAATGGTCTACCTCCACCACCCTGGGAAGCTCCACCATCAGGAAATCAATTAGTAGGCGGTGGTCAGCAGTACCCACAACCACATGGTTTACACATCAACAATCATATGTTGCCAGTGAACAACCAGCCAGTGTACACCCCTCAAATTCCGCAACAGCAAATGGCATACATGTATCCTCAACAGATAGGGCAACAAATGTACGGTAATCAAATGGGACAGGTTTATGGCTATGGCGCCTATGGTTACGGGTATGGATATGGATATGGATACGCTCAGCAACAAAATGCACAAGTTATAGGCATGAGCATGCCTGGGATCCCTATGAAAGATAACTTTTTAACAAGCACTGTTTACACGGGTCCTTCAATGGCTAATGCATCTTATGTGCACGTGTCATCCCGAAAGCCTCAAGACGCAGAGGATAAGCTATTCGGAGACCTTGTTGACTTTTCAAAAGTCAAATCTAAGAAAAACTAACAAGCTTTCAGTTTTGTTTTCGTCAATAATTGCCATTACATACTCTTCTCTAAGGCTATATCTGTCCTTTAAGGTTTTTTTTTCTCTTCTATTTGTATGTATATGTATATTTTGGGGTTTTTTGTATATAGGTATGTTATGAGCACCTGAAAGGATTATTTATGTGTTTGTATATTTTTCCTACCTACCTTATACTTTTGAATAAATGGAATTTCTTTTTTCTAGTGTGTGATCTTGTTGAAATAGTATGACTAACATAATTGTAGAATTTTACTACAAATGTTTTTCTCTTACCTTTATGAAATGTAGTCGTTTGATTGAAATCATTAACATTTGTTTGTTGTAGGTTTGGTTTGAGGATGATTTAGTTATAGATTGATTGCAAACCAACACTAAACTATAATCACATGGGTTGGTTTGTCTAATGGTTGATCACACTATTTTTCGTCAAATGATTTTGCCTGCTAATTAAAAAGGCAATTGTCTATGTTTTTTTTCAAATTTATACTATTGTTCTCAAGCCTGGATACATAACAAAAGTAAATAAAACATTTTAGAAATTCTGAAATATGCTTCAACAAATTGTACCGTGTTTTAAAGTATGTTGAATATTTTATTTTTCTATAAAATGCGGTTACACTTTTTTGTTTGTTTAAGGTTTATAAAAGTTAAAAGAATTTTATGTAACTTATGGCTTAGCTTGTCTTTTCAAAAACTTGAACTTGTATTAAAATCTTTAGAAACTTTATTTGAATATATAAAGCTTCCGCATTTGTAAACACACAATTATCTATAAACTTACGGTTAGTTTACTTAACTTATGGTAGAAGGGGCTCGAGTTATTTTATAATCAGACATGCACGTAATCTTAGGGGCTGTTTGAGAGCCTCTTAATCAACCTTTTAATGGTTCAGATACCTAAATGATTCAGTATTTAATGGTTCAGACTGTTTGTTTCGCGAACAAATGTCTGAATGGTTCAAACATTTACCTCTGAATGGTTAAGTATTATATAAGTGCTGAATGATTAAGAGGTCTAATGTTAAATAGTTAAGACTTCTTATCTGAATTGGTCAGATATTTGTATTTGAATAGTTAAACGATATACTAGCTCTTAATGTTTCAGAATTTTTAATGATTCAACGCTTAATGTTTCAAAGCTCTTATTGGTTCAGTACTTAATGATTCAGAAGTGATCGAACAACCGTTTAGTTTTTGTTTTTACAAGAGAAATTTTCTATAAACCTTTTGGTAAAAAGCAGAAAAAAATAGTATTTTGAACGTCATCCAACGTCGTTAGATATTGGGGTTTCCTCCAACCGACGTAACGAACTTCAATTTCTAGGGTTTATAATTCATCACATCAATCTCCAAATATGGCAATTACGGGTGATGCTCTACGACAAACATTCATGCCCAAACACAACTTCTCGATCCTACATGACCAACACAAAGCTTCGATTAAGCTACAAAGCCCCATCTCAATCTTATTTCTCATCTTCGTTTTGCTTTTGATCTTCATTTCCACTGCAATCGAATTCAAAATCGTCTTTTCTAGTGATCCTCAAAGCCGCCCTTTCTGCAAAGATCTTTCAATCGAAAGGGATCCAAAGGTCTCTGCTTTCTATTGGATGATTGTGTTCGTTCCTTCCGCTATCGTGTTCTTGTTGTCTGCGATTTACCTTGTTGCAGGTGAGAAGTTTTTTTCGATTTGATCATTGGAAACAGAAAGAAAGAATCAGGATTAGGGTTTTTGTCTATTTGATAAGCAATTCATAGTGTTTACTCTGTTAATTTTGTATTTAAAGCACAGATTTTACATCAGCACTTCAGGTTTGTGTGTAATCAATCAGCTAAAGTTACTGATCTGCAGGGATTACTGTAGCTTATAGTGCTTCAACAAGACATGGATGCTTAAAGGTTGTTGAGAATAGCTGGTGTGCTCCATATAGAGGTACGTTTTGATAATTTGAAACCTAAATTCGTTAAATTGTATGCCTGCTAACTGTTTGATGAAATGGCTGAATGATTCGAATGATTGTTTAGTGTTCCGATTGCGTTTCTGCAGGAGGTTTACGATGTCTTTTCCTTCTCAACTTCATGTTTGCCATCATTTTTATTCTTCTTGCATTGTTTCTTGGTCCACTTCTTCTGTTACTTGATAGCAGCTGTTCAATACCATTGTTCTGGTGTTATGAAATTAAATCATGGGGGTTGGTTATTCTAAATGGGGTGACTGCATCCCTGCTGAAAAAGAAAGCAGCCATGGTTCTTGATGATGGTGAACTTTCTGGCCAGAGTATCGGGTTGGAAATGCTGGAAGTTCATCCTGTCGAATTCACACCAGATGTAGAAAGACGGATAAATGAAGGATTTAGATCTTGGACGGAGCATCATATACGTCATCTGATGATGAAGATGTATTTTAGGAAGTTTCACATTCATCCCACGCCAATTCATACAGGTAAAGAGTGTGAAATTCGGTATACGTATTAACCTTTTTAAGATTTTGCATACAAAAAATACTAATTACAACATGTTATTAACTTAAGCGAATTCGGTTGGTCAAGTTTTGTCACTCATAGGTTGATAGTTTTTGTATAGATTTTTTTCCCCACCTGGCTTAATGTATGAGCTTCTAATTCGTGATCTTGATTTTTGAAATTTGCTTTCATGATAGATATTCTGCACCTAAGGCCTTGGTGGATGTTACAATGCATGGGTAGGAAGGCGGGTCACACATTTAAAGTATGGGGTTGAAAGGGGCGAAATTGGGTAGGGCTGACCCACAAAATTTTTATTGTCGTGTTTTTTAAGTCACTACAAATAATTAACGTGTTGATAAAAATGGCATAAAAAGTTATTGTTTTCAATTTAGACGAAGCAATTTAGGAGGTTGTATGTACTACAGTTATACTTGGATGACGCTCAACCTGATTCATCTTGTCCCCTTTTAGCAGTTTTTATAATGTCTATCTGAGATAAATAACAATTCAAATTTATCACTCATAGGTAAATGAGTTTAAATAGTCACCTCTAGGTCTTAGCAATAAGTTATGCTTTCGGGCTTTTTGTTTCTGTTTGGTGGCAGCATTGTGTTGTTCCTAATGCAAGTTGGTAGTGGTGGCAAATCGGTCGGGTCAAGAATGTTTGGCTTGAGTCAAAACAGGTGATTTTGAAGTGTAGGTCAAGGGGTTGAGTGGTTTACCTGATCCTGGTGGCCTGATGGGTAGCAAAGTAATTACCAAAGGTTAGTGATGGCAAGAAGCCGGTTTTCGGTTTTGAAACTTGTTCAGATTGAGTTAATGAAAGTCAAACCAGTTTCAAATTCTGTTACTAAAGGAAATCATACCAGATCGGTTTCAAAACCAGATTGATGGTTCACCCAAACCGGTTTCAAACTTAAACTGTATATACATACCCAAACCGCTTCTAACTGATGCATTGGATCAGAAGCGAATTGTTTCGCAAAAACTGATTTTGGATCTGGATCCAGTTTTGTTATGCGTCTCTACCAAAGGTGTGACTTGTGAGTGTGTGACAAAAACTACAATACCCTAAGTATTGGGGCTTCTTGTTCTCATCACGTTAACTGATCAATCATTGTAATGCATGATGAAATTATGGTCCTTTTCATAACTGGCCTGGTTACAACCTGTAGAGGAACCAATGATGTTGGCCCGTTTAGGCCCAATCATTATCATTCTTGGGATTCAGATATTCATTAAACCCAAGCGTATTAAACAAACGTCTAGTAGTAATTGATGTGTCAAATTATTGTGTCTTACAATCAAAAGATTGAAGGTTCTAATCTTGTAGGGTGAGAATTAAAATGTATTTATACTTGATAATCTAGGAATGGAAGTAAGACTCAAGCATTGACATTAAATTATATTTGATATAGATTGATGATGAACATCAAAATTTGAAGATCCAATCAAGTCAAATCCTAACATGACACATCTATTTTGTGACTCACGTTGATGCATGCCAAAAGTACTGGATTTGTTTTTAAACCAAATCAAACACACTTTAGAAACGAAAGTAAGTGAAAAAAAGGGTTTGTATGGCATAAAGGTATTTTCGTTTCAAGTGATTTAAGTGTTCAAGTTTCATTGCACATAAATGGTGTAGGATTATAGATTTAAAAAAATATCAATAAAAAGGAAACTGAAAATATGTGTATTTCATTAAAATTAGCAAAACATTTAGAATACATTGTCATGTAAATCCAAGAAACACATTGAGAGTTATATTTTAATGTTTTTAAAGTGTAAATTTATGTTTATTTTATATGTTAATATACTATTTCTGTATAATTTTGAATACATTTTTACGATGTGTCAGTAGAGGAAAATAAATATATCAAAGTCGTAATGGTGTATTTAAATTTGTATTTGATTTTATATAAACTTCATATGCTAAAAGTTATAAAACATATAAAATTAAATATTGAACAAAAAGAAGTTAAAACTAAAACAATCACTTCAAATAAATATGATGGAAGTAGGGTGCTAGTAATAATGATGGAAGTAAGTTACTTCCAACCAAATCGTTATGACTATAGATACTGTAAATCATAGGTATGATAAATCTGAAAATAATTGTGCAAGTAAAGAATATATGTTTAACCCTTAAAAAAATAAGTGGATCCTTACATTAAGCACCAAACTGTCCGAACAATAAAAATGTTAAATAAAGTCCTTCAACTTTTAGCTTTGTGTCACTTGTATCAATTTGTAAGCAAGCGACTATTATACCATAAACATAACAATGGAACATTTCATCAAAAAGGGCAACAATCAATAAGGTTTCACGATCATTGGTGTATTAACGTCGACTACTAACTTGATTCGAGTACATCTTTCACGGCATGAGATACAAGTCGGCAAAGCATAGTCTTTGAATTTAACATGTTAGATCTTGTACTTGCAAAGATTTTCGAATCCCATGTATTCATCCCTCTGAATTTTCCCAATCATGTTTGAAATCCCAACTCCACCTGTAAAAAACACCATTTAGCCATGGAGTTTTCATCAACAACTTCCCTAAACACTAAAATTTGTAGTGAATATATATATTTCCAATCATGGACGGAACTATAGGGAGTCTGAGGCTCCATTAACACCCCCCCCCCCCCCCCCCCCCCCCCCCAAAAAAAAAAAAACAAAATTTCTTTGTATTTTGACCACTGAAGGTGTTGTTTCCGCCAGCATTCCCTATAACATATATTTGAATTATGTAACTGAGATACTCACCTAATGATATTGCACTGACAAATATAGTGAAGGCGAGGATGAATATAATTAGTGAAGCACGTCCAAGTATAATAATCAGTTTTCTCACAACATGTTGTCCGACAAAAGCAGCAATTGTTGCTACAAGTAGAAAATAAGCAGCTGCCAATACGCAAAAAGAATTAGAAACCTAATTTATAATTTGTGTACATGTCAAAATGAGTTCGGTTGGGCTGACCCAATACCCTTTCTGTCAAGTTGTTTCTTATAATGATTAGTATGACAAATATAAGATACAAAAAGAATAATATTTCAATAATAATCTAACTTCTAATGAAATGATTATGAGGTTCTATGAAATGGAAATACACATTGGGTGACTATCAATCTCTTCTAACCTTTCTGACCCATTTTCTATTAAGTTATGCACTTACCATAAGGAACTGGGAAACGCCTTAGAAGGTAGTATTCTACAACAGACATAGAGGACGAAAACGTCATTGCAAATGTGGCTGTTGCACTTGAAACCTGCACAATATATTCAAAAACATTGAGACTAATAATGGTGTTAATTTCGTATTAGATAAAGAAAAGGCAAAATCCTAGAAAACATATTATGAATTTCTCATGTCTTGTAATAATTTTTTCCTCTTTTTGAGCTCCATGGTAGAATAGGAAAAAGAAAAACCCACCTGGGGAGGTACCCCAAGCTCCAAAAAGAGTGGACCCATGATAAAACCGCCGCCTAAGCCAAGTAAGCCGCCAACTAAACCAGCTAGAACACCACAGGAACAATATAAAACCAATTGTCCTATGCTAAGGTTGCGAGCCGAATCTCCCATTGATGATATAGTTCTTGTTCCATTATATAAGCTAACTGCCTCATACCCAGATACCCCAAAGGAAATTGGAATCTACATGATCAATTATTTGATGTCAAGTAAAATAAAATGAAGTAATCTATATAACTATTAAAAAATTAAGTATGTAATTAAAAAACAACGAGAAAGTATAGTGGCGTTTTCTATAAGTTACATCTTATACCTGTGATAAGTTTATCACCCAATACCATACTGAGCAAGTAGATGTATAATTCTGTCTCCAATATATGCAGACCATAAGTTAATATCAATAAAACTATGCGAAATTGAGAATATTTTTTTGCAGAGAAGTTAATGTAAAAAGTTGTGTTAGAAATTACCTTTCCAAGCTGCAGACCAAGGAATGCAATCCAAACAAAAACAAGAAGCCCGAGTTCTTTCCAACAAACATTCTCAAGGACAGTGACCTGAGATAATGATATATTAACTTTGTTTAAAACTTTTCTATAAAGTTAGTCTCTTTTTAGCAGCTGCTTCACCTCTGTTTTTAGTGATCTTTCAGGTTTGGTTGTACTTCCATTGCTAGGACTACCAGGAAGAATCTTGTATTCTGCCTCAGCAATGTCTGTATTTTATATAATAATAGTGGAATTTTATAAAAGAAATAATGTCTTGTAGTTAATATATTTGTGAGAAAGGCAAGGAGAGCCTACTGAACCTACCACTGTTCTCCAAGCGCTTAACAGCCTCCTGAAATGGAAAAAGTCATGACTCATGATCAGGACTAAAGCAAAAATAAGCCACTTTTAAAAGGAGGCATATATAGCTGTTCAAGGGGTGTTTGGATGCCTCCTAAAACTGATTATCTGATTATAAACTTGAGGTTGCAAAATTAGCATCTAATGTTTTAATAAACAGGTAATGCCTCTGATTATGTAATTATTTAGGGTTCTGATGACCGGCTTTGGATAAGCAGTTCTATACTGCTGCAACATAACTGATTATATAGGAGCAAACTATGTGATTATAGATGTTATTTCACAAAAACGTCCTTTTTGGTTATATTATCAACTAATTCATAAACTAATCAGAACTCGTCAAATACTAAAATATCTTAAAATCAAAACTTTAGAAGCACATGCAAACAAGATCTTGTATAGCCCTTTCTACATCAGTTGATTATTTAATTCTGATTATTCAATATCACAGTGAAAACACCCCCTAAATACTAAGCATAAAAATACCATAACTAAAACTATTTACCACCTGTTTCATAATTGTTTCTTTTTTCCATGTTTCAACACCTCTGCAAAAGGCTTTGGTTGATGTGCCTACAGAATTATTATTCGTAGATAAATGGTCAATATAGCAAACATCAAAAGGGAGAAATGCAAATATACAATTGAACATAAACATGACAATACCTATAAAAAGAATAATCAAAAGAACAGTGACCATCCAATCAGCAAAAATAACATTAAATGCAACTCCAATACTTATTCCTAGCATCAACATTGGTTGAATAAGCAATGCCAAATCATAATCAATAATTGGCATATCAAGTGTTGGATGCCTTAACTTAAGATTGTAATAAACAGTTGAGGCTGCTGCCCCCATGATCATACCTGAAAAAAAGACCAATATTGATGATAAAACATTTTAATTTAAATAAGAAAGTTAACATATTAGGACACTGTTTATTCTTACATTTAGAAATAGCAGTAGCAGATTTAGGATCAAAACCAATAATTAGGGTAAGCATTGGCACAAATATACCACCACCTCCAACTCCACCTACACTCCCAAATGCTGCCCCACAAAATCCGATAAAGCTACCGATAACAATTTTCCACCCGAATTCCATTTCCTGCAAATCATATTTTATAAATTTTATTTTTTTGTTTTATAATTTAATATCAACAGTTAAGTTGGTACAGTAAAGCAAGGTCAACCACAAAAGAATGAACATGCATGATTCATGAACATAAAGCTTTGTTAACTCCCTACCTCATATAACGACTGCAAACAATTGACTATATACATATTTAACAAAATTATTTGTCAATTTGTCAATTGCATGATACATTGTTTGATAATGACTTCAAGAAATATATTCCAAAATCAATAGACTATAATTTTTTTTTATATAAACTATTGCCATATTGAGTAAGGGACCATGTTTATTTGGGGGCAAATTAATGAACAACTAGATTTTGAAATTCTATTCAGAGAAAAAAGTCCATGCTGCATTTCGTTTGAGACCTTGTACAATGAAAATAAATGACAAAGTTAGTGACAAAAAAGGAATTAGATACATAATACATTGTCCCACTTTCTATGACCCAATTTTGTCCGTCTGCATTGTAAGTGCGTGTATGTACAACATAGTACTACATGTTATCTTCTATGGTGTAAACCGAAGATACAAGTAGGACCTCGGATCCCAAAATAGAACATAATATTCTCATGGTTAAAATACTAATTTTGAATTAAAGATCTATGAGTAGTAGTTGAGAGAATCAACTTCTTAAGGAAAATATTGTATGTATGTGTATATTCTAACTTCACTTTCTTGTTAGATGCACTTTTTGTTTTCTGTCAGGAGTGCATTTTGTCTTCATACCAAGCATAAAACCTAAGATGTTTTTAAAAAAAAATAAACTATATTAAAAGACTATAGACACAAGCTCAAAGACAAGGAAATTAAGTGTCCCATCATGTTCATTTGTGTCCGACTCATTATTCCTTCATCCAAGCACTCAAAGGCGTGATTTACACCTTGAAAAGTGATAATAATATTCAAATAATTTCCATATCAATCACAAACACCTTCCTTAACATTGCACCACCCTTATATTTCTCAATTTGATTCATATCAAATGAAAAACTAGATATAAAAACTGTGTATTCTACAATCTGCATAATCAAAACTCCCATATATCACAATAATCCCAGTGTTTTGGTGATAATTAAAGCACAAATCAACAAAAAACTTACCGGCCAAACATGCTGATAACCCGATCCATCTGTTTGAAACAAATAGCTCGCTAACTGCACAAAATACCCCAATTTCGATCCACCATCATCGCCTGCAACATCTTCAATCATCACGCTTCTTTCCGCTGAAGCGAACATCGAAGCTAACACGAATTCATCACCATCACCGTCACAAATCTCATAATCCTCCATCTACACACTCCGATTTCCGTCATTCGATACAATAACCTAAATACCTCCAAACTTTATGCAATTCACACACGAATCCTTCGCGATGTGTGTGTAATTTGCAACGGTATGATAGTATTATTCTTCTATATCTCTGATTGAACTTGTTCGATAGAAAAAGTGTAAAATAATCAGATGATTGAATCAGTGTGATTCGTAAGGAAAAAGCTGAAGATTTGTTGCACAGAAGCCAAGAAATTTGGTGCGTAGTGAGTGAGAAATTTGCGTTGGAAGTTATATAGTGTGGCCTCACGTTTGGGTACAGGGTGGTAGATTGTAAAGATTATATGTGCAGGGAGAGAAAATATAAAATTCTGTGAATGATGTAATAATGTACTTTTCAATATCCATTAAAAAGTTGTGCTTTTCAATAGGTTGCAACATCAACTCCATTTAGTCAATATTATTTTGCGGCCATGGCCCGTGGTGTTAATGTTGTGAAAAAAGGGAAATTTTTAAAACTTTTCTTGTAATATAAAATTGGTTTTTTAAAATTTTATCATACTCATCCACCAAAATATTCTTACCGGACAAAGGGCTGACGCATCCGCCTCTTCGTCTAAACTAGTAAAATTTTAGTGTGTGTTCGGTAGAGGTGTTCCAGCTTCCACCCAACCCGACACGCATTCACTTCTATAAAGGCGGCAAAGCCCATCTTGCAATTGTATTATAGTCGTCTTCGCCTCTGATGTTAGTTAATTATTATTATTTATTTTTTATATGGTTGGACGACTTATGATAAGGTCGGAGGTTAGTACAGAATGATCGAGGTACCTATATAGTTGGACCGAATGCATGTACAAAATGTTCGAGGCACCTCTATAGTAGGGTCAAACGTCTCTATAGCAGGTGTCGGCATCTTGTCTGGTTGGGAAATTTGAAGGATGACTCGAGAAAGAGGGTAACTTTAATGAAATTTAATAGTAAATGGAAATTTTGGAAAATTTCAAAAATCTAATTAATTAACTTGAGTTAAAATATATGAATTAATATTGATTTAATGTCAAATCTTATAAATAGTGTATTATGTACAAACCCCGAGTATCCGGTACCTAATTAGTTAACTACAGTTAGGGATTCAACGAAATGAATTACTATAAGCACAGTCGAAACATGAAATTAACAAAAACATTGTTTGCTTTAATTAGACTAAACGATAACACTCTTCGAAATAGAGTCGTACATTTCCCGTTAAAAAAGATAAATTATCCTAAACATGAAATTAACAAAAACATTGTTTGCTTTAATTAAATTAGTATTTAGTGTATACAACTGATCAACTACCAGATCCACACTGACGTAAAGTTCCATACCCAAACAGAAAGACGAAAGATTGCAGATCACGTGCTAGCACGTGATGTATGACATGGAAGACCTATGCGTTCTGATTAATGCATCTCCCTAATTAATAATTTATGCAATGTACTACCGTAAATAATGTAAACTTTTTTTTAACGGCCAACGAATAATTTTTAAATTCGGTCACTTGGATAAACCCAATGGTGAAAGACCACCCACACCCGTGAATACAAACAGCGCTGGTGACCCAGCTCGTCCATCATTCCAAGGGAAACCCACCACTTAAAGACCCACTATGGTAAAACTCTTGGCTCACTAGGAGCATATTGCACCTAATGAGACTCCAACCCATAACCTTCACTTTAGAAAGTCATAAGATACCTCCTTCTAAACCAGTTAATCTAGAACTCATTGGCAATAATACAAAGTGTTATTAGTGATTTTCCCGTAAACATGATCCGAGTTTAAACATTTAGTTGGAGAAAAGCTGTTGTTAAAAGAATAATACAATAATTAATTTAACTTATATTGAAATCAAAATATGTAATCATAAAATTTAATATATATAAACCCTTATTCCTAAATATATAAATTTAATATACTATGCCGTTCAAAATTTAATAATAAAAATAAATTTATAAATCCTTATTCATGCTTTTTCATCTTCGAAATGAAATTATGATGTTTGTAGTGGAAATACGAACATCTTTAAACAACTAAGATTCAACCACTTATGTTCCTGAAGCAGGTCAAAAAAAAATTCCCAAATAACTTTTTTTTTTCTTTAGAAACGGATTCCTTTTCTTGATGAATATATATTCAATTTCTAGTTAATCTAGATAATCGTTTGTTTACGTATAAATAGTAAGCACATGTTCTTCTACTGCGAGAGGGGCGGATTAAGAATGTTTAAGCAATTCCCGTAGTCATTGATCTATCACCTATGGTTAATTGATCCAAGTATCTTCGCTGAGATCAAAAGCATATTGTGCATAAGCTTTTAGTTATGCGAATTGTGACTGTTATAGTTATAATTTACCTGTAAATTCATAACCAAAGCCTATTACCATTTTGGGTGGAATAGATCTACAAATGTTTATTCCAGATAGTAAGAGGGATATGAAAGTAAGAAACATGCCCTAGAATCAAAAAATAAGGTATCATAAGAAATTGCACTAATCAGTTTTATTGACACTTCCAATATAGTAGATAGTATCACACATTCAATCATACTTAATTGGATGGAATTGTATGATCTTTAAAGGAATCTTCTATAATTTCACACATAAGAGACTATTTCTTTGATTCATCCGGTCATTAATATTTTGATTATTTTTTTATATAGGAACGATGTTTATAAGTAGTCCTATTAGTAATATTAAAAAAACAATGGTTTGCCATCCACAATTATTAAATGTTTATTTACAAATTAATAAATCGGTATATAAAGAGAGAGACAATCACTACAAGATTTTTGTCCTATCGCGACGACAATTGTCATCGCCATAGGTGCCATTTGTCGTCGCCATAGCCTATCGCTATAGGCTTGTCGCTATTAATTTTTTACTCAATTTTCTTAATTCAAAATTTAAAATAAAATATCTAACCTGGGGACCCTATGACGACTCACTATAGGTATTTTAATATAATAAATAATAAAAATGGAAAATATATTAAATTAATAAAATTATTTTCTAATTTTACCTATGGCGACGACTGTCGTCACCATAGGGTTCCTGGTTAAATGATTTATTTTTAAAATTTTGATTTTTTCCAGGTTTTTTACCTAAATAATTTGCCCAAATCAAATACGCAGAAATGAATCCTAAATATTACCAATACTTAAACGTTGATCAAACAATTCTAATTAAGTAAATACCAAACAAGACAAAAGTACCAAACTAAACATATCTTAAGTTTTTACAACCCTAACAAATTAACTTCCTAATTTTCGTTATCTTCATCATCTTCGCCGTTATTGGGATTATGTTTTCTTCTTTTAAATTCATTCATCTTTTCTTGCATTTCTCGCATTTGTTGCTTTATTGCTTCCATTTCTTCATTCGGATGTGATGATGACCTGCTTTGGGAATGCTCATGCCCAAACTTTGGGAATTGACACTGCCTATCAAATCACTTGGGATGAGTTGAAATAGATGTTGACTGATGAATATTGCCCCCGAAATGAATTGCAAAAACTTGAGGTTGAATTCTGGAACCACACTATGAAGGGTGCAGAAGTTACAAGCTACACCACCCGATTCCATGATCTTGCTCGTCTATGCCCTCATATGGTTACCCAGAGTTCAAGCGTGTGGAAAGGTACATTTGGGGCCTTGCACCCCAAATCCAGAGCATGGTCACCTCATCCAAGCCAGCCACCATCCAAGAGGCTGTCAGGATTGCTCACGACCTGACTGATCAAGCTGTACGTCAGGGAGTGTTTGTGAAGAAGACGGTCGTGGAGAAGAACTATGACAACAAAAGGAATGGGACAACAATCATGGTCGAAATGCTCCGCATCAAAACCAAAACAAACAAGTGGTTGTCAGGGCTTTCACTGCTGGCCCATCTGAAAAGAAGGCAAAGGGTGGGTATGCTGGAAACCTACCTAAGTGCAATAAGTGTAACTTTCACCACCTAGGTGCATGTGGAGACTCAATTTGCCAGAAGTGCAAACGTTTTAGCCATGCAACTAAGGACTGTCGAAAGCCCGACACTACTCCTAACACAGGAAACCATCGTGCGTGCTTCGAATGTGGTGTTACGGGGCATTTTCGCAAGGATTGTCCAAACTTGAAGCAAACTGGTGGAAATAACGCACGTGGTCGAGCTTTTGTGATGGAGCTGGCGAAGCTCGACAGGACCCGAACATTGTTACGGGTACGTTCCTTGTAAATAATCTCTATGCATCAATCCTATTCGATACGGGTGCTGATAGGAGTTTTGTGTCTAGCGAATTTAGTCCATTGCTTGAAATTACTCCTACCCATTTGACTTCTAAATATACAATAGAGTTAGCTGATGGTAAGTTGATCGAAACCGACAAAATTATACAAGGATGCACTCTCAGTTTGGCGGATCACACGTTCAATATAGATTTGCTACCTGTAACCCTAGGGAGTTTCGACATTGTTATTGGCATGGATTGGTTATCGGAAAACCGAGCGGAAATCGTTTGTCGTGAGAAGGTCGTTCGCATTCCACTTCCGAGTGGGGAGACCATATCAATTCAAGGAGAAAAATATGGTACGGTGTTACGGATCGTTTCATGTATGAAGGCTCGGAAGTACTTACGAAAGGGCTATCATGCAATCTTGGCGCACGTAGTGGAGAAGCGAACCGAAGAGAAAAGAATTGAGGATATACCCATCGTGCGAGACTATCCGGAAGTATTTCCCGAGGACTTGCCGGGACTTCCACCGCAAAGACAGGTCGAATTTCGAATTGACCTGGTACCTGGAGCTGCTCCAGTAGCACGATCCCCATACCGACTAGCACCGTCGGAGATGCAAGAGTTGTCTAATCAATTACAAGAGTTGTTAGATAAAGGATTCATAAGGCCAAGTTTCTCACCCTGGGGAGCCCCAGTTTTATTTGTTAAGAAGAAAGATGGATCTTTTCGAATGTGCATCGATTACCGGGAGTTAAACAAACTCACCATTAAGAATCGGTACCCTCTCCCTCGAATTGACGACTTATTTGACCAACTTCAAGGATCTAGTTACTACTCGAAGATTGACTTACGTTCTGGATATCACCAATTACGAATTCAAGAGGAAGACATTCCCAAGACCGCATTTCGAACTCGTTATGGTCACTACGAGTTCATGGTTATGCCATTTGGGTTAACTAATGCACCAGCGGTATTCATGGACCTCATGAATAGAGTGTGCAAACCTTACTTGGATAAATTCGTGATCGTCTTCATCGATGTCATCTTGATATATTCACGAACCAAGGATGAACACGAACAACATTTAAGGTTAATCTTGGAGCTACTCAAGAACGAGAAATTATACGCAAAATTCTCAAAATGCGACTTCTGGATCCGAGAAGTGCAATTTCTCGGGCATGTAGTTAACGAGAAGGGAATACATGTTGACCCATCCAAGATAGAGGCCATTAAGAACTGGGAAGCACCTAAGACCCCTACCGAGGTGCGGCAATTCCTAGGTTTGGCAGGCTATTACCGACGCTATATCGAAAATTTCTCCAAAATAGCCCAACCACTGACAACCCTGACTCAGAAAGACAAGAAGTTTGATTGGAGTGATAAGCAGGAAGCAGCGTTTCAGTTGTTGAAGCAGAAATTGTGTTGTGCGCCGATTCTGTCTCTACCAGAGGGAAATGATGGTTTTGTGGTGTACTGCGACGCATCACGACAAGGACTTGGCTGTGTCTTAATGCAACGCGACAAAGTCATTGCTTACGCGTCACGACAATTGAAAGTGCATGAGAAAAACTACACCACCCACGACCTCGAATTAGGAGCTGTTGTTTTTGCACTAAAGATTTGGCGACACTACCTGTATGGTACTAAATGTACTATATTCACCGATCACAAAAGCCTCCAGCACATCTTCAATCAGAAGGAACTAAACATGAGGCAACGCAGGTGGGTTGAGTTACTAAACGATTATGACTGTGAGATTCGTTATCACCCTGGAAAAGCAATGTTGTAGCAGACGCTCTGAGCAGGAAAGAACGAACCAAGACTTTACGAGTGCGAGCGTTGGGAATGACGATTCACACGAGTCTAACTACTCAAATTGTGATGCTCAGTCTGAGGCACTAAAGGAACTGAATTTGAAGGAAGAATTCCTTCGCGGCATGGATAAACAATTTGAGACCAAGTCCGATGGAGCTCGCTACTTCATGAATCGAATTTGGGTGCCAAACTTTGGAAACTTGAGGGATCTTGTGATGAATGAGGCACACAAATCCAGATACTCCATTCACCCAGGTTCCGATAAGATGTATCGAGACCTGAAGGAGTTATACTGGTGGCCTAACATGAAGGCAGACATTGCCGCCTATGTTAGCAGGTGTCTCACGTGTTCAAAGGTTAAGGCAGAGTATCAGAAGCCATCCGGATTACTGCACCAACCAGAGATTCCACAATGGAAATGGGAGCAGATTTCCATGGATTTCGTCACAAAACTACCCAGGACATCCACCAGTTGTGATACGATTTGGGTAATTGTGGATCGACTGACAAAGTCTGCTCACTTCCTACCAATTAAAGAAACTGATAGAATGGAAAGGTTGACGAGGGTTTATCTCAAGGAGGTTGTTTCGAGACATGGAGTACCGATCTCCATTATCTCTGATCGAGACAGTCGATTTACCTCGAGATTTTGGCAATCCTTACAAAAGGCCTTGGGTACAAGGTTGGATATGAGTACCGCATACCACCCTCAAACGGATGGCCAGAGCGAACGGACCATTCAGACGTTAGAAGACATGCTTAGGGCTTGCGTGATAGACTTCGGAAACCGTTGGGATACTCATCTACCCCTAGCTGAGTTTTCTTACAATAATAGCTATCACACCAGTATCAAAGCCGCACCGTTTGAAGCACTATACGGAAGGAAGTGTCGGTCACCACTGTGTTGGACAGAGGTTGGCGATAGTCAACTCACTGGTCCCGAGATCATACGCGAGACCACGGAAAAGATCGCTCAAATTCAGAACCGACTCAAAGCCGCGCGTGACCGTCAGAAAAGCTATGCTGATGTGAGACGTAAACCGTTGGAATTTCAAGTGGGAGACAAGGTTCTACTTAAAGTCTCACCATGGAAAGGAGTCATTCGTTTTGGCAAACGTGGCAAGCTAAACCCTAGATACATTGGACCATTTGAAATCCTAGCCAGGATTGGTCCTGTAGCTTACAAGCTAAAACTTCCTCAAGAACTTAGTAGTGTTCATGACACTTTCCATGTGTCGAATCTGAAGAAGTGCTTGTCAGATGAAACTCTGGTTATACCACTCGATGAGGTCCAGATTGATGAACAACTTCATTTTATTGAAAGGCCTATGGAAATTCTAGATAGAGAAGTAAAGAAGATGAAACGAATCCGTATTCCCATAGTGAAGGTCCGGTGGAATTCAAGAAGAGGACCTGAATTTACTTGGGAACGCGAAGATCAAATGAAGCTCAACTATCCCTACTTGTTTGAAACTCTGGCATCTGCAGACAACCCTAACTGAATTTCGGGACGAAATTCTTTCTAACATGGGGAGTATGTGACAACCGGCAATTTCAGGTCAATACCCGACCTTGACTTGGTTATAATTACCCCTATAATACTTGATTTTCAATTGAATTCCAATTATTGAAACCGTTTTATGCATTGCAAAATTTCACGCATTACATTTCATGCATCGGTGATTCGACGTAATTACCATTTTTACACGCGATACAACCGGCACACATGAACATTGGTCATAATTCATATACATGTACTAATAAATTCATTTAGATGGTTCAAAGTATTTTAGATTCCAAACCAAATGCATTGGAAAAACTTGACTTTATAAATACACCTAATCGCGTAAATTAATATTTTACCCGGAACGAATCCTTTTAACGGATCTACTAACTACATGATGCATCATTAGCATACCATCAATATTTATATATATTTATATATATATATATGATATTATACAAGTACTTATACAATTCTAATGTATTTTAAAAAGTAAGGAGTAAAAATATTGAATATATATATATATAAATTACTATAATGCAACAAATACCACCCAAATACCCAATACTACATAAAATTGAAAAATCAACCCATTTCCCACCCCCCATAACCGTCCCCTTACCCCCCTCCCCTCACTTTTATTTTAGTCTTCTTCTCTTGTCAAATCCTTACAAGACAAGTTGTCTTTTGTGAAGCTCAAGATTTGCCATTTTAGTGTTAAGGAAAAGGTTATGAACAAAGCTACATGATTCCTTTCCATATGTGTGAAGCTCCTTTCCCTATGGTTGACCAAGAGACAAAGTTAGGAGTTGTAGAGCTTACAAATATAAGCAACATTCACACACTTCATCCACACAAATCACCAACACACTCTTCTCCTTCTTTCCTTCTCTCCAAATTCGGCCAAGACACCACCTCCACCATTTCATTTTATTTTCAACTCATTTTCCACAAATCTTGGGTGAGTCAAGTGCCATTATTGAAGATCAAGTGAGTTTTGAAGCTCCCAAACATCCTACAACATCTTCTTCACCTTTTCTTGTTGGGTTTTCTTAGTTCAAAGGATCAAACCTTCTTTTCTTTGCATTTCAAGACTACCATCTCTTCTCCTTGCTTGTTTAAGGTTAGCACCTTGTTTTTAATCTTCCATACATCACCATGATGTGTTCATGTTCACTACCTCATCCCAAAAGTGCTCTAACAAAGTTTAAAAAGTAACAAAACATGTAAAACACTTTCTGGCAGATTCATGTTCTGTGTTTTCAAGACCATAACTCGACCTAAACATGGTCAAATGAACCGATTTTTGAGCCTAACATTAACTTTAGGATGTCTAGTTTCTAACCCATCCAACCTTGAAATTTATAGATGAGTATAACCCTTCCAAAACGTACAAACAAATTAAAGTGCTGAACCTGAATTTTTGACAGAATAAATAGGGCAGAAAGAATGAGGCATAAGTTATGCTTAAGGTAATAAATTGAAGATTTTCCTTCTGTGGTAACTTAGCTTAAGGTGTTAGGTTTAAAATTAATATAGGCTCTATTTGTGAATGTAAGTTTTGACCTCTCAAAAAGGTAAATTCCATAGACATATACAGGAAAGTGCTGCACTGACATCTGTTGCTTCATGAACCATTTAAAGGCACTTAAACTTAGTTGTAGGATACAAGCTATACCTTTTTGGAATCCTAAGACATAGACCTAGATATGATAAAAGTATCAGATTTTATAAAAATCTTTGTACCATGAAAAGAGGATGACAACCAGACCCAAGAAATTCCCTTGATGCTGTCAAATACCTATATTTGATAATGTAAACTTTTAGAGATATTTGGTAAAAAAAAAGGGAAACCCATAAACATGGAAAGTATAATACCATTATACTTGATATAAAACACCCTCAATACATTATGTATCTTTAGGAAAATAAAGATGAAGACGAGAATCTAAATAAAACATTTACGACCCGACATGACTAATTAGTCAATTGGCATTTTCAAAGCTACCTTTGTGGATGAGTTATGCATGACCATCTAGGGTTAGTAACCATGACCTCATGAATATATTGTGATTTTGTTTAGGAGATTCCTAGACCAATCGTACATACAGACTATTGCTAGTGTTCACGCGTGCAATTGAGGTGAGTTTCACGGCCCCGTTTTCACTTATTTTCCATTTGGGGGAGATTACATGCAAATTACTAATTTACTTGGACACATTTACTTGTCAATGATTTCACATGTTATATAAGTTGTTTACTTACCATATGAAGTCCCCTGTTATCGAACCGTCAGTTTATTTCCCAAAGCGAGGTAATCATGGATAGTACTATTGGGTTTGACTACCCCCCCCGGGTTAATTACCCTAACCTTGACTGGAGGTCTAAACGGGTGCATTATTAGCCTGTACACACCCACGCTCATGGTAGGCATGGGTAGGGGCAATTTATTTCAATTACAGTCTAGCTTCGGTTGCGGTGCTTATATAATTGTAGCATTGTATGTACAACAATCAAATCATGGAAAGTATTGTGGTCCTTTACGCTATTTACTATCACTTAAAACCTGTGAACTCACCAACATTATGTTGACATTTTTCATGCATGTTTTCTCAGGTAATTGAAAGATGCAACCAGTTAAGCTAGCATGGGTCATTTCATGTTTAGGACCCTTCATGCTGTTTTGGGACGTTCATTTTCATATATGTCATGTTTTGAAAACAATGTACCTTATTACTATTGCTTCCGCAAATTTAACTCTGAACAATGATGTACCTTAAACTTATTTTGAGACGTATGTTTTACAAAACCATGTAGAGGTCGATCAGTGACTATGAAACCATGACGTTCGCGCCCCGCGGGAAACCGCTGTGGTTTGGGGGTGTGACATGCACGGACCCCGATCGGTAGCAAACGTTGCATAAGAATGTGACAATCATGAGACTTTAACCCAATGATATTTGAGTTATTAAGAATAACCTTATTTTTAAAATTTGATCTAAAACCATCAGGTAGTCTCACTTTTTTAAGGAACTGACAAAATTTAAATCGATCACTAGGTTTGAAAGAGTAAAAAGCTTGTGGCTGTATGACCTTGTTGTTTTTCACACTTAGCCATAAATCTGATCGTATTCCTAAATTTTTTAAGTCTTCTCTTGTTTTATGTGTGTCTTTTGATTTTTCATTCATCAACAACGTACCTAAGAAGCTCTCACACACATTTTTCTCGATATGCATAACATCAAGATTGTGTTTTAAATCAAGAGATGACCAATAATCCAACTCAAAGAATATACTCTTTTTTGTCCAATTCAACTCTGACTCGTCACGTTTTCTTTTCACGCCATCATGATTGGGATGTTTACCCGAAACACGATCGGGAAGAAAGTTAAGTTGTTCTAATATTTTTGAATTAGTTAATGCTTTTGGATGCTTTCTTAACTCTTTCTGTCCATTAAACAACAAGCTTTCTCTCCATTTATTACTTCTAGGCAAGAATCTTCTATGACCGGTAAATGATATTTTATTAATTACACGACATGAGGGTGTGTCCATGTTACATGTCGCACATGCAAGATAACCTTGCCCATTCCATCCAGACAAGCTGCTATGAGCAGGATAATCATTAATGGTCCATAACAACACCGTACGCATCGTGAATACAGTTTCTGTCGAGGCATATCTTATTTGTACTCCATCCTTCCACAATTGCTTCAACTCATCCACCACAGGCCTTAAAAAATATCAATGTATTTTCCAGGTAATTTAGGACCGGGAATAATCAAAGTTAACATGAAAGAAGACTCATTCATACATAACCACGATGGTGTGTTATACGTTGTTAACACAACTGGCCACATACTGTAAGCTTGACTCATGTTACCAAATGGATTAAAGCCATCTGCAGCTGACCCAAATGGACGTTCCTAGGCTCTTTGGCAAATTCAGAATGTCTCTTATCAAATTCTTGCCATGCCTTCCCATCTACTGAATGACGCATAATACCATCCGTTGAGCGTCCGGTGTGATGCCAAATCATATCCTTTGCTGTGAATATGGAACTATACCTTATTTAAGCCGAGGAGTTAATGGAAAATACCGCAATACTTTTTGTGCTACTTTTTTTCCTTTTGTGTTTTTATCAACCCATCTGCTCTCATTACAAACCAGATAATTTTGCAATTCTTCGTTCTCTTTCCAAAACAAAGCATAATCATTGATGCAAGCATGGATGGATTCATATCCTAACCCAATCTTTTTCAGCTTCTTCTTCGCCTCATAGTGTGAAGATGGAATGTGATTTTCTTTCAGGAATGCAACCTTTAAAACTCTAAAAGTTGATCAAACGAACTATTTGTCCACTTTTTTGATTACTTTAAAATGCATCAGTTTGGCTAGAAAGTTTAAAGAGGACATCCAATTACAACCGGGGTATAACTTAGTATTGACCTCATTATAGAGTTCATCAAAATCTGAGTCTAAAGTATATCCATCCTCATCTATGTTTTCTTCATTCTCTGCGATAACATCTTCAATTGCATCAAACATCTCATTATTTGATATATTACTTGCTGGAGGAGTACGTGTTATTGTAGCAAATTGTTTTGCAGCATCAGAAGAACTAGAGACCTCACCATAATAAATCCATTTCGTATAATGTTAAGCAAAGCCACGATCATGTATGTGAGCATTAATAATATTTAAATCATGACGAAAAGCATTCACACAATCTCTAAACGAACATTTTGTTTTGTCATCACTATCGACAAAGTTCTTAACATACTTCATAAAGTTTTTATTTTAAAAAAAACGGAGATGTTCGATTTTTTATTTTAATCCAGCTTTTATCGATTGTCGTAACTGTTTCATACACATACATTATCATTCTATCAAAACAAATAAACTTCATATATGAACCTATAAAATTATCATTTAACAAAACAATCCAAATAAACTTTATATCTTAACCTATAACATTATCATTCTAACAAAACAATCTCAATATACTTTATATATTACCTATAACATTATCATTAAAGCAAAACTACAACTACATTAACATCTAACAACATAATACAATTAAACTAACAACCTACAATTACATTCAACCAAAACTACAACTACATTCAACCAAACCTACAACTACATTCAATCAAAACTACAATTACATTGTAAAAACATACAACTACATTCAAACAAAACTACAACTACATTCAACAAAACCTACAACTACATTCAACCAAAACTACAACTACATTCAACCAAACCTACAACTATATTCAATCAAAACTACAAGTACATTATAAAAAACATACAACTACATTCAAACAAAACTACAACTACATTCAACCAAACCTACAGCTACATTCAACCAAAACTACAACTACATTGTAAAAAACATAATACAATTAAACTAACAATCTACAACTACATTAAACTAACAACATACAACTACATTCAATCAAAACTACAACTACATTGTAAAGAATATTAACCTTCAAGATTATATCTACTAACCTTCAACTTAGTGTTTTGAACACAAATCAAAACAATAATGGTGGTAGTAACCCTAACACGTCTTGTGTGATGGCAAACGGTAGCGGTGGTGGCAGATTTGCGGCGGTGGTGGTCGATTTGGTGGCTGGTCGTGGTTGTGGTGCCCAATTGGGGGTTGAAGACCGCGATTGGGTGAAGATGGAGGTATGAGGGTTGAAGACCGCGATTGGGTGAAGATGGCGGTGGTGGTGGTGCGATTGGTGAAATTTGGGTTCAATTTGGGGTGGTGGTGGCCAATTGAACCTCCAAGTCGCGAAGATTTGGTGAGTTTTGTGAGTGAAAGTAAAGCTGTGCGCGGTTGCAGGAGGTTATATTTGTATGGACCTTATCGCGACGACATGTCGTCGTGATAGGTTATAAGACCCTATTGCGACGACATGTCGTCGCGACAGGTCCAGTAAATTTATTATTATTATTATTATTATTATATATTATATTATTATATTATTATTATTATTATATTATATATATTATATTATATTATATTATATTATATTATATTATATTATATTATATTATATTATATTATATTATTATATTATATTATATTATATTATATTATTATATTATATTATATTATATTATTATATTATATTATTATTATTGTTGTTGTTGTTGTATTACAATAATAATATTAATAATCCAATTTATGTCGATAGTTGTAATTCGATTAAAGCTAACATTTGACGTATGTAATCAACTCTAATCATCATAAGAGCACATTTGATTTGAATATAAACAATGATGTAATCAATTTTAATCATCATAAGAGTACCTTTGAGTTGAACATAAATAATGATGTAATCAACCTCAATCGTCGTAAGAGCACCTTTGAGTATGTAATCAATCCTAATCGTCATAGTAACATATTTGAAGTGAACATAAACAATGATTTAATCAACCCTAATCGTCATAAGAACACATTTGAGTTGAACATAAACAATGATGTAATCAACCCTAATCCTTATAAGAGCACATTTAAGTATGTAATCAACCGTAATTGTCATAAGCGCACGTATGTAATCAACCCAAATCATAATGAGAGCACATTTGAGTACAACATAAACAATGATGTAATCAACCCTAATCGTCATAAGAGCACCTTTAAGTATGTAATCAATACTAATCGTTATAAGACAACATTTGAGTTAAACATAAACAATGATATAATCAACCTTGATCGTCATAAGAGCATATTTGAGTGAAACATAACAATGATGTAATCAATTTTAATCGACATAAGAGTAACTTTGAGTTGAACATAAACAATGATGTAATCAACCTTGATCGTCATAAGAGCACTTTGAGTATGTAATCAACCCTGATCGTCATAATAACACACTTAAGTATGTAATCAACCCTGATCGTCATCAGACAACATTTGTTATCTATAATTATAATTAATAAATATATTATTATGACTTATAATTATAATAAATATAATTACTATTTTATATGTATTATTTTTATAAGTATAATCATAATAAATATAAAAAAATTTCACAATGTATTATTGTTAATATTATTATTTTTATAAAAAAGTCCACACCCTATGACGACGACATGTCGTCGCCATAGATGTTTCACAAAAGGCGGAGTTATTTACCTCCAATTTTCCAGAGGGAAAAAAAATAATTTACCTATCGTGAGGACATGCCGTCGCGATAGAGATTTTATAAAAGGCGGGTATTTTTACCACCTATTTATTTAACGGAAGTAAAATAATAAAATTTTTTTACCTATGGCGACGACATGTCATCGCCATAGATAAAGAAAATTCTTGAGCCATCTGAAATAAATATAAATTATGATAAAATTACCTATGGCGACAAAATGAGGCGACGACTTTTGAGTCGTCTCGATAGGTGGAACCTAAGGCGACGACATGTCGTCGCAATAGAGTTTTGGTAGCCAAAACCCTAATCAACTCTATAGCGACGACATGTCGTCGCGATAGGGTGACCTATAGCGAGGACACATTGTCGTCGCCATAGGTCTAATCACGATAGGGTAATATTGTTGTAGTGAATAAAAAATAGAAGTTTTAACTAAGGAACTAAGATTCATGAGCAAAAGAGATTAAGATTAGCCTTTATTCTCTTTATTTTAACACACAATAATATAAGATCATGTTCTATTTTTGGGATGATAAAAGAAAAGAAAAGAAAATTTGATTAAAATGTATATAATTCTAGATTTAATAGTATTTGTTTTAGAAAAATATAAGGATTCAAATAAAAAAGGTTCCTAATCTAAAAATATAATGATTAACCTTAACCATTAATAGTCTTAATTAACGATTAGCAAAACAGTTTATTATAATAGTAGTTTAGTTATACCAAGTTTTGTTGACTTTTATTTTAAACAATGTCCAAAATGTCCTATTTTAAGACAAAAGAACAAAAATACATGTTAAACACACAATCTTTCTTAACATATTAAGATTAGAAATATTTTTTAAAAACCCTATCTTAAAAAAATAAAGCATAATAGAGCTGAAAGTCAGTCCATCAGTCTATGTATACAATTAGCCTTGTGGTTTTTATTTTATATTTTCATACATATCTGACTTTCTAATAATTGCAACTTCTCCAAAACTAGTTATCACAATTACCCTATATATTCATAAAGAAAGGAGAATGAATAGTATGTTTTTGAGTTTTGGTTTTGACCACATGGTAAATCATGTTTTGCATTGTGCTCCCTACTATTTATATTTATGTATAGATAAAGAGATTGTAGAGAGATATATACAGATATAGAAAAATAAATTATAGAGAAATGGGCATACGGTGTTAGATGGTGCTCGTTTCCCCACCGCCCATGCTTTGTTTGTTTGTAAAGAGAGAAAACAATGGTGCCCTGCCGGATTTGGTGCGTTTTTTGGGGTTTTTTTTTGCTAGATCTTCCGTCGTTGTTGGTTGTTCGACCGCTGGTTGTAGACGGAGAGAGGGATACCGGTGGTGGTATGCTGTCGCAGCGACCTGAAGCAGCTGTTGGCGGCCTGTTGATACATGACTGATTTGTGTTGTTCATTTCGTATAAACTATGATGTCGAGCTTTGATGATAAACATAAAATGATATTAGTTGCTTTGGTGTGATTGTCGTTTATTGTTAGCAGTCGTAACTGAAATTATGTTATGAGCCCTATCCATCACAGTAACACGCAAGGGTAGAAACCACAAGCTCATTTGATAAAGTCACTTGGTACCTCATACATGTACACTCTATAAAACGATATGCATTAACCCCTTATATATTACATGATCATTAGTAACTCATGTGAATAACAAACGAGAAATTATAAAAATAGTAAATCACTTGGTGCGTTATGCGTATATATTAACGCATATAGCTATATAGGATTTTGAGTGGTGTGCACTAGTTTGTGAAAAAGGACCAAGTGGATGGCCGACTACTTCCCAAGGTTATTGGTTGCAGATGATGGAGGTGGTTTATGGTTGGATGAGTTGGTTGCGGGTCATGTGTGGTGGTGTGGCGAGGGCCGCCTAAAAGTTCGTCAAGGAAGACATGTGCTATGGTTAATCAATTGAATTAGTGTCTTATGTTTTTTTATTTATTATAGAGGTAGTATGGTAATTTAAAAATAGTTAACAGAAAAAGTTAACTAACATTGGTGATACGTTTGTGAAAAGTTTTAGACCAAACTTATAATTTTAAGAGTTAAAGATCAAAACTAAGATCAGGGCATACCACAAGGTTTATCTGTATAAATAATTCTTAAATTTAAAAACACAACGCAAAACAAATTCAACATACTACATAACAGTGTAAGGTTATACTTGAAAGCTGTGTGATCAAGGTATACCACAAGGTCATCCATATAAATAATTCTTAAATTTATAAACACAATAAAAAATCAAATGCAATATAAATTCAACATACTACATTTATGTAAGGTTATACTTGAAAGCTTATGCAACCAAAGCAACCAAAGAACTTCCAACTTGCATGCATGATGTGCAGAGTAGAAGCTACTTCGAAAGTTTTACACTATTCAAAGAAAATTTCTAAGTGTAAAATCTTCCGAACCCAAATGCCTATACCTGGCAAGATGGGCGGGTCAGGTTGGGTCGGGTGCCAAGTCAGAATGGGTTCGGGTGAAGATGGGTTTGGGTCAGAATGTACTAATTTAAAAACGGGTTAGAATTGATTCGGGTCAGGATGGGTCGGGTCAAAATGGGTTTAGACTAAAAAAACCACATTGATTAACAATTCCATACATGGATCAAGCCCAAGGCAATATAACTAAGTATTGTTCTAATACTTTAAGATAGGGTTGTTCAAACCGCTCAACGTTCGCTCGAAAAATGCTCATTTGAATTTTTGCTCTAAAAATGCTTGTTCGAATTTTTTCTCGGTTGTAAACAAACCAAATGCTTGTTCAAATTTTTGCTTGGTTGTAAACGAGCCAAATGCTTGTTCAAATTTTTGTTCGGTTGTAAACGAGTCGATCGTCTTGGATCGGTTTGTAACCGAGCCAAGCACGAGCAAATGTCCACTCGGTTCGGTTCGGTTCGGATCGAATTAATATGTACATATAGTTGATACGTAACACTCTAGTAGATTTGACCCATTTTGTAAAAATATATAATTACATTTATACATAATTGATCAATCAACATAATAATGAATTCTACATTAAACATAAAAGTGAAATTCTAAGCCATTAAGAGATATTTTTTCGATCATCTCCGGCACTCATCGTCATCGTTATCTGCAATATGTTCTTTGCCTTATCGGATACAGCCTTAACTTAATCGTCAACCACAACGTATTGTCATTCATAAGAATATTATGCAATGAAATGTGGCTGGTTTTTAAGTCATTAAACCTTATTCGATGTTATATAAATTGTATAACACACAAATTAGTTGTGTTGTATAAATTGTTCGCCGCTCGTTCGAAAATTTACCGCTCGAAAAATGCTTGTTCGATTTTTAGCTTAGTTGTAAACGAGCCGATCGGCTCGATTCGGTTTGAAAACGAGCCAAGCACGAGCAAAGCTCCGTTCGGTTTGACTCGACTCGGCTCGTGAACAACCCTACGTTAAGGTACAACTAGACAAACACATTTGAAATTAAAATTTAAGCAAATAGTTATAAAATAAAAATAAAAAAACGATAAACTGCATGGTGATAATAGACGTGGATTGTGCAGTTATATTATGGTCTTTTACTCCCATCACGCAGCTCTAGTTTATGACGCCCGGTTGTCGGCCTGTTCATCTTATATGTCTTGTAAACCGATCTTGACCCGTTCATAAATCCAACATGTTTATTGCTATCTTGTAGATGTGAGACTATGTGTGTATTTTGGAGAAAAGATGAGGCGGAGGAAGATGAGTTAAGAGAAAATCTAATTAACCCATTCTGACCCAATCCTTGTTTTTTATGACCCATTTTGATCCGTTTATAATTTTTCCTTATTTTAAAGTTACCTAACTTGACCCTTTTAAAAATATAATTTAGCCCAATCTAACCCATTACTTTATTATTATTACCCAAATATACCCACTTGGGTCCAAATTGTCAGGTCTATAAATACCAAATCTTACGAAGGCAAAGATAAAATCTTCCGAATCTTCAAACACAAAGTATTCCGATGCCAAATGAGTGAATACTGATTTCTTTCGAAAAATAAGAAGACATTTTTTCTCTGATTAACTTTTACGTAAAACTGACTAACTTTCTGATGCAACTCTGAATCCTCACCAACTTGTATGAATTGGGTCCATGCTTTATCAACTGTAGATTATGGTTTGGGGTCTGTAACCTTTTACTTTGTACATTTTATCATATTTATAATATATTAGGATGTAATATATTAGAATGTAAGTTATGTCAATGTCATAGGCACTACTCAAAAAACAATCTGTGTTTTGACTTTACGTTGATCTTATTGTCTACATTGATCTTTATGCTTCGTAACACTTGTATTAGAACTTGAGAGCAATATACAATATTCTTGAAAACCATACTTATCATGTTCTTGTTATTTGTTCTGTTTTATTACTTGTGTTCTTAGCACCTTTCACATAAACCTGATTCTTTATTTGATCTGTTAAATATTCTTACACTCTCCTTATTGTGTGACTAATTGTATTGATCATCCCTTAACCGGTCCTTCAATTGGTACTAGAGCATTTTAGCATCTTAATTCTAAGAGCTAACCATCTTAAATCCTTTCAAATTCACAAAACACTTAACAACTCAAATGGCTACTACAAAAACTCCAGGATGTAAAGATTTGTTGTCTCTCAACCTCATGTATCATTCATCTCTTCTACTGCTGCTGGTAGATCGGAAAGCCATGACCATCCTCTAAACTATTTTTCCAAACTCTATATAAAAAGGCTTCAAGAAATGCAAAACTACTAAACAACTATAGGATGCACTAAAGCTCATGTATGAGGGGTCTAGTGAGGCAAAAGAAAACAAAAATGACTTATTAAAACAGTAGTTTGAAAATTTCACCATCAAGACAAATGAAACCATAACTCAATAATATTTTAGGTATGTTAAGATTGTGAATACTTTAATGATGTTAGAGTAACTCTTCACAAAGAATAGACACACTATTGTGTGATCATTAAGAGTACTGAGAACCTTAAGACCATCATTTTCAGTGAGTTGTATGGTATCCTCAATGACTACCAGATGAAGATAAACATATAAAATCCATCTAGTAACTCTAACAAGTAGTAGAGTTCAGCCTTTCATGTGGTTAAAAGAGATTGAAGAGAACCATAACTTCATCTCATTCGCTACCCTGACAACTCACAGAAGGGTTCTTTAATCACCTTTCCGGACACACTAAGGGAGAGCTACATCCAAGGAAGAACATTCTAAAAAACAAGCAAACTTTTGTGTCTGTTGATGAAAGTAGTGGCAACTTTCTCTTCACTGTTGAAGACTTGGACTGTATCCATTCAAATGATTTAAAGTACATGAAGATAAACTAATATATAGCTCTTCTTACTGATAGAGCCAAAAAGTTCTATAAAAGAACAAGAAGAAAATTTTCTAGCAATGGAATTAGTGAAAAGTTTGGGCTGGATAAAAGCAAAATAAAGTGTTACAACTGTAATCAAATGAGACACTTTGTTAGAGAGTGCAACTCAATAAAAACAAATAGTAGCCAAACACAAACTAGGCCAAACTACACTGATGGAGCTCCCGAGAATAAAAAGTCCAAGTAGCAAACTGTAGTTGCTGTTGAATAAAGAGGCTTTAACTGGAGCTTACAAGTTGAACATGTATCTTCAAACCAAACACTGATAGCAGATCATGAAGACAAGATATTAGAACATATTTATACACATGAATGTGCAAATATAAACTTAGGATAGAAGATTTACAAAAAACCATTTTAACTCTTAAGCATGCACAGACTAACTACGAGACTCGGATAAAAAATCTCATAATTAAGTGATCAGCAAACCACCCAACCCGAAGCAGGTCCGCCGCTTTGAGGTTTATACTATCCAGCTCATGTTTTTTAGTGGTTTAATGGTTCAATAAGTGGGTTGAAACTTAGAACTAGTCGTGTAAATCAAACTTGCGATTTAGCCTTTTTTTTCTATTTTTTGTTAAAATAGAGTATGTTTTTATTATATTCACAAAAAAATTATCATTTCAAAAGTTCTAATATAAATTGACACTTTTCAAAATAATTGGTTCAAACGCTAAACCACCCTTGCAGGGCTGCCAATCCGACCAGTTTGGTTTGTTAGTTCCCGAAACTTGGAGCCGTGGACACTCCCAAATGACAATTGTGGGTTGTATGATTTAGTATTTGAATTAGTTAGCAAAGAATCAAATAATAAAAAGCATGAGGGTGATAATGACAAACCTTTTCATAGATATTATTTGATGAATGGCTGCACCATGTTGTTGCATTTTGTGGTTGGATGCAAAATGTTTATTTTTAGCAAGGAAGACATTTTAGGCCACTGGTAATCTTTTTTGTTGAAATAGAGACGTCCTTCAATTTGTCTCCACACTGCAAATTTGAAACACTATTATCTTTTGAGTATCAGCAAAATCATATTAGAGCTCTTTGCTCCCCGAGTCACACAGCCAAGTGGTTGACAAGAAAAAGACGGTTCTATGTGCAAAGGAGATCGAGGAGTAGAAAAGGAAAAGGAAAAGGAAAAGGAAGAGAAAAGCAAGGAAAGAAAGACAAAGAGAGAATCCTAGTTTCATGCAAGGCTTCTTAAAGGTCAAACACTAAAAAAGATGAATTAATGTCAGCTAGATTAAACTAACTTGGAACTAGAAATTATAATGTTGATAATATCATATTTTCCCTTGTATAGATGTTTCTAGAGAGATAAAGGAGGCTGACTATGATGCTTAGTTTCTCAAAAAACAATGAATAAAGTAAAGAAAATTAAATCAAGCTCATGTACTCTCCCCAATTCAAGAGGTGCATGAGTTCATTAAGCAACTAGAACAAAAAGTCCTTAAAGGAAGAAAAGCTGCTAATAGGTTAGAGGTCAGTGGTGACGGATGTCAAAGGTGGAAGTTCAGTCGCAATAATTTTCAGAGGTCGATGACGACGACAGAGGGGTCAATGGCATCTGAAGCCGCTATGGTTGGGATCGATCGAAGGTCAGAGGCGGCGATGGGCAGCATTGAGCAGCAGTGGTGGTCAGTGGCGGCGTCGGTTAGAGGTTAGCAGCCAACGGGCAGTGGGTAGGGCATCCAACGACTTTACGTGATTGTGACGGTCGTCGGTTAGGTATGGTTGGCATCTACAGTGTTTGGCGAATAGTAGCGGCGATCGATGGCTGAGGTCGGAGAATGACTGTGGCAGTCGAAGTTCAATGGCGGGACGATCGGGGCGGTGGCGGCGGTAGGTGGAGGCCAGTGTCGGTCCGAGGTTGGCGACATCAGGAAGGTCCGTCGATAGTGTCGGTTGGCAGTTGGCTGTGGGTGGGGGTGGCAGGTGGCGATTGGTGGGGGGTGGGGGTGGGGGTTGGTGGAATGTGAATCTCAAGCTTAAACTTGCTTACATCCCAAGCTTCAGGCTTGATATTCAAGATTCAAGATTTAGAATTCAAGCGATATGCTTTGTGGGCTTTAGGTTTTATAGGGCCCCCGTTTTACGAGGCACAACGTTCGGCTTTTTCCTTTCCCGATTAAGCTTTTATGTTATAGCATCTTTTCGACTTCTATGCCTCTATGGGCTTTAGGGTTTTTAAAGGCCTCTAAGTTATTGAATAAATCAATTAGCAAAAGCAGATAATGCATAGATCAAACACTAGTAACTAAACTTCTTAAAAGGGCCGTTGGAAGAAAGCAAACGACCAAACAAACGTTCAAAATAGACGCATTGACAGTTTGCAAATAAGCACTTCAAATTGTTAATCAAAAAAACATATGGCAATAATTAACTATCCAAATAAGCAAATTATGTGCAAAGATATTCACATGAACAATATTGCCGATGTAAGACAAACCCAAAGATGCTCTCAAAACAAAAACATCTAAACATTCCAAGGGCACTAAAAGAAATTAATTAGAAGGTCTAGAGTACTACACTAGTATTGAACTATAAGTAAAACCCTATTGAAGTCGGATTTAATTAGTCAAGGAATTTCAAGAAACACATTAGACAAACTGGGGGAAGAAAACATAATCCTAATGTAACATGAAACAATATAATACATGTCAACAAAATTTTAGTGAACTAAAGCAAGTATCAACGAATTAAGCTCAAATCATTGACACTACACACATATTGAGCTTGGAAAATGAATAGGGAAAACGATCATACCTTTGCTAACACAATATTATGAGAAACAACATTGTGTAATCAGATTCTCTCTAGAAATCCTCCATAATGGAAGCCATTATTTCTAGTTTCTAATAACCCCAAAGGCAATAGTGCGCATTGAACTAGAAAGTCAAGTACAAAGGTGCATTGTGAGCTCAATATTTCAAGAACAAGTATCCATGTGCCATGGTTGTCTCTGCCTTCTCCAAAGAAACTTTTCATGACGCGATATGGGGCGTCCCTAAACCGACCGAACCACCCAACCCAAAGCAGCTACGCCGCTTTGAGGTTTATACTATCTGGATCATGTTTTTGGTGGTTTAATGGTTCAACAAGTGGATTGGAACTTAGAACTAGTCGTGTAAATCGAACCCGCCATTTAGCCTTTTTTTCCTTTTCTTTTTTAAAATAGGGTATGTTTTTATTACATTCATAAAAAATTATCATTGGAAAAGTTTTAATACAAAATTGACACTTTTCAAAATTATTGGTTCAAACGCTAAACCACCCTTGCTGGCCTGCCCAATCCGACCAGTTTGGTTTGTTAGTTCCCGAAACCATAGTTAGAAGTTCACACATGAACCCAAGAAACCAAAGCTTGGAACCGTGGACACTCCCAAATGACAATTGTGGGTTGTATGATTTAGTATTTGAATTAGTTAGCTAATAATCAAATAATAAAAAGCATGAGGGTGGTAGTCACAAACCTTTTCATAGATATATTTTTGTTGAATGGCTGCACCATGTTGTTGCAGTTGGGTGGTTGGATTTAGAAAGTTTGTTTTTAGCATGGAAACCATTTTAGGTCATGGAAATAATGGAAGTCTGTTCTTTTGTCATTTGGCACAAGATCATGCCATCCACCATCTTTTAGTTTCTGTTGAAAGATGGACATAAACAACAAGAAGTCATTACTATAAAAAACTGGAGTTTGATATCAAGCAACTAGAATTCTATGAACTACAAAATTTGGAAAAAGTAGTTTTCCGGAGAGAATAAGCTACAACATGTGACAACAACTCAGAGAGAACATATCAATGTTGTACCTGGTTTGCATAATTATCTGGATGGAAGCACAAGACCATTTGTCAGGGACTCCATTTGTTATGCTTTCTCAGGTCCATTTGTCTAATATAGGTTAAAAGAAAGCGACTTTGTTTTTCACTGCCCAGGCTGTTTTAACTTTTCCATTCGAATTAAATGGATCTAGGTAAAACGCCAGCGATATATTTGTTAAAACTTGAATTGAAACAAAAAAGAAACATAATAAAAACGAATTAAAAACGCTAACCTCATTTTCGTATGGAGTTGCAGAGGACAAAAGTTGTCTCTAGCACAACCACAGTGGACAACCGAACAGAATCATAATGAAAATTATACATGTGTAAGTAAACTAATATGTATAAGAAAATAATAATATTCTACAATCCTAAAAAGAGAAAGAGAAAAAATCTTAAATGCAAGCAATCTGGGTACTCACACACATTCTGCAGGTCAAGCTCCTTTTAAAGAGAGCAGCAATGAGCCCACAAGATCAATCCTCCTGTTACCATAATGATCTTGAGCTCCCTCTTTCTTCAGTCCTCCAATCATGAGCGCATAACAAAAGTGTTAAGTAAAAGAAAATTAAAAGATATTAAGAACAACTAGGCATCACCAAAGGCAAAGACACATGAAAACATATCAGATTTACCCATAGTCCCAAATAGTAGTAGCATGACTTTTTTTTGTTTTAATACTCTCCAAACCCAAAGTAGCATTTATTTTCCAAAGAATGTGAATTAAAAATCAAGCAAATGTGTTAACATGAACATTTAAGTTAATAATGTCGAGCATATAATTAACCACCATTTTCTGTCTAGTAGAGTGAATGGTATCAATAAATAGAATATAAATCCTATCTGGAGATGGTATTCTTGTCTCTATCAATCATACTTTCCTAACTGCATTGTCCAGGGTCAGAAGATGTAACAGTCAAATATATCTATTTTATCATTTCACCATTTGTAAAAGGGGGCACTTCATTTATTGTCATTACTTTAAAACATGGTGAGGTAAAACTTTTTTACACTAACAATATAAAGAGTTGTGAAGTTTGACATCAAAAGATCGATCTCTGTTTTTGTGAAATAACCCAAACCAAACCAAACAAACAAATCATACAAGAACAAAAACATGAATATGTAACTTAAATAGAAAACAGGGGAAAACGATTGTCACCTAGCTCCGAATCCAAGAAGCAATAGTATTCAATGTAAAGAATAAACTCAAAAATGGTATTATATATACACATTCAATAAAAAAGTTGAGTGAACCGCACCTTTTGTTGCTCAACATTTCGGTATCCTTCCTTGTTCAAAACTCAAAAATAGTATTCAACTTTTGTCAACCATGTACTTGTTCAAAACTCACACAAAAAGAAGAATCTTAGACATATATGCATTACACGGATCTAGCTAGGTTAAAGGCGAGCGATATATGTGTTAAAACTTGAATTGAAACAAAAAAAAAGAAGAAGAAGAAACATAATAATAAAAACGCTAACCTCGTTTTCGTATGGAGTTGCAGAGGGCAGTGTTGTTGTAGAGCACATCGATCAGATAGATGGAAATTTAATTCATGAACGAAAATTAAAAAAATAACCCTAATAATGAGTCGAAATGACTAACCTAATTCACAAATGGAGTCGCAGAGAGCAGCAATGTCGTCAGTGTTCTGATCGATCATCCCATGGCAAACACTTGATTAGCATCGACACAAACTTAACCCCAAGGAAATTTAATTCATGAACGAATTGAAAAAACAAACCCTAATCCACAAATCCAGTCGCAGAGAGCGGCAATGTCGTCGGTGTTCTGATCGATCATCCCATGGCAACACTTGATTAGCATCGACACAAACGTATAAAAGAACGATTTCGATCATGTGAAAATTAAGAAGTAGGATCAAATCAGAAGAGATGAGAAGAGATTTTGGGGGCATTGAATTGAATTGAATTGAATGAGAGTCGATCTCGGGGTGTGTTTGTGTATTTGTAACTGAGATTTCCAAATCTTAAGCCCAAGATACGCACCTACAACATTAATTAATGATGATATTACAGATCTTTTTCATTCGAACGTTGGTAATTGATGTGAAAAGTCATAAAAATAATAATAATAATAATAATAATAATATAATAATAATAATAATAATCAAATATAGAAAAAGAATTTATTTACTTTATAACTTTATATGATTAAAAAACTAATAACAAATTAAGTGGATGGAAGTTTTAACAAATAGAAATGAAGTAAATATTAAGTACTCAATGATATAAAATGTGTCGGTACTAGTTTTTATACCCTCTACGCGTTTGAACTGAATTATACTTGGCATGAAAAGATATAGACTACAATCGACTCGACTTGTTTACGAACTAAATTACACCAATACGCAAGTCGTTTCAATTGCGGTTTATTAACAACATTTCTTAAATCTGTTTGAATTTCATTTTTATGATTTAGCCACTAACGTTTTTAAAACTAAAAAGTAAAAGCTTAAATAAATATGGCAAAGTTATATAATTGTTACTACATGGTTGCCATGAAACAATTGTGTTTGTAAAAAAGTTATTTTTTTCTGATTTTTAGAGTATGTAACATATTATCAAATTAATCTTGACGAAGAAGAAAACAGATTTTTTAGTTATAACAAAACCGTAATCAAAATGAAGTTTTAATATATTCCCAATCTCAATCAAAATATTCGTTCAAAGTTCATATTCTAACATGTATTTTTTTTCTTCTTTCTCACATGCTTCTTTATTCTTGTTTTATAACTTATAAAATCGTTTGAATATGTATTCTAGTTTAAAATTCAACTAAAATTACAAACATTTTACTAGTAATCGTATCTTTCCTTTCAAAATTAAACTATTTTCATTTTCAATCCTTATACCTAAGCGTGTAAATCTATAAGTGTCTTTTACTTCTATTGTCATAAAAGAATAACCATAGATAAAAATAACTATATAAGTTTCACATATGTTTTATTTTTGTCATTTAAAGATTTTTTCCTCACTTTGTTTTTCAGTGAGTGTTCCAGTCCTATCTATTTTTTTTTATAAATGTTAAATTCTTTAAAGTTATGTTAGAAATGAAACCTATATAAATCTTGATTATTATTTAGTGATTATTTTTTATTTTTTTATTTAAACTTTAATTTAACAATTTTTTAAATTTGTTACTGCGTTATGGTTTTTTTTCTTTGACAATTACCGTCTAATTGAAAATAATTAGATAAAATTTCAGTGATTTGTAACCAAAATTCATATCTTTTTCATTTGTCCAACTTTATATATACAAAATTAAGCATTTCTTTATATTACATATGATTAAAACAAATGGTGAAAGTTTAGTGATTATAAATAAACAAAAGTAGAACATATAGTAACTCTATCATGTGGTGTGTGTAGACTCGTCCTTCACAAAAAAAAGAAGAGTGAAATTCAAAGAAAATATTGTTTTCAAAACAAAATTGTTGCACAGAAAAGAGGTTCTTTTTAATGCTTGGAACGTAAAGAATATTGGAAAGATTAGGCTGTTTGTTTTTGGGTTGACCCGGTTGACCGGCTGACTCGGACAGCGGGTCTGCCCGTTTGATTTCAGTTTCGAGCCCGGCTGACCGGATCTCTAGTGTTAACCCAGACCTTGAAAAAAAATGTGATGAACGGCTGACCCGCAGGCTGCGGCCCCCTCGCGACCCACAGGTCACCACCCCCTCCGACCCGCAGGTCGTCGCCCCCTTGCGGTGGTGGTTCCGACCAGTGGTGCGACTCCGGTGGGTTTTGTTACTTAAATATTGAATCAAACAACCAAGTTTAAGTCATATGCATACCCAGTCAGAACTTCTAACCTTCTGACTCAGTCAGATCTTACTCGGTCAGTGTAATCAAACAGCCCCTAAAGGTTTTGTTGGGCGAGACAAATTTGGATGAGCCAATATGAAAAATAGGAAGAGGGTTACCATTACCAACATGGAATGAGTCGTTACCATGATAAACTTCAAAATTGTCAACGCTTGATAAATCCGGAGTTGCATGGCTGTTAGCTCTCGTGTCAGGGAACCAATTAGATTCTGACGTTGATCCGACATCTGAGAAGGTTGTGAAATTGGCTTGTGTAGGCTGTGAGTTTTGATTGGGGCATTGTGATGGCACGTGGCCAATACCACATCGATTTCAATGACCATGAACCATGTTGTGAGTTGATGCCCAAGAAAACATTCTGGTGGATCTGTTGTCACAATTGTCCCGAGAGCGGTTGGGGGAGAAATTACCATGAGAGAAGCTTGGGAATTGTCCATGACGGTTACCTGAGTTGTTGAAAGAACGAGCTGAGTAGTTGGCTTGTGGGTGATGAAGAGTGGTTGAAGTTGGTACCCGAGTTGACTAGCTAACAATTGCAAGTTGTTTAGTTGGGATTGAATGGATGGAAGGCTTGCGGGTGAGGGGTGATAGCAGCCTGTCATAGAGAAGGCTTGCGGGTTTGAAGTGGCATGGATGGAACTCGAGGTATTTGTGTTGATCATGTAATCATGATCATGAAGCAAACCATGTAATTTGTTGAAGGTAATGGGTGGGTGACGTGCTAGCAGATTGGATTTCATGCCATTGTATTCCTCTTCGAGACACGAGTTGACAAGCATTACAAGATCCTTATCCTTCATTGGTTCACCGATGTTTGCAAGAGCAGTGGCATACTATTGTGCTCGAGTAAGATAAGTTGTTGGGATTTCATCGCCTTTCACCATTATTCGAAGAATTTGAGTCTTAAGGGTGTACTCGCCGGATGATGTGTTTGGGACATAAGCCTATTGTAGTGAGAGCCAAACGTCTTTGGATGTATCGCCTTGAACATGCTGAAAAGCAGCCTCGGAGATGGTAGAAGTAATGAGCATGCAAACATGTGCATCATTTGCTATCCAATGTGGATAGCTAGGGTTGCCACTAGTTGTTGTACGAGAAGTTATGGTTTTGAGAGGACATGGTATAATTCCATCCATGTAACCAAATAGATTGTTGGAGATTAAGAATGGTTCTATCATAGCCTTCCAATAACCGTTGTTTGTGGGAGAGAGGTGAAGGCAAATTTATGAGAATTAAGAGTTGTTTTCTCGGTTGAGGTGAGAGGAACAATGACTACCGTAATGTTTCGGTGATTAGAAGAAGGACAATAAAGGTTTGTGAAGTTTGTGAATGTTGTCGCTGAGTGATTTGATTGTGGCCGGAAGTTTTCTTCACGGCAGGATGTGACGGCAGAATTAGGGTTAGGTTTTCTTGGCTCTGATACCAAATAAACCATGTGGAATGAATTGATATTGATTGATTTATTATGAAACATAATAGGCTTTATATATAGAGCATGATATTACAATATAAACCCTCTAGAATGATAAATGTAAAATACATAGAAAATACTAGTCTAACACAACCTAATTTGACAGGTATGAAAAATCACCATTTGTAAGCAAGCAACAACAATAGTCACATAAGCTTCCTCATCTACAATACACATGACATACCTAGGATGAACATTTCATAAAGTTGAAATCTTAAGTATTATTAAGACCTAGACCAATCTTCTTCTTCCTCCCCTCTGTAGTCATAATGTTTATGATAGAATTACACAACATAGATAAAATGCATTCTATTTTGTATAATTCAAGCATGTGTGTCCGTGGGACAAGAGAAGTTGATTTTTAAGTGGCTTTTGAGATAATAGAAGTACATACCTATTTAATTTGTGATTTTGACAATTTTACATCAATCTTTTAAGTTGAAAATTAAGGTGGTTGGTTCGGCATAAAACAACAATTTATTATTGCACGCCTTTTCCCTTACATGCCAGGGAGGATGGTGTAAGCCACCACTAATTCAGATACTAAACTAAAATCCAAGTTTTAATTACGTTAGAATCATATTATCTCTGTTTTTAATAGTTCAATAATGCAAACCAAACAGGTCACTGAAGAACATGAAAATCTACTTAGGGTTAAGAAATCAATTAAAAAAACTAAGGAAAAGCGTTCGTAACCCCCAAGGTGATGTCTAACAAATCACATAAAAACATTAAACAATCAATTTTTGACAACTCAAATTTCCAAGAATCAATAAGAAAGTTGAATGAATAGTACCTTTGCAACCCAATATTCCAGTCAGCATTCTTCCCTTTGCAAGGACTTAACAAATGGCCGGGTAGGATCGAGCAGGATTTGGGTTCGTTTTAGAAAATGATCTTTTTTGTTTAGGATACATAATTCTCCTTTCTATGTGCAGTTTTTTGCTCAAGCAATTACACAAGCAATATATAGCCAAAATTAGAAATAAGATAAAATCAAGCAAATATTTAGGAATTCACAATTAGGGCAGAAGTTTAAAATAAGGATGGATTACCTTCAACTCTTCAAGGCTTCAAGAAATAAAGAAGAACAAACTTGTGTCTGAACCAAATTCAAATAAGATGTTAGAATACAAGAACAAATTAGATTCAGTATAATGCTTGATAAATGTAGTAGAATTACACGACAAAATTTTAAAGGCAAATCTGTTGTCCCCTCATCCACTTAGAAAGAGGGATGCGTAAGAGTTTCACCGGTTGGACAAAAAAACAAAGTCACCTGAAAAACATAAATCTCATAAACAAACAAAGCAATCAAGTTGTGCACATTTTATATAAAATATCAACTTTTAAGGTATAATCTACTACACAGATAGTACAAAAATCTATAATAATCTGAATTCATAGCGGCTCCGCTTAGTAGGTATGCACTTTCATATACCGGATGAGAAAAAAAATTGTGACTCAGCTTGCAATCAGGATTAACTATGGGTGGAATGGGAAATCTCATGGGGTGTAAAAAATCCTCAATCAGGTTATCATTCTTAACTTTAAAACCATACCCCTAAGGCAACACACCTGACATTTCTAAACACAGAATGTGAAAAGAGAGACAAACCTGGGGCAAGATATCCAAGATGCCAGCAATAGCAGTAGCCACATAACCTTCCTCCTCTACAAAATGCTTAGCACGACCAAAATCAACAACAAAATGCTCAAGAATTTCATAAAACCTACGAATAAATTATAAACCTATACCTCTATACCCCCGTGAGGTTGGGACTACAATCATGGTGCCAATATGCCAATCCAAAAGCCGAATAGTAACCTACTCTTAAACGGGCATTCCAAGTTAACATTTGATCTCTATCCTGACATTCTAAATATACAAATTCATAAATACGTTAAAATAAAATAAAACATCCATTCTTTGCTTTCACATCAAAGTATGAAGCTTACCCATGCATTCATGTACGAAATTTTCAGTGCTACCGGAGGCCACATAATCACACATGAGAAGCTTTAAATCATGTGATGCTTTCTTCCTTGAAAGAATTTTAATATGCTCTTACCTGTTGAATCACTCACGTACTAAAGAGCAACCAAAATCAAATAGAACAATATGGAAAACTAAGAGAAACCCAAACATGCCTCAAAACAAAACAACATCTGAATACTATACGGGCTCTTAACAATGCAGTAATGATCCTTAGCTTCCTCATTCTTCATTCTTCATTTTGGTTGCCATAATGATCCTTAGCTTCCTCATTCTTCAGCACTCCAACCATGAGCACATAACAAAAGGTGTTGAGTAAAAGATAAACTTTTAAAGATGGCATTTATTTCCGAAAGAATGTGAATTAAAAATCAAGCAGACTTGTTGACAACTTAACATGTACATTTAAGTTGATAAAACAGAGCAAATGACCAGCCTCCATTTTGATGTCTAATAGAAAGAATAGTATCAATAAATTAAATATAATTCCTATTTGGAGATGATAAGTTTCTCTCTATCAATCATACCTTCCTAACTGCATTGTCCATAGCCAGGAGTTGAAGATAATACGAGTCACAGATTCAATTACAAGGACACACTTCAAAGCAAGAATGATATCAAAGCACACTTTGGAATAACTATCCAATGTTATTGATCAAGAAAATATAACTCCAAAAACTTGGTTACAAATTACCCTAACATGGGTTTATATAATCTAGTTACCTTATCTAGATCATACTTATCTATTCCTACTAGATAAACCATAAACTACATAATATCAAATTTAAATTTTAAAGCCAACTTGACCGACTTGTCAACATTGGTCCTCCCATATTCCCGGATTGCCGACTTGCCCTCCAAGACTCAGGAATTACTTCATTCCAACAACACTTCATTTATTTTCATCAATTAAATTTATGATGATGTAAAACCTTTTTACATTAGCACTATAAAGTGTATTGGAGTTGACATCAAATTATCTCTATTTTAGTCCAACAACCCAAACCAAATAAATCACACAAGAACAAAAACATGAAATGAAATTAAGAAAACAGGGGAAAACAATCGTTACCGTCAATTAGTGTCTAAACAAATCACACAAGAACATGAAACAATCAAACTTTGCTTACTCAAAAATCCAAGAAGCAATAGTGGTTTTCAATCAAAAGAATAAACACAAAAGGGGTATAATGCACATTTAACAAAAATATTGAGAGAAACATACCTTTAGCATCTCAATATTCAAATGTTCTTCCTTTCCCGGCAAGGGTCTTCACATGATATGTTATTTGTGGTCACAAAAATACGAGCTAGATAATCAAGTAAAGAGTTGTTGTAAGAAAATGACTATTAAGATTAATGCACCATTTTTTAACTCCCCATATCTCTAAGCAGTTAATTATCCATTCTAATTTTTAGCTACAATAATCACTTTCAAAAACTAAATTATGCAGCACAAAGTAAAACGCATATTTAGAACAGGCAAAAGCATACATGCCGATTTGTATAACAAATGTTTGATAAAGGACGCAATAACTGCATCATATGAATATCAGCAAAATCATTACATAAGTGTTCAATGTAAAAACTAACCTTGTTGTGGTCACAAAATGGTATAATGGATGCACAAACACCACAAATTGATGATGGATAGATTTTGCCGATGGGTATAAATATCATTAAAGATTCTTCAGGATTAGCCCTGCACTTACACGAGCCTGCACCCAGCAAAAAAATACCTTAAATATGATCAAAGAGTTGCTACAATAATGATCCAGTTAGGAGGTTGTAAAAAACGAAGGTATGTTTTGGGTGACATGTTTTCTTTTTAGCTAGCCTTTAGAAATTTAACATGTTTGACTGTATTACAACCCAGATGGACCTGCTTCTAAGCTCAAAAGTGCCCCAGTAACTACACTGATGTTCATAGAAATCATAGTAGTCTCTTCCTTTTTCCTTTGCCACAAGATCATGCCAGCTACCATCTTCTAGTTTATGTGAAAAGATAGACACAACACAAACAACAGGTTACATTTCTCAAGGTAGAAATATAAGCATACCAAAAGAAATAAGAAAAATTGATGATGTTTGACTCAAAAAATTTGTACCCAGTTTGATTAAAAGTTCCGAAGCTCAGGATGCAGCTGATCCAACAGTTCTACGAACCACCAAGGCAAGGATTTTTACCAACCAACATGCTTTATTTGTCTCTTGCATTCTTCATTTTCCATTTAATTTTCACCACAAGATCATGGCAGCAACCATCTTCAGGAGTTTCCTGTGAAAAGACAAAAACAAAGAACAAAAAATTTTTTATTTAATGATAAGACAATTTTTTGGACAGTGCTAAACTTCACACACATGCTTTGTCAGTGAACTATTGTTATCAAAACCAGAGACAAAATAAAGTGAGTAAGACATTCCCACATTAGTGTCTGGCAGGTTCCCTCTGAGAAGATTGATACAACAACGCTTCATCTATGAACTTTTTTTTATCAAAATCAAAGATGAAAGAAAGTGAGTAAAACCTTCCAACAATAATGTTGGGAAAACGTTGTTCTTGTGTAACAATCAATCCTCCCACGGCAAATTGTTGGCCTCCATGAACCCAAACATATTTCGTTTGGGGTCTAGACTCCAATGATAAACGCACATAGAAATTTAGAAAAGAAAACCTATAATGACATGATGTACTATATTTATATAAGCAAAAACAAACAAGAAAGACTCAATTTTGACGTGTGGTCGAGAATGAAAGCCAACAATTTCAAGCATTGTGTGTCTAGACTCCAAGTCTCCAACAATGACCTGCAAACGATGTAAATTCAAGGATTAATGAACTAAACCCCTCATGATAAGATGCATTCTATTCAGAAAAAGCATAAACAAAACGACTCCCTTTTAAAGCCTGTCAAGAACGAACGCCTAACAAGTAACAACTTTATAGCATAAGTGGAGTGTGTCAAGACTATAAGGATGACTGTGAACGCACGCAACAGAAGCACAAGCACTCTGGATTTACCGTACTACAAGAGAAATAATGCAAATGTAAGAAAAGACCAAGTAAAATTACCGTAATCAAACAATAACAAAGAAATATAAACAACTACAACAAGGTTAAGAAAATATATAACTTTACCTCGGGGAGCACATTGTGGCAAGCGAGTCTCGAAGGTTCTTGAATTATCATCAATCCCAAATTTGTCTCTTAGTTCAACCAAAGAAGACAACCAAACAGATTTATAAGGAAAATTACACACGTGAAAACAAAAATAACATGTATAAGAAAATAATCATATTCTAAAATAATTAAAAAGAAAAAGAAAGAAAACCTTAATGCAAAGCAATTTGGGTACTCACATGCATTCTGCAGGCCAAGCTCCTTTGAAGAGACCTGCTAATAAGCTAATAAGTTTCCAATCCAAAGAGGGATACAATAACTCATCATTCTAAATAAATCACAAAGCAATGGACACACAAGAGCAATCCTCTTGTTGCCATAATGATCCTGCACATCCTCATTCTTCAGTCCTCCAACCATGAGCACATAACAAAAGTAGTGAGTAAAAATAAAAATTTAAAAGATACCAAGAAAATCTAGGCAACACCAAAGGCAAACACATACAATAACAAATAAGTTGTACCCATATCCTATAGTAGTACGCCTTTTATGTTTTAATACTCTCCAACCCTCAAATAGCATTTATTTCTGAAAGAACGTGAATTTTAAAAAAAAAAGCAGACATTTTAACATGAACATTTAAGTTAATAATACAGAGCATGTGATCAACCTCCATTATTGTCCAGTAAAGTGAATACTATCAATAAATAGAATATAATTTCTATCTGGAGGTGGTATATTTCTCTATATCAATCATACCTTCTTGGCTTTCTAACCGCATTGTCCACGGGCAGAAGATGAAAGAATCAAATATATCATAATATTCATTCATTTCATTATAAGTACCAGCCTACAGGGGTTGAAGAGAAAATGAGTTACAGATCCAATCACAAGGGGACACTTCATTAATTTATTGTCATCATTAAAACATGATGATGTAAAATCTTTTTTACATTAGCAATATAAGGAGTTTCAAAGTTGACATGAAATTACCTCTGTTTTTATCCAACAACCCAAACCAAACAAATCACACAAGAACAAAAACATGAAAATGTAATTAAGAAAACAGGGGAAAACAATAATTACCCTCAATTGGTGTCTAACAACTTACACAAGAACATAAAACAATCATACTACTAACTCAAAAATCCAAAAAGCAATAGTATTGAAAGAATAAACACAAAAAGGGTATATTGTGCACATTTAACCAAAAAAAAATACTGAGTGAAACATGCCTTTAGCAACTCCTCCAGTCTCCTTCCTTTCCAGGCAGGGGTCTTGCAAAACGGATAAGTTGGGTCGTGTGGGGTTCCACCTTGTTAAAAAAATGGTGTTTTTCTTTCTTGACCAATTACAAAACCTATTTACCCAATGTAATCTAAGGCCACGTGCAATTAGAGATAGAAACATGGAAGATTACTATATTATTTATGAATGATGAGGCCATTATCTTAATTTTGACAATAATCATAGAAATTAGCAAATTAACAACTACAATCACAAACTTCCTTCATTTAGAGGGTGCTTGAATGTTCATTAAATTCTTTACTGTTATTCCATGTTGTAATAATCAGTTAGGAGTGTTTAAGGAAACATGATATGTTATTTATGGTCACAACAATACGAGCTAGATAATCAAGTAAAGAGTTGTTGTAAGAAAATAACTACTAAGTTCAACACACCATTATTTAACTCCCCATATCTCTAAGCAGTTGATTATCCATTCTATTTTTCAGCTACAATAATCAATTTCAAAAACTAAATATGCAGCACAAAGTAAAACACATATGGAAGAACAGGCAAAAGCATACATGCTGATTTGTATAACAAATGTTTAATAAAGGACGCAGTAACTCCATTCTTTGAATATCAGCAAAATCATTACATAAGTGTTCTAAAGCAATGTAAAAACTAACCTAGTTGTGCTCAGGAAATGGTATAATGGATGCACAAACACCACAAATAGATGATGGATAGATAACCCGATGGATATAAATATCATAATAAGATTCTTCCGGCCGATTAGCCCTGCATTTACACGAGCCTACACCCAGCAATAAATTACATTATATATGATCAAAGAGTTACTAAAATAATGATCCAGTTAGGTGGCTGTAGAAAACGAAGGTATGTTTTGGGTGACATGTTTTCTTTTTAGCTGGCCTTTAGAAACTTAACCTGTTTGACTGTATTACAACCCAGATGGACCTGCTTCTAAGGTCAAAAGTGCCCCAGTAACTACATTACATCGTAGTCTCTTCTTCTGTCGTATGCCACAGGATCATGCCAGCCACCATCTTCTAGTTTCTGTGAAAAAATAGACATGACACAAACAACAAGAGGTTATTACTATAAAGATGGAGTTTTATGTCATGAAACTAAAATTCTACGAAATACAAATTTGGAACACCCATTGTTGAAGCTTTTGGATGTCTTTCTTCTTTTTCAAACATCTCTGCTTCCAAACAATGAAAAGTGTACGACTGCAGTAATCTTGAGGTTCTTTCAAATGACTATCTCGAACAACTCCAAAAAAATATGTGTTCAGGTCAACCTGCAAAGTCAGAAAAGCTTCTATCAAAAGATTTGACGTTGACCGAAATATGCATATATCTTTATCCAAAATTGATAACATTATAAATTTTAGATTGCTAGTACTCACTCTTCTTCCTAATCTTCCCTGGATCAAGATGAATTTCCACCCACACACAATTGACGAAAATTTTTGTAGCTTGCAGGGTGAGAGCAGGAGACATTTTTTAATTAAGGCAGAAATAAAATCGACAAACCAAGGCTAAATGACTGGATTCTAAACTACATTATTTCATAAACAGCAAAAAACACCTGATAAAAACAAGAATAACAGACCTAATATACGTGTGAAGCAGCAGAGGGGACAATTAACTCCGTCGAATCTGCAACCGTGTTACCTCATAAACTCAACAAAAAAACCAAAATTCAAGGTTAGATGACTGAAATCCGAAGGACACTAATGAAAAATTTTCAAAACAAGCTGATGAAAACGAGATGACTAACCTAATCGAGGTAAGGAGTCGCAACGTATGTGAGCTTCAATAACTTGAATGTGATAAAACAAAAATAACAGACCTGATAAAATTGACAAATGGAGGCTAAATGACTGGATTCCAAACAACAATATTTCATAAACAGTAAAAGAAACCTGATAAAACAAAAACAACAGACCTGATTTACATGTGAAGTCGCATTTGGGAGCAATTAACTCCGTCGAATCGGCAATCGTGTTACCTGAGAAATTCAACAAAAAAACTAAAATTCAAGGTTAGAAGACTACATTCCTAAGGATATTATTACATAAACAACAACAAATGCCTGATAGATATGAAAATAACATACCTAATTTAAAGTCACAGAGGGAGACGAAGACTCTGTCGAATCCGCAACCGAGGTCTGAACAAATCAACAGAAAACCGCAATTCGAGGCTAAATAACTTGAGTCCGAGCGACTATATTTCAAAAACAACAACGAATCCTCAGAAATTCAACAAAAAACCAAAATTCAAGGTTAGATGACTAAAATCCGACGGACATTATTGAAAAAATTTCAAAAGAATCTGAAGAAAACGAGAAGTGCTAACCTAATTGATGTGAGGAGTCGCAATGTACGTGAGCTTCAATAACTTGAATGTGATCAAATCATCCAATTGTTCTGTAACGTCAATGTAAAAGGATGATTACATCCAATTCTGTAAAAGAACAAATAATTTGGGGGAATTGTGTTGCTTGGGGAAGAAGGTACGTACGTATATGTATGTAATCTGAGTGTTGCGGGTGTGTGTTTTTAATTACGAGAATCTCATGCAAAAGATATGGAAATCAATAGAACCATGAAATAAGATACGGACATGACACGCTAATATTTATTTCAAGGATATTTCTGTAACTAATTTTATATCACTTACCATTATAGTAATGTTTTCTTTTTACTTGAGTTATGGTTTTGGTGATATACAAAATAGCTTTAATTACACGGGAAAATATATAAACAACATAATTCATACATGTATAAATTTTTCCTATAATTAAGTTACATATATGATATAAAATAACAAAATGTTAGATTTATAAGTAATAATATTCAAATATGTTTTTGAATAATATAGCATACAATTGACTCATGTAAACAAAAAAACAACTATCCTAAAATCACGCTAGTCTAAAATATATAAAAATATATCAATAAATATTTTTTTAGCTTTTTAATTAAATTTTATTTGGCTATAAAAATATGTATAGTTTAAAACAATATGATTACGCAACTCAGTTGATAATCTTATAAAAAATTATTCAAAACAAAATATGTGAGTGTTGCGGGTGTATGTTTTTACAACGAGGATCCTGGTAAAAAGATATGGAAATCAATAAAATCATGACATAAGATACGCACATGACACACTAATATTTATTTCAAGGTTATTTTTGTAACTATATCACTTACCATTGTTGTAGTAATGTTTTCTTTTTTATGCGACTCATGGTTTTGGTGATATATAAAAAATGTTACTTGATAACCGAATAAACAAACAAACAAACATACACAGTAAATCCCACTCAAGAGCAGGATCTGGGAGTGGTACTTGGTGGCGAGTCTTTCCTCTAACTTGGGAGATAGAGAGACCGCTTTCAATTACTTGATAACCGAATATGAATGCAAAATCTAACTACTAGATATTATTTAGTGATGCATCTGATATACAAATTTTCTATTACTAATATACGTTGATTAATGATATTTTAGGCTTCAAAATTTCACTAGCAGTGTAAATAATTAGTTTCATAATGCTATTTTTTTAACTAAATTAAATTACATAAATAGTTCTTGTTGTCCGGTGAAATTACAAATTTAATTCTTACATGTATTTTTTTAGACTTTTAGTCTCTAGTTGCACTCTCTTTGGTTTCAATTATAATTTTTGGGTTTCTAAAAGTTAAATTGGTCAGTTTTCTTTTTGATTTTAATGAGCCCTTCCCCGTTCCCACCCCTTCCTCTACCAAGGTGAATATGCAAGCATCGATGCAGTTTGTCATGGATTGATTTTGTTTTAGATTTTAGAGTAGAACTAGTATTAAGCCCTCGGCATTGCGGCGGGAACGTAACATCATACCAAGTAGCATTAATGACAAACTACCGTTAGCAACCACCAATATTGTAAAAAATTATATTAAAAAAAAATAATATTGATTGAAAAGTAGACGTAAAAGTATTGAGCTACACATACAAAACTTAAAACATATAAAACAATAAGTCAATGTAGGATCAATGCGTTGCAACGGATCCATTAAACGGGAAAAAATAAGCGTAAAAACGTTAAACCGCAAACGCACGCTGCGACGTTTGAACTCGCAAAATTCAAACTGAAACGTAAAATGGAAAATTGTAAAATATGAAGAGTATCGAGAACAGTTGAAAAAAAAAATTAAAGGTTAATCGTAAAATATGTAGAAGTTTTGGATTAAAATAAAAGAGTTAAAAATAATTAAAAAAAAATAAATACAACCCACATGGTACAACTTACATAGTACAGCCCAAATAACATACAATAAAGTTTAAAATTAACTTAACAAATAAAATCTATAATTTGACCCAATATAATAATATCACCCGTGTAAACTTGTAAATTATATATTTACTCAAATCATGTTTCAAGGTTATTGTATTATATATATTAAAAATTCATGTTTTAAAAAACATGTAATTTTATAAGTTTAGAAGGAGATATGTGTAATTATTTTATTATTTTTTTACATATAAGGATTTTTAACTTTTTATATGAAGCTTAACACATAAAATATTTAGAACTTAATTAACACTTGAAATCGTTTTATTTTAAATTAATTTTTGAAGTTTCAACTCTTGACACTCTTGCGGTTCGTAACCTTGTATTTTTGTTAAGCATTCATCTCAATTAATTGGAGTACCGAGGGTGTACAGAGTGAACTGTTTAGGTTCCAATCTCATCAGAGACTATAAATTTAAAAAAAAATTATATTATATATGTATGTATATATAAAAACAACTATAGATTGTTTACAAACTAATTAACATGCTCAATAGAAATTTAAATATCTTGATCAATTGAAACTTATTATCCATTAATATTTTAATTAGTTTAGTCGATCCAATATAAACTCAATTAAAAAATGATAGAAGAGTGTTATGATTCGGTTAAGTAAGTAAATTAGTATTTTGCTACAATACTTTTAATTATTAGTAAAATAATTATTGTCTTATTATAGATTTTTAATATACTCATTATTGTCATTATATTATAAGACCCATTGTTTTATTCGTTCGGGGCTTAAAATTATTTGAAAACTCTTGAAACCGGCTCTATCTCAATATACATTTTAAAACTACAAACTCTTCAGTCAATAAGTTCTAGATCAACTGGTTTAGAAGGAGACATACTATGACTTTCCAATGTAAAGGTATGGATTGGAGTCTTACTAGGTGCAATATGCTCTTAGTGGACCAAGGGTTTTACCACAGTGGGCCTTTAGGTGGTTGGTTTCCCTTGTAATGGTGGGCGAACCGGGTCACCAGCGCTGTCTGTGTTCGCGGGCGTGGGTGGCCTTTCGCCATTGAGTTTACCGGGTGACTGGACTTAAAAATTATTCGTTGGCCGTTAAAAAAAAACTACAAACTCTTCAAATTGGCTCACGCGTGATTAAGTGTGAAGTACGCTGGATGTCCTAAACTCATTTATACTCAATTAAGTTCCATCAAGAACAATATTAATTAGCAATAAAAACACTTTTATATGTGATATTACATCGATACATAAGCAAGCAACCACTTTCACTTATTAAACATCTACAAACCCCTTGAGTTTTTATTCATTATCCTTTATATATGATATATGCTAATTGAAGCTCAACTGACCATACTTAGGATGTTGATGCGGGGAAAAGATCCCAAAATGTTTCTCAACCTCAGCCCGGGTTTCTTGTTTTCATCAAACATTGCAAACAAATATGTTTGTATAGATTTTCCAGGCTTCAATGGTGTCCCATTTGTCCCTTTAACATGTGCAATCAGGTTCCGATAATAAGTCCCCGCGTTTTCCACCGTCGCCAATGCGTTGCCGCTCGAAGGCCACCCGCTCTCGGACACGACAATCTCCACATTGGGCCCTCCCAGGCGTGCTTGAGCCGCGTAATGCGCGTCTAACATGGCATCGAAAAGGTTGAAATATCGCCTGCCGTTAATGTCATTCACTGGCGGTTGCGTCGCGGTGAACAACGCGTATGGGAGGTTCGAGCCAGGGTTACCGAAGTAAGGGTAGATATTGGCAAGCATTGGGAGGTTGTTTTGTGCTAGAAAGCGTATGATCGGCTTGATGAAACCTCGAACGTTGTCTCGAAATGTACCATTACTTGGTGGAGACGAGGAGTGTAGGAGACCGGTGTAGGTGGCAGTAGACACCTTAATTCGGTCACCTAGGCCCGCGGCTCTAATCGCGTTATGAACATTTTGCATTGCTTGGAGTACGAACTGTACGTACCGACTGTTCTCGTTGTTTGGATCAACTTCGTTTCCGACAGCTATGTATTTGAAATTCACATCAGGGTACCTTTGGATGTTGTCTCTGACCCATGTGCTTGCGGCATTTGGATCGTTGAGCGATTGAAGAGCGTCGTTAGGGACACCGATCATTAGCTTTATGTTGGTTCCTTTTAGTGCTTCAAGAGTAGGTTGATGCGGATCATAGATCCGCATCTTGGTTATGCCGTTTCTTCGAAAAAGACTAACCACGTCTCGTTCAGAGGGCAACCGCCACCGTTACGGCCATAGCACACGCCCACGGATTGGGCATCTACATTCGAGCAATAACCAACATGTTGTTTATCTTTCTTATTAAAAATCACATGTATAGTATAAACATAACGATATGAATAAATTTATTTCATAACAAATAATGTATTAAATAAACTTAGGTTAAGAGCTAACATTTAGTTACTTTGTATAAATATAAATAAGATATAGCATGTATACAAACATGAATATAACATAAATTATGTTTTAATTGAAACGGAAGAGATGAAACCTTTGACTATGAGAATGTTTAGAAGTAAACCGAGTAGTAGAAGCTTTGTTGCCATAACTTTGGGTTTATGAATTTTCTCTTTGAGATTTTCCCATATATATATAGAAAAAATTTACAAGAATGGTCCATATATTTTTAGATGTTAACTTTTGTTCTTATATACTATAGATTTTACTTTTTAGTCTAAAAAGTTGTTTTTGTCAAGATTTTATATTTGTATGACGCTCCGTCGGCATAACAATCTCACAAGTATTGATAATTTCGTTTACTAATTAATCAACGCCCATTAGGATTGAAGATATTGGGTGTATTTATTTATAATCATATGTGATTAGAAAGTACATGTTAAGATGCTCATTTCTTGAAACGTACGTAATATCAAGCTAACCTTAAAACTGACTTAGAATTTTAGATACTCAACTTTTTTTTCTAAAAAATCCTGTCATTTTATAATTATAAATTTCTAACATTTCAAAATATTGTTTATTAATTTACTAATAAAATATGAAATGTTAATATATTCAATATTGATGCAGGTAAAAGTTTGATTTATACATACCTATACTACCCGTTCGCATGATCAAATTTGAAGATATCTATCTTAAATTTCCGGTTTTAAGGCATCAAATACTTTGGATGAGTAATTTCTAATGCTTAAAGAACTAAATTAAAATTTGAAGACACCACGTGGCTTATTCATTTAACTATTTTTATTTGTATACAAGTAAAATTTAATCTCTCTTATACAAACATTAGACTTATTTTATATAATATGTATATAACGCGTGAAATAAGCCAATGAAATTTCCTCACAGCAAGTCATATAAGTCGTCTCATTATTATTCGAGTCACTTTTGTCCTTGAAAAGTCTTTTAGTCAAGAGTTCGATGAATTGTTTTCAGCCCGTATTTATCAATGTGATTGATTAAGGCTATGAAAAATGTTCTTTAGTAAAAAGAGAATATTTCATTTAAAGTGTTTACATTTTATAGCATTACAAAATATAAAATATTAAAACTCAATATTGTGTTGTAAGACCGCACAAATAACATATAACCGAATTAACCGCAATACCGCATTAACCGAACCAAATTAACCGAATCAAACAATTACTAAAGGTTCGATTAAGGCATAACTAATTAACCGCACATAATGGTACGGTGATTTACAAATTAACCAAAATAACTGCACCGGACTGGATGCATTAATGTACAAAAATATTTAAAATAATACTTATGATTTTACTAGAATTTCATATATTAACCTTTTTTAATTCACATTTATAACAAATATATTTACATAGTGGAATTCCGTTGTGTATAAATGGAACTCCCTAAACAAACAAAAATAATGCAATGTGCGCACACAAATTGTTTTATGCACACCCCGACTTTGGTTAAGGTTTTGATGGGACTTTAAACACAAACCATATTGTTGACATCATTATAAAGTTGATCCACACCTAGCCTAATAATAATTTATTAGTTCAAATTTTATTTTAAAAGCATATGTTAAATGAATTAGTTTATTAACTAAAATTAAGCATAACGGACGGTTAACTGAAGGGTGGTTAACCGAAGTATCGGTTGCGGTTTCAGTTTTGAAAATTGTATTAACCGCAATAGTGATTTCGGTTTCGAAAATAATATAACCACACAGTGCACACCGCTAGTGATAAATTTTATCAATGAACTATTTATAATGTAATGATTATAATTAGATATAAATAAAATCAATAGAATATTATGTCCTAATTATTATAGTAAAGACTATAACAATAAGCCATAATTAATAGATTTTCTGTATATTTCTTGCGGTAGAAGCTTGAGGAAATCGGTTGCTCATAATAATTCGAAAAACTATAACAATAAGCTATACTGCACGGTAGGAGATACGATTATGGTGGTTATAACAATCATTCGAGAAACGACTGTTTTTTTCTATTAAAATTAAAAGTTAAAGAGAAATCACCATAATATTCTATAACTAAACATGTGATTGTTGGATATACATAGTATATTTTGTTGTAAATTTTTAATTTTCAAGTTTTAATAAGTACGAAAATTAGACTAAATGGACCGCATCCATGACAACACATGAATATCGTATCATACTGGAGTTTATATGTCTAGCATGATTTTTAAATTTGTATCGTATTCATATTCATGTTAAGTTTTCAGATTCGTACAAGTTAGAATCCACCAACCATCGAATACAACCAATTTAACATTTCAAAAGATTGATCTAGTTTAGCACTTTACAATTTTCTTTTTTAGGTATTGATCCTAATTCAAAAAAGACGAGGAAGGTTAACTTCTAATCTTCCGCCGGATCACAGTCTTGACCTACGATCTGAGTTACAAACAAGAGCAGTTAGAGTATCCTAAAAACATGGGTTAGTTATTTCTCCAACTTTGGTTCTGAATATCTTTTCAACTGACAAGAAGATTTCATACATTTATTCCACAACAGATTGTAATAACTTTAATTTCAAAAATAATATTTAAATTTACGACAAACTAGCAATAAATTAAATTAGTGAAAAAATTATAATCTTATAAAATGAATATGATTATATCTTCAAATTGTAAATTTGCAATATTAGTTTAATCAAATTCTTTTGAAATGCAAAAACTGAAGTCGTTTTTATTTTCTAGAATTTGTATTTTCTTCTTGCTTCGCAATTTTCCTCATGGCACGTGCGAGTGAATAATTTTCTCATGTAATGTTATACAAAGACAAAACACTCTTTTGGATCCTGCCTAACCTTAAAAAATGTCACCATTGGCATTGGTATGTCTAAATGCAAACAAACAATTACATCATTTATGTTGAAAGAATACAATTATGTGTACCTATTTTTGATTTTTCAAAGTCCTGGTAACGAAACAAAGTAACAGACACGTTTAATACAAAACCACTGTTAAGTAAGAACCACATGACCACATAAACAATTATACATACTGTTAAAAATATAGTCAATGTAGAGACAATATACATTTATATAAGTGTTTGTATTTATTTGATTCTTACGGTCCTAGCTTACAATTAGTTCTGAATCAAATCACCACATAAACAAATACAACAATGTATTATATTTTTAAAAAATAACAAGTAGATTGCCAACGAGGCAACAGTATTTTGGTTTTTTTTGATACATTAAAGTTGATAATAATATTAAAGTAGAACAATTTCTCCTTTCAAGATATATGTTCTTTTTCTAGCTGTACATGCCGCTTTTGGGATTGTACTATTTCGAATCTGCTCGTGTGATCTCAAAACCTCGTTTCCGTCCATAAGTGTTAGATTTGTACATCAAATTGCTTGATCATTGCAGGTTCTGTATGCTCTCATGCAACCTTTTGCACTTGGGTATTTTGATGACAAATTGCATCTACACAAATAATATATCACGAATGTCTTGAATATCGCCATCGTTATTGTGAATAAGCCGACGGTCTCCAAGAATCTTGGAATCGCCTGCTTCCGCCATATGTAGGTGTTGGTAATCAAAGGTGTTAATCACAAAAGAGAGACTGAATGGGACAATTTCTGCTGTATTCTCTTGTTAGATAAACGTACGATTATGAGGAAATTGAAAGAAAACTTAAAAAGGAAGCTAACACTCTTGTCAAAGAAACAAACATGCAGAATTTTAAATACAAAAAAAACAATAAACTGTCATCCCACTAGTCCTGCTTTCTCCACTTTGTCACGTCATGCAACCACTCCAAAATATCTCCAGCTCCTTTGACTTTTACTTGGTCACATTGACTTACAGTAGGGCTGTGGAAATCTGCAGCCATTCTTCCAGAATTGCTTCGTGTAAATTTATTGATTTCATTTCTCATTTCTTCATCCATATCATATTGTGACCTCTAGAAAAGATAAATTTCAAATTATGAATGGTCGAACTAGTTAGCATTTTATCTCCATAATACAAGTTACTTACAAACTTGATCATTTTATCTCTATTTATAATGGAAAAAAGACATGGAAACAATCTACTGACAAAAATAAAAACTCTACCTTTGGAAGGTAATAAAGCACAAATCAATTAAGAGAAAAAACAACCAGCAACAACTTTTCTGCAAAGAAAACAGCTCCAGCCTTACTGTCAGTTTACAGCTGTAACTAGTTGTAGCTTGATGTCAGTGATTTTATTTTTATTCTTTTGAATCATTCGGAATTAACCAACATTCACCCCTTCATTCCGGTCCTCACTTCTGATAGGTTTTGAATTCCAAAAAACTCTCTCATTTCAATAAACTTGACCCTAGGTAAAGCTTTGGTCAATATATCTGCCTTTTGTTCATTCCCGCTGACATATTCAGTCTTTACTAAACCGTTTTCAACACATTCATGAATAAAGTGATACTTTGTGTCAATATGTTTACTACGTCCATGAAAAACAGGATTTTTTATCAACAAAATCGCCGACTTGTTGTCCACATGAATGGTGACTGCCTCCATAATCCGACCCGTTAACTCTTCAAGTAAACCTTTCAGCCACACACTTTGGCAGGCAGCAGCAGCAGCTGCCATAAATTCTGCTTCGCAGGAAGATAAAGCAACAGTTTGTTGCTTTTGACTGCACACCAGGTGACTGGACCAACCCCATAATAAAAAATCAACCCTGTGGTGCTCCTTCCATCTGTTCTATCTGTGGCGTGTGAGCTGTCGTTGTACCCAATCAGGTTACCTTCTCCATTTCTACGATAGCAGATCCCAAAATTAACCGTGCCTTTCACATAACGCATAATCTGTTTAACAACTTGTAAGTGTGATGTTTTTGGGGTCTCCATGAACCTGCTAGAAATACCAACTGCGTAGCTAATGTCAGGCCGGTGTGTGTAAGGTACCGCAGGCACCCTATAACTCTTCTGTGATTCAGCCTGAGGGGTTCATACAACCTGGAAGTGAAAGAAAGGTCTACAAGCTCTTGAAAGCCCTGTATGGACTGAAACATGCACCTAGGGCTTGGAATGAAAAACTACATAATACATTGATTAAGTTTGGTTTTGAAAGGTGCTCAAGGGAGCATGCAGTGTATAAAAGAAACACAGAATGGGGTACTTTAATAATTGGTGTTTATGTGGATGATATTATAGCTACAGGATCTAATGATGTTGTGATCAAAAAGTTTAAGTCTATGATGATGTCTTGTTTTGAGATGACTGATTTGGGTCTACTCAACTATTATCTGGGGATAGAAGTTAAGCAGACAGTTGAAGGGATTTTCCTAACTCAATCTGGGATGCTAAGAAGATCCTTAAAGATCAAAAGATGTGGGAGTGTAACTCCACAAAGATCCCTATGGATCCAGGGCTAAAGTTGGGCAAAGATGAAGATGGTGAGTCTGTAAATGTGACCCAGTATAGGAGGATTATAGGTTGTTTGAGGTATATCACTCAGACCAGACCTGATTTGTGCTATTCAGTAGGGATTGCTAGTAGGTTTATGGCAGATCCTAAGGCATCACATTGGCAAGTTATCAAGACTATTCTTAGATATTTGAAGGGGACTGTGGAAGATGGAATATGGTATGAGTATGGGGCTGCTGGAGAGCTGATTGGATACAGTGATAGTTCACATGCTCCCACTAAATCTGATGGAAGGAGCACTACTGGGATGGTGTTCTATTTTGGTGGTGGTCCAGTGAGTTGGGTAAGCCAAAAGCAGGCCACAGTGGCTCTGTCTTCCTGTGAAGTAGAGTTCATGGCAGCTATAGCCACAGCTCAACAGGCTGTGTGGCTTAAAGGCTGTTAGGATCAGTGATCTATGTTTGATTGATTGATGAGTATAGCAGCGGAATTCAAACAATGAATTAGTCGATTCACAAGAACAAAACGATATTCAATGAAGAACAAAGACGGTTATAGAGAGAGAGAATATCTGCAAATATATTTCATTAAATATTCGCTTTCGTGGTAACAGAATGTCACAATAACAATTAGGTCGACACCTCTTATATAAGAGATGTGACGTCTGCTGATGTCACTTGATAGTGACATCTAACAGATTTATTACAACTGAAACACAACTACTGAAGATGTCAAAACAGCTGACATCTTCTTACAAAAAGTTCTAAGTGTTATCAGTTGTTATAACTACTGAAATATAAAACTACTGAAACTACAACGACTGAAGAACAAGCTCTTCAGTCGTTTTACAAAACTACTGAAACTAGAAATATAAAACTACTGATATCACAACTACTGAAGAAGTACTCTTCAGCTGTTGTGACAAACTACTGAGGCTTCAGTACTTGATCTTCAGACTTTGACATTCAGATGTTTCATCAGCTGATGACTTCAGTAGATATCATCAGCTGATGTCTTCAGTCTTTGTCTTCAGACTTTGTACATCAGTTGTTGATCTTCAGCACTTGTAAACTCTTCAACTGTTGCACTTCAATACTTTGGTCTTTCAGCTTCAGCACTTATATTCTTCAGCTGTTCAGCTTCAGTACTTGTGTTCTTCAGCTGTTGTACTTCAGCACTTTAGTTCTTCAGCTGTTGAAGTCTTCAGCACTTGTCAAACTGCTGATGAAGCTTTCAGCAGTTGTTGTGATACCATGTGGGACTTAGAGGTTTTCTGATCTTGGCTCATTGGTTCTTTTGGTCCAACAAAGGCTTGCTAGAGGAGTTGACAGATCAAGAGATGGGTCCTATTTTGTTGTATGTAGACAACAAATCAGCTATTCAGTTGATGAAGAATCCTGTATTCCATGACAGGTCTAAACACATAGATGTGAGGTACCACTATATTAAGGGATGTGTTGAAAAGAACCTAGTGGTGGTAAAGCATATAAGTGGAGAAGAACAAAAGGCAGATGTGTTGACCAAAGCTTTGTCAAGAATCAAGTTTGCAGAAATGAAGTTGAAGTTAGGAGTTGGAACAATGCAAGAATTAAGGGGGTGAATGTTAGTTAATTCATTGTATTGTTTAGTATTTTGTATTTTGTGATTAGAATGTATTAGTTCATAGTGTAGAGACTAGAAGTGTAAAATGTGAATTAGTTAGTTAGTACTTCTAACTACTATAAATATGTGTTGTATACTGTAATTGGGTTTTAACACCTTAATAAAATTTGATGATCTTTATGGTCAAAAGATAATAGTAAGTGTGATGTTTTTGGGGTCTCCATGAACCTGCTAGAAATACCAACTGCGTAGCTAATGTCAGGCCGGGTGTGTGTAAGGTACCGCAGGCACCCTATAAGTCTTCTGTATTGAGTTGCATCAACACTCTCTTGATCTTCATCTTTTCCAGGTTTAATTCCGGGATCCATAGGAAATTTTGTGGGGTTACACTCCCACAAGTTTGCTTCCTTTAGGATCTTTGTAGCATACCCAGATTGCTTCAAAGTAATTCCAGCCTCATCTTGGCTCACCTCAATTCCCAAGTAGTAGGTCAGCAGCCCCAAATCGCTCATTTGAAAGTGACTTTTCATTTGAGTTTTGAACCTGCTGATCTCTTCTTTACATGGCCCTGCAATAATTAGATCATCAACATAAATTCCCATTATTAATGGTCCCAATTTGGCAACCCTTTTGTACACTGCATGTTCTCTTGGACATCAGTCAAATCCAAGTTGTTTTAGAGTTGCATCCAGCTTTAAATTCATTGTATTGTTTAGTATTTTGTATTTTGTGATTAGAATGTATTAGTTCATAGTATAGGGACTAGAAGTGTAAAATGTGAATTAGTTAGTTAGTACTTCTAACTACTATAAATATGTGTTGTATACTGTAATTGGGTTTTACACCTTAATAAAATTTGATGATCTTATGGTCAAAAGATAATAGTAAGTGTGATGTTTTTGGGGTCTCCATGAACCTGCTAGAAATACCAACTGCATAGCTAATGTCAGGCCGGGTGTGTGCAAGGTACCGCAGGCACCCTATAAGTCTTCTGTATTGAGTTGCATCAACACTCTCTTGATCTTCATCTTTTCCAGGTTTAATTCCGGGATCCATAGGAAATTTTGTGGGGTTACACTCCCACAAGTTTGCTTCCTTTAGGATCTTTGTAGCATACCCAGATTGCTTCAAAGTAATTCCAGCTTCATCTTGGCTCACCTCAATTCCCAAGTAGTAGGTCAGCAGCCCCAAATCGCTCATTTGAAAGTGACTTTTCATTTGAGTTTTGAACCTGCTGATCTCTTCTTTACATGGCCCTGCAATAATTAGATCATCAACATAAATTCCCATTATTAATGGTCCCAATTTGGCAACCCTTTTGTACACTGCATGTTCTCTTGGACATCAGTCAAATCCAAGTTGTTTTAGAGTTGCATCCAGCTTTAAATTCCACGCCTTTGGTGCTTGTTTTAAGCCATATAGGGCTTTAACAAGTTTGTACACAAGGTGCTCCTTTCCTGGTTTCTCATACCCCTCAGGTTGAGATACGTAGACATCCTCCTTCAAATCTCCATTCAAGAAAGCGGTCTTCACGTCAGTGGTGAACTTGCCACCCGTTTGTTGCTGCTAGAGAGAGGATTAATCGAACAGATTCCATTCGAGTAACAGGGGCGAACACTTCTTCATAGTCAATGCCATGCTTTTGGACATAGCCCTTTGCAACAAGTCTTGCCTTGTAACGAGTGATGTTTCCTTTTGCATCTCGTTGACTTTGAAAATCCACTTCAAACCAATTAGTTTGACACCATTTGGAGGCTGGACCAGGTGCCACGTACCATTCTGTTCAATGGACTTTAGTTCTTCCTGCATAGCATTTCTCCATTCTTTGCTGGTTTTTGCTTCATCAAATGTTCTTGGCTCTTCCTCATGTAACATTAATCTTCGTTCAAACTCCACTTGTTGAATTGGTTCTGTTCTTGAGTACACTTGATTCACTGATTGAAAACCCTGCATCGGTGTGTCATCATAAAATGAACTTGTACTTGAGGCTGAATTAGTACCTGATAAAACATTGAATGGGCTGCCCAAGCTAACTGGGCTAGTTGGGTTGCTCAATAGGCTGCCTGAACTGTTCTGTGTCAAGCCAGGTGTATACGGGCTGCTGGATTCTTCTGTTGAGGCCTCCTGTTCAAAATTAGCAGACCCATTTTCTGGACCTGCTGTCACCGGAACTGAATCAGGTCCATTTTGGGTATTTTGAGTACCTGAAACTAAGTTTTGGTAGGGTGATGAGCAACCATCTGCTGCTACAATAGTGAAATCAGTCCATTTTTTATTATCACTGTTCTCTTTAGCCCAATCCCATGGTTTGGTTTCTTCAAAACAAACGTCCCTGCTAATACATACTCTTTTACTTATTGGGTTGTAGAGCCGATACGCTTTACTTCCTGGTTCATTTCCAAGGTGAACCATCATCTCGCTTCTATCATCCAATTTGGTGAGTTTGACTGTAGGAACTTTTACATGTGCTGTACAACCAAACACTTTTAGGTGTTCCAAATTCGGCTTCTTCCCCTTAAATGCTTCATATGGAGTCTTTTTATCAACAGCTTTTGTAGGTGTTCGGTTTAAAATGTAAACCGAGTGTCGAACGGCTTCACCCCACAACCATTGGGGTGGCTTCATAGTTTTCAACATTGAACGTGTCATGCCAAGAATGGTTTGATTTCGGCGTTCAACCACACCGTTTTGTTGTGGAGAATACGGTGCGGTTAGAAACCGATTTATGCCATCCTTGCTACATAATTCTTCAAAGCTTTTGGATATAAACTCTCCACCTCGATCCGTTCTTAAAGCCTTGATCTTGAAGCCACTTTCAGTTTCAACAGAATTCTTGAACTTTTTAAATGCCTCGAATGCCTGGTCTTTAGTTTTAAGCACATAAACCCACATAAATCTTGAAAAATCATCAACAAGTAGTAAAAAATACCTGTTTTCAGATGGAGTACAGGGTGTAATTAGACCACACAGGTCAGCAAAAATATGTTCCAGGGGCTGTTTTGCCCGATAGGAACTTTTAGATGGAAATGGCAGCCTTCGTTGTTTTCCAGCCAAACAATTCTCACAGATTTGTGATTTTAGGTTTATGTTTGGGACTCCAACACTATTTTTTTCTCTGTCATGATCTTTAAGGCTTCGAAATTTACATGGCCGAGACGGCATGCCAAATCCAAGCCGCCTCATCCATTTTAGAAAATAGACAGGTTGGTGGTATAATGTTTAGGTGTACCTTGTAGAGTCGGTTTTGAGATCTTTTAACTTTCATGATAGTGTTGCCGGATCGATCATAAAGCCACAAGAATCCGTTCTCCATATGAATTTTGCATCCTACCTCATCAAGTTGTCCAAGACTTAGTATGTTGTTACATAAGTCCGGAATGTAGTACACATTGGTGATGAGTCGTTGGTCGCCATTCTTGCACTGTAACAGAATTGACCCCTTTCCTTTAATTTCCACAGCTGATCCATCTCCAAACTTCACATGCCCCACTGTTTTTTCATCAAGTTCACTGAAGGAGTCTCGCTCTCCGGTCATGTGATTACTTGCACCATTATCTAGGTACCAAATATCATCTCCACTGCCATCTCACTACTAGAAAAAATTGAACTTGCTACGCGTTTTTCCGTCGCAAATGCGTAAGAAAACAACATTTGCTACGTATTTGCGACAAAAACGATTTGTCGGAAAAATGCCCGTGGCAAATTGTTTACGACGCACTTGCGACGCAATATACGACATATTAACGACAAAAAAAGGCGTAGGAAGATACGACACCTTTCCCACGCATTATCCTAATTAACTTAATTTAACCATTCTGAACTAAATATGAATTGCAACGCATTTGCTACGCAATATTATTATTAATATAAAAGACGTATTTTATACGACGACACATTAGTTACACAATGTTAAAGTACGTCTTTTAAAACGACGACACATTAGCCACGCAATGTCAAAATACGTATTTTCAAACAACGACGCGTTAGCTACATAATGTCAAAATACGTATTTTAAACCAACGACGCATTTGCTACGCAATGTCAAAATACGTATTTAAAAAAACAACACGTTTTCTACACAATGTTATTATTGTGATAAAATACGTATTTTAAAATAACAACGCATTAGTTACGCAATGTCAAAATACTTATTTTAAAACGACGCATTTGCTACGAATTTTTGTTTAGCGACGCTTTTGCTACCATTTTTAGGAACTCATGTGTTATATTTCTAACGCATTTGCTACATAATTTTTTTAAATTTTTTTTAATTATACAAATAAATCCAGATTTTTCTGCTATGAATGCATAAATTTGCTTTACAAATATCAACCACAATTTCACCCACAAAATATGATTTTCATTTATGTACTATATATCCGTATGGTTAGCTGTCTTTTGTCGTAAATGTATCGGAAACTGTAACACATTTGCGAGGCAATGTTATTTACATTTATATTATTTGTTTATATACTATATCCGTATGGTTAGTTGTCTTTTGTCGTAAATCCGTCGGAAATTGTAACACGTTTGCGACGCAATGTTATTTTCATTTATATTAATCTCTATATACTTACTAATTCTCTTTATTATTATTATATTATTATTATTATTATTATTATTATTATTAATTATTAGTATTAGTATTAGTATTAATATTATTATTATTATGTAGTTATCATCGTTTGCTATAATTATCTACTTAGTACTTTGTATGTTTAACCATTTTTGTCGTAAATGCGCCCAAAACAATAACACATTTGCGAGACAATGTTATTTTCTTTATATTAATATCTCTATATACTTTATATTTCTATGGTTAGCTTTTTTTGTCGTAAATACGTCAGAAACTGTAACACATTTCTGACACACTGTTATTTTCATTTATATTAATATCTCTGTACTTTATATTTCTATGGTTAGCTGTTTTTTGTCGTAAATGCGTCGGAAACTGTAACACATTTCCGGTACAATGTTATTTTCATTACTAATACTAATACTACTAGTACTAATAATAATCAATGTTATTATTAGTAATATCATTTAATAATAATAATAATTATTATAATATATATATATATATATATGTGTGTGTGTGTGTGTGTGTGAAAATAAAGAACAAAAATAACAAAAACATGATAATAACAATAAAACAATATATAGCGTCGCAAACGTGTAGTAAATCATGTTACGCATTTGCGACGAAATTTATGATTTCTAGTGTTTTTGTTTTGTTATTTTCATAAAATACCTATTATTTTCCTACCCATTTGTGACATAATCATTGATTAAAACGATTTTAATTCACTTGGGTTAGCATTGTTTCGGAAATGGTAACGTAATGGTAACGTAAAAATCTAGCAAAAAATACCATAACCCCAATCTCCCATGTTTTTCTAATAGGAGATGGATACTTATTCTAGAAAGTCGAGTACAAGGTACCTTGCGAGCTCAATATTTCAAGTTCAAGTATCCATCTCCCATGGTCGTCTCTGCCTTCTCCAAAGAAACTCTTCATAACGACATGGGGTGTCCCTAAACCGACCAAACCACCCAACCCGAAGCAGGTCCACCGCTTTGAGGTTTATACTATCCAGCTCACGTTTTTTGGTGGTTAAATGGTTCAACAAGTGGGTTGAAACTTAGAACTAGTCGTGTAAATCAAACCTGCGATTTAGCCTTTTTAGGCCTAAAGCATAGAAGCCTCTTGTTGTGGGCCTCGCATTTTATGTCTTCAAGATTTAGGATTCTGGATTTCTAGCTTTAGGGCTTGTGCTTTATATGCCTTTAATTTATGAGCTTTACATGTTAGGCCTCACATTTTAGGCTTTAGTTGTAGTCTCCTTTATAATTTTGTCTCTCTTAGGCTCACGTTTGAGGCATTTAAATGTTAGGCTTAGGCTTTGAGTTCTATGGGCTTTAGGCTTTTAAAGGCCTCAAGTTATTGAATAAATCAATTAGCAAAAGCGGATAATGCATAGATCAAACACTAGTAACTAAACTTCTTAAAATGGCTGCTGGAAGAAAGCAAACGACCAAACAAACGCTCAAAATAGACGCATTGACAGTTTGCAAATAAGCACTTCAAATTGTTAATCAAAAAAACATAAGGCAATAATTAACTATCCAAATAAGCAAATTATGTGCAAAGATATTCACATGAACAATATTGCAAATGTAAGACAAACCCAAAGATGCTCTCAAAACAAAAACATCTAAACATTCCAGGGCACTAAAAGAAATTAATTAGAAGGTCTAGAGTATTACACTAGTATTGAACTATAAAGTAAAACCCTATTGAAGTCGGATTCAATCAGTCAAGGAATTTCAAGAAACACATTAGACAAATTGGGGGAAGAAAACATAATCCTAATGTAACATGAAACAATACAATACATGTCAACAAAATTTCACTGAACTAAAGTATCAAGGAACTAAGCTCAAATCCTTGACACTACACACATATTGAGCTTGGAAAATGAATAGGGAAACGATCATACCTTTGCAACACAATATTATGAGAAACAACATTGTGTAGTCGGATTCTCTCTAGAAATCCTCCATAATGGAAGCGCCATTATTTCTCGTATCTAATGGTAACATAAAAAATCTAGTCAAAAAGACCATAACCCCAAAGGCAATAGTGCGCATAGAACTAGAAAATCGAGTACAAGGTACCTTGCGAGCTCAATATTTCGAGAACAAGTATCCATGTGCCATGGTTGTCTCTGCCTTCTCCAAGAAAATCTTCATAACGCGACATGGGGCGTCCCTAAACCGACCGAACCACCCAACCCGAAGCAGCTACGCCGCTTTGAGGTTTATACTATCCGGTTCATGTTTTTTGGTGGTTTAATGGTTCAACAAGAGGGTTGGAACTTAGAACTAGTCGTGTAAATCGAACCCGCCATTTAGCCTTTTTTTTCATTTCTTTTTTAAAATAGGGTATGTTTTTATTACATTCATAAAAGATTATCATTGCAAAAGTTTTAATACAAAATTGACACTTTTCAAAATTATTGGTTCTAACGCTAAACCACCCTTGCAGGCCTGCCCAATCCGACCAGTTTGGTTTGTTAGTGTTATCGTTTGAACATGAAGATCATCAAATTGTATTAAGGTGTTAACCACAATTACAATACACAACCCATATTTATGTTAGTTAGAAGTACTAACTAACTTATTTACATTTTACACTTCTAGTCCCTAGACTATGAACTAATACATTCTAAACACAAAATACAAAATACTAAACAATACAATGAATTAACTAACATTCACCCCCTTAATTCTTGCATTGTTCCAACTCCTAACTTTAACTTCATTTCTGCAAACTTGATCCTTGATAAAGCTTTAGTCAACACATCTGCCTTTTGTTCTTCTCCACTTATATGCTTTATCACCACTAGATTCTTTTCAACACAAGCCCTAATATAGTGATACCTCACATCTATGTGTTTAGATCTACCATGAAATACAGGATTCTTCATCAATTAAATAGCTGACTTGTTGTCTACATACAACAAAATAGGACCCATCTCTTGATCTGTCAACTCCTCTAGCAAGCCTTTAAGCCACACAGCTTGCTGAGCTGCGGCTGTAGCTGCCATGAACTCAGCCTCACATGAAGATAGAGCCACTGTTGCCTGCTTCTGACTTACCCAACTCACTGGACCACCACCAAATAGAACACCATTCCAGTAGTACTCCTTCCATCAGACTTTGTAAGAGCATGTGAACTATCACTATAACCAATTAGTTCTCCAGCAACCCCATACTCATACCAAATCCCATCTTCAACAGTCCCCTTCAAATATCTAAGAATAGTCTTGATAACTTGCCAATGTGATGCCTTAGGATCTGCCATAAACCTACTAGCAATCCCAACTGAATAACACAAATCAGGTCTAGTCTGAGTAATATACCTCAAACAACCTACAATCCTTCTATACTGAGTCACGTTCACAGACTCAGCATCTTCATCTTTGCTCAACTTCAACCCTGGATTCATAGGAATCTTTGTAGAGTTACACTCCCACATCTTTTGATCTTCAAGAATCTTCTTAGCATACCCTGATTGAGTTAAGAAAATCCCTTTATCTGTCTGCTTAACTTCTATTCCCAGATAATAGTTGAGTAATCCCAAATCTGTCATTTCAAAACAAGACATCATCATAGACTTAACTCTTTAATCACACCATCATTAGAACCTGTAGCTATGATATCATCCACATAAACACCAATTATCAAACTTCCCCTTTCTGTGTTTCTTTTATACACTGCATGCTCTCTTGAACATCTTTCAAACCCAAACATAATCAATGTATTATGCAGTTTTTCATTCCAAGCTCTAGGTGCCTGTTTCAGTCCATACAGAGCTTTTAAGAGCTTGTAGACCTTCCTCTCACTTCCAGGTTGTATGAACCCCTCAGGCTGAATCACATACACCTCTTCTTTCAATTCCCCATTAAGGAATGTTGTCTTTACATCAAGATGATGTACTTTCCACCTGTTCACTGCTGACATAGCCAATATCAGCCTGACAGTTTCCAACCTGGCCACAGGGGCAAAAACTTCTTCATAATCAACACCATACTGTTGTACATACCCCTTCACCACCAGCCTAGCCTTATGCCTAGTCACCTTACCCTCAGCATCTTTTTGAGCTTGAACAACCACTTCAACCTATAGGTTTCACACCTTTAGGACAATCAACTAACTTCCAAGTGCCATTTTTCTCAATACTTTCAATCTCACTCTTCATGGCTTTCATCCATTCTGGGATTACTTTTAGCTTGTTCATATCTCACAGGCTCTTCCAGAAGTAACATCATTTCTGATTCATCAAAGATAGGAGGTTTAAAAGGTACTCTCTCCAAGATATTAGTTCTGTTAAACACATCATCCAGAGAAGTAAACCCTTTAGGTGGGGTATCATCATATGTTGATCTAGGTACATGATCATCAGTTGATGTGAAATCCCTTTCATCACCTCCTGAGCCTTGCTCCAACCCATAGGGCTGATCAGGTTCATTGCAACTATCTTCATCAAAAGAAGAAGGCACAGCATCATGACTGGACTGTGCTTGTTCAAGGTTGGCTTCACTAGTGGAGTCACCACTTTGTTCTGTAACATCTACTTTACCACCAAAGCTAGCATAGCTTTGGTTGGATTGAGCCACATTGGTTGTGTCCCACTTCCAAGGTTCACTTTCTTCAAAATGCACATCCCTGCTGACTACTATCTTTTTAGTCACAGGATTGTACATCCTGTAAGCCTTTGTACCAGACTCCAACCCCAAATGCACATCACTATGCTCCTATCATCCAGTTTTCTTAGTTGATTACTAACCCTCACATGGGCTATACACCCAAACACCTCAAGTGTTTTACCTTAGGTTTCTTATCAAACAATCTTTCATAAGGGGTCATGTTAGTCAATGCCTTGGTTGGACTTCTATTTAGCAGAAAGACTGAATGTCTTACTGCTTCTGCCCATAACCACAGAGGCATCTCATAGCTTTGAGTATTGACCTAACCATACCCATTATTGTTTGATTTCTCCTCTCCACAACCCCATTCTGTTGTGGAGAGTAAGGTGCAGTTAAGTACCTTTTAATCCCATCCAGGCTGCACATTGCTCAAACCTGTTAGATGTGAACTCCCCACCCCTGTCTGTTCTTAGTGATCTTAGCTTGAAGTTTGTCTCCACCTGAGTCTGAGACAAGAATGTTTGAAAAGCTTCGGGGGCCTCATCCTTTGACTTTATGAAGTACACCCACATGTACCTAGAGTAGTCATCTACTAGCAGCATGAAGTATCTGTTCCCTGCAGGGGTAGGTGGATCCAGGGGACCACACAAGTCTGCATGAACCAGTTCCATGGGCTTGTTTGCCCTGTATTTGCTTGTTGTAGGATAGGGGTGTCTTCTTTGTTTCCCTACTAGACAGCTTTCACACAGTTGGGACTTGTGATCAATTCTAGGCAATCCCCTTGCCATGTTGAATTTGGACATGTTCTTGATTGAGTCAAAGTTCAAGTGACCCAATCTTGCATGCCATATCCAGGCCACATCTTTCATTTCTCCCAGCAAGCACTTAGGGAGGGTTACATTCATGCTGATCTTGTAGAGCCTGTTTTCTCCCTTCTTGACCTTCAGGAGGGTTCTTCCGGTCTTCTCAAATACCCACAGATATCCATCCTGCATCAGGATCTTGCAGCCAACTTCATCTAATTGGCCTAGGCTCAATATGTTGCTCATGAGGGCAGGGATGTAGTACACGTTGGTGACTACTCTGTGGTCACCATTCTTGCAGTGAAACCAAACTGATCCCCTACCTTTTATGACAACAATAGAGCCGTCTCCAAACTTCACTTTCCCAGTAATAGTTTCATCCAGGTCAGTGAAGTGAGATTTGACACCTGTCATATGGTTACTGGCACCATTGTCTAAGTACCAGGTGCTGGCATCTCCTTCTAAGGTCATCTCCTTCGGGTAGACACTGTTTTCTTCAAGCAGACCCAGGTCTTGCATCACCCTTACCATCAACAGAGTGGGTTCTTGATCTTCTTGGGTCTGGGTCAGATGGGCTTCATCATTCCTTGTCTTTGGTGCCCTGCACTCGCTTGAGAAGTGCCCCAGACGATCACAGTTGAAACATCTCATGTTTCTCTTGTCTTTCTTGGGAGGAGCCCCTTTGTCCCCACCTTCCGAGCGGGGCTTCAGATTCCTACCCTTCCCATTTCTTGCACGGCCTCTATTTCTATCCCTTGACTCCCCAGAACTTGACTGCTTGTGGCTGTCACTCTTGGACTCACACTTAATCCTTTCTTGCCATTCAGCCCAGGTCAGGAGTAATTGACCAGAGGAGTTCCTTCCTTGGGAAGGTGGCTTGATCCTCTCTTCATACGCCTTCAATCTTCCCACCAGTTCCTCGAAAGACATTGTGTCAAGATTTGAGAACTGCTCAATGGCAGCCACAATCGGGAGGAGTCTCTCCGGAGCAGCCTTCAAGAATTTCCTGACTTGTTTGGAGGCTGCGATTGTGGTTCCCAGAGCACGATATCTTGACACGAGTTCTCCCATTTTCCCTGCGAACTCGTCGATTGATTCATTCTCGGTCATCGTCAGCATTTCAAACTCGTGATCCAGCGTTTGGATTCTCGCCTGTTTGACCCTGTCTTCTCCGATGAACCTCTTCTTCAGGGCTCCCCAAATGTCTTTCGCACTCTTGAATGCAGCAACCTGCATTAGTACATCCTCGGGCAATGCCTGGAAGATGAATGCTCTGGCCTTCTTGCCGAGCTTCACGTCGACTGCCGCGGTCGTCGGAGGTTCAATGACATCCCAGAGTCCCTGGGCGTCCATGAATGCTTCCATCTTGATTGCCCATGAGGTGTACGTGGTGGGCGTTAGGATCGGAATCTTGAACGGAATTGAATCGTTCAGGTCTCTCAGGGCAACTTGCCGATTGCTGTCCGCCATGGGATCGAGTCACAGGCTTCGATTGAGGCCGAGTTTCCGTCAATTGATCGCGCGCTGCCTCGATTGCAATCCGTTAGGATTGTCGTTGCCTACGGATCGGGAATTCGATCGGGAAAATCTTGGTGGGAAATCGCCTATTGGATCGAGAGCCGTTAAAAGCTCTGATACCAAATGTTATCGTTTGAACATGAAGATCATCAATTGTATTAAGATGTTAACCACAATTACAGTACACAACCCCTATTTATGTTAGTTAGAAGTACTAACTAACTTATTTACATTTTACACTTCTAGTCCCTAGACTATGAACTAATACATTCTAAACACAAAATACAAAATACTAAACAATACAATGAATTAACTAACAGTTAGTTCCCGAAACCATAGTTAGAAGTTCACACTGAATTTTTGTTGAACCCAGAAACCAAAGCTTGGAACCGTGGACACTCCCAAATGACAATTGTGGGTTGTATGATTTAGTATTTGAATAGTTAGCAAATAATCAAATAATAAAAAGCATGAGGGTGGTAGTGACAAACCTTTTCATAGATATATTTTTGTTGAATGGCTGCACCATGTTGTTGCAGTTGGGTGGTTGGATTAAGAAAGTTTGTTTTTAGCATGGGAAACATTTTAGGCAACTGGTAATCATTTTTGTTGAAATAGTGACATTCTTCAATTTGTCTACACACTGCAAATTTGAAACAGTATTATCTTTTGAGTATCAGCAGAATCATTTAAAGCAGTTGATTATCTGATTCTAATTTTCAAGATGCAATAATCACTTACAAAAACTATAAATGCAGCACAAAATAAAACACATTTAGAAGAAGAGGCAAAAGCATACATGCTGATTTGCTCTGAAGCACCGAAGCGGCAAAAACAGGGGAGTACCCGTTTCGGGTACTTCACGGAAGCGGAAACGCGCCCGAAGCGTTTCGAGGGCGTATCGGTTTCGGGGGTAACTATCGGGGACGTTTCCAGTAAGTTTTCGCTGAGTTTCGAATTAAGTTTAGGGTTTCAGTTTAAAACCTTTAGTATTACCTTCAACCGCCACCGCCTAATCGCCTTCTTCAATGGACCTTCAAATCCTTTATGGCTTCAACAACCTCTTTCGACCTTAAGGCTTCAACAACCTCCTTCGACCTTCAAATCCTTTATCGACTTAATAGCATCATTCAACCTTCAATCGACTTAACAAACATCCTTCAACCTTCAATCGACTTTTGTGTGTGATAATTAACACCCTTCAATCGACTCTTCAACATCATCTTTGTGCTAAGTGTGCAACTTTTGTGCGTGTTACTGTTGTCGTGTGTAAGGGGTCTCCTAAAGTGCTAATCAATTAGTTGTTGTAGTGACTAGTGATTTACTGCTTTAAAACTTTTTTATTGTTAGATTATATATATATATATATATATATATATATATACATACATACATATATATATATATACACACACACACTTATATATTATATATTATGCTTAAGTTTTTGCATTAATTGAATGGAACCTTAAAATATCATATATATATATATATATATATATATATATATAATTACATATTATATATTATGATTATTGATAATTGATTACCCAAGGTTTTTTTTGAAATTTCTTTAGTACTTTAATGTTTATTTTGTAAATTGTTTAATATATTTTTATTACTTATTATTGTTTTGTTGTCGTACCTAAACCGTACCCGTATCTAGAATTTTTGATCTTTGCCGTTACCCGTACCCGTACCATCCCCGTACCCACCTCCTGTACCCGTTCCGGTGCTACCTAGCTGATTTGTATAATGAATGCTTCTTGCAATGAAGAAAACAACTCCAGCTTTTGAGTATCAGCAGAATCATATATATGTATTAAAGCAATCCTAACACTTACCTCGTTGTGGTCAGAAAATGGTATAATGGATGCTCAAAAGTGCCCACTAATTACATTGATGGTCATAGAAATAATAGAAGTCTCTACTTTTGTCATTTGCCACAAGATCATGCCATCCACCATCTTTTAGTTTATGTTGAAAGATGGACACAAACAACAAGAAGTCATTACTATAAAAAAAATGGAGTTAGATATCAAGCAACTAGAATTCTATGAACTACAAAATTTGGAAAAAGTAGTTTTCCGGAGAGAATAAGCTAAAAACATGTGACAACAACTCAGAGAGAACATATCAATGTAGTACCTGGTTTGCATAATTATCTGCATGGAAGAAGCACAAGACCTGTAGGTGACCTGCCACTTGATGCTTTCTCAGGTCCATTTGTCAGGGACTCCATTTGTTATGCTTCTCAGGTCCATTTGTCTAATATAGGTAAAAAGAAAGCAACCAAATGAACTTTTAAAAACATAGCAATCATGTTATACACATTTCATTTTAATTAAAAAGCACTCCATTTGGTTTGTTTTTCACTGCCAGTCTGTTTTAACTTTTCCATTCAAATTAACACGGTCATATATAGACTGAACATAAATATCGACATTTGAGGTGTGATACAAGGATTTATAACAATCTGGTTTCACAATGGCTCTGCTTTGTAGGTATGCTCTTTCATAAACCAGATGAGAAAAATATATGTGACTTGGTTTTTTTTGCAATCAAGAATTACTCTGGGTGGAATAGGAATTACCCATATCATATTTAGGGTGTAAAAAATCCCCAATCATGGCTATCATTCTTAGCAGGAATCACAAACAATAATCTAAGACACCGCACACATAATGAGCTAACCCTAATGTGAGTTGATGTCTAATATTAATATAATTACCAAAGAACTTTAAAAATCAAGACAAGAAAGTAAGGTATTAATACAAGAACATGGAACAATCAAACTTTTCCAATTCAAAACGAATTAGAGCAGAGTAAATCATACCTTTGCGAGCTCAATTTCCAAGAAGCAGTATCCCCTACCATCATCTTCTGTATAGAAACTCTCCATAATGGCAGTTGTTACTTCTCTCACACTGTAAAGCGTACCTTTGCAAGCTCAATATGTAAAATGATACTGAAAGGAAATAAAAACGGTGTCCCTTGATCCACTTAGAAAAATATGAAATACACAAGAGTTACACCAAAGTGGGCAACCCAACTGATTAATCAAAAGAACATATTCTAAATAAATAATAAGAGAAAAAGAAAACCTTTATGCGAGCAATGTGAGTACTTACACATTTGACGCCAAGCTCCTTGAAAATCAACTCTGATAATAAGCTAATAAAGCAGCACAGAATAGGACGGTCTATGAACTGTCTCTGTCCTAAAACAAGTATCAATTTAATGTGAGAAATAATGCAAAAGTAAGGAATGACCAAGTAACATTACAGCAGGCAAACAGATAAGGTAAACATTGAATACACAAAATTACTTAGTAGTGAAAAAAATGAGATTTACCGGATGCCTTTAAATCAAGAAACACATAGTAAAAACAAAAACCTCAATTAAAAAAATACATTAAATGTGATCAAAAAGTTACAAAAATAACGATCGAATTAGAAGGTTGTGAAAAAGAAGATATGTTTTGGGTGACATGTTTACTTTTTTGCTAGATTTTAGAAATTTGACCCGTATGTTTGACTGAATTACAAACCAGATTTACCTGTTTACAGGCTCAAAAGTGCCCCACGAATTACACTGACGGTCATGGAAATCACACTAGTCTCATCTTCTGTCGTATGCACAAAGATCATGCCATCCACCATCTTCAAGTTTCTGTGGAAATATAGACACAAACAACAAAAAAGCTATTACTATACTAGAATTCTATGAACTATAATATGTGGAACACCCAATGTTGAAGCTTCCAGATGTCTTTCTTCTTTCCTAAATATCTCTGATTCTAAACAATTAATTAAAATTAGACGACCACAACAGAGATAATGGTATATTCTTGAAGTTCTTTCAAATGACTATCTGAAAATTGCAACTCCAACTTCCATGTTCACATCAACCTGAAAAGTCAGTAATTAAAGTTTATATCAATAGATTTGGTGTACGTTGACCAAAATGTGCATAAATCTTCATCTAAAAGTTTAAATTTGTTAAAACCTCATACCAAAATCAACTTCTGTCGATCCTGCAACCATGTCCTTGTTCAAAACTCACACAAAGATTAACAAAAAGAACAATGTTAGACATGCATTACATGGATCTAGGTTAAACCCGAGCGATATATTTGTTAAAACTTGAATTGAAACAAAAGGGAAACAAATAAAAACGAATTGAAAACGTTAACCTCATTTTCGTATGGAGTTGCATGTTAACTTGGATAAAAAAATGCAATCAAATGAAAAAACAGAGGAGCAAAAAGGTGTAGTCGAATGCAATCAGATTTATTAATCAAAAGCTTACTAAAGTCAGCAGAAAGATTACAATGAATTTCGACTAATTTTTTGGATGATTGAAAACAAACTACTATGCAGACTTTAAATAGAGAATAAAATAAACTAATTCCTTATTAATCGATCAATCCAGCTTTCTCGGTCAAACCGAACTCCAACGTTCACATGATTCCCCACGTGCAACTTACTTTGAACTGGTCAACATTCACCCAACATTCTCCCCCTGAATGTTGACCTGCTTCTTCAATTCCTCTATTCCAACAAGACTTCTCATCTCAAGGAACTTAACTAATGGAAGAGCCTTAGTTAAAATATCTGCTTTCTGAAACTTTTCACTGATTTGCTCCACACTAATCTGATCTCTTTGAACACACTCACGTATGAAGTGATGTTTAGTGTCAATATGTTTACTTCGTTTGTGGAAAACAGGATTCTTCATAAGTGCAATTGCTGACTCGTTGTCCACGAACAATTTGACCTTCTGAGCTTCTTTACCCAACAACTCACTGACCAAGTTTCGTAACCACAATCCTTGGCACGCTGCAGATGTTGCAGCCATGAATTCTGCCTCACAAGAGCTGAGCGCAACTATACTTTGTTTCTGAGACACCCAGGTAACAAGATTGTTCGAGTAATAGAAGGCTACCCCGGTTGTGCCTCGACGATCTTCTTTATCTGTATCATAGCTACTGTCACTGTATCCCACCAGTGCACCATCTCCACCTTTTTTATACTTCAACCCGTATGCCATAGTACCTTTTATGTATCTGAGAATTTGCTTAACAGCTGCAAAATGACTCTCCTTTGGGGCCTGCATAAACCTGCTCACTACACCAACCGGGTAACTAAGATCTGGCCGTGTATGAATTAAATATCGAAGACTCCCTATCAGCTTTCGATATTTTGTCGCATCAAAATCCCTTCCGTGTTCATCTTTAGTAAGCCGCAACTTGGGCTGCATTGACCATTTAGCTGCATTACAAGTAGCCATACCAGCCTTGTCGAGGATCTTCCTAGCATAGCTCTCCTGTTTCAGGATTACTGCATTCTCTGATTGCTCAACTTCAATACCAATATAATATTCCAAATCACCCAAGTCAGTCATATCAAAAACTGACTTCATCTTCTCCTTAAATTCTTGTATTTTGACTTCACCCAACATTGCAGAGGGCAAAAGTTGTCTCTAGCACAACCACAGTGGACAACCGAACAGAATCATAATGAAAATTATACATGTGTAAGTAAACTAATAAGTATAAGAAAATAATAATATTCTACAATCCTAAAAAGAGAAAAAGAAAGAAAATATTAATGCAAGCAATCTGGGTACTCACACACATTCTGCAGGTCAAGCTCTTTTTAAAGAGAGCAGCAATGAGCCCACAAGATCAATCCTCCTGTTACCATAATGATCTTGAGCTCCCTCTTTCTTCAGTCCTCCAACCATGAGCGCATAACAAAAGTGTTAAGTAAAAGAAAATTAAAAGATATTAAGAAAAACTAGGCATCACCAAAGGCAAAGACATATGAAAACATATCAGATTTACCCATAGTCCCAAAGTAGTAGTAGCATGACCTTTTTTTTTGTTTTAATACTCTCCAAACCCAAAGTAGCATTTATTTTCGAAAGAATGTGAATTAAAAATCAAGCAAATGTGTTAACATGAACATTTAAGTTAATAATGTCGAGCATATAATTAACCACCATTTTCTGTCTAGTAGAGTGAATGGTATCAATAAATAGAATATAAATCCTATCTGGAGATGGTATTCTTGTCTCTATCAATCATACCTTCCTAACTGCGTTGTCCAGGGTCAGAAGATGTAACAGTCAAATATATCTATTCTATCATTTCACCATTTGTTATGATCAATAGGTGTTGAAGATAATACAAGTTACAGATCCAATTACAAGGGGGCACTTTATTTATTGTCATTATTTTAAAACATGGTGATGTATTTTACACTAACAATATAAAGAGTTGTGAAGTTTGACATCAAAAGATCGATCTCTGTTTTTGTTAAATAACCAAACCAAACCAAACCAAACAAACAAATCATACAAGAACAAAAACATGAATATGTAATTTAATTAGAAAACAGGGGAAAACGATTGTCACCTAGCTCCGAATCCAAGAAGCAATAGTAATCAATCTAAAGAATAAACTCAAAAATGGTATTATATATACACATTCAATAAAAAAGTTGAGTGAACCGCACCTTTAGTTGCTCAACATTTCAGTATCCTTTCTTGTTCAAAACTCAAAAATAGTATTCAACTTTTGTCGATCCTGCAACCATGTACTTGTTCAAAACTCACACAAAAAGAAGAATGTTAGACATATATGCATTACACGGATCTAGCTAGGTTAAAGGCGAGCGATATATATGTTAAAACTTGAATTGAAACAAAAAAAAAGAAGAAGAAACATAATAAAAACGCTAACCTCGTTGTCCCGTCATCAAACAAACAATATTCGATGTAGAGCACATCGATCAGATAGATGGAAATTTAATACATGAACGAAAACTAAAAACCCTAATAATAAGTCGAAATGACTAACCTAATTCACAAATGGAGTCGCAGAGAGCAGCAATGCCGTCAGTGTTCTGATCGATCATCCCATGGCAAACACTTGATTAGCATCGACATAAACTTAACCCCAAGGAAATTTAATTCATGAACGAATTGAAAAAACAAACCCTAATTCACAAATCCAGTCGCAGAGAGCGGCAATGTCGTCGGTGTTCTGATCGATCATCCCATGGCAACACTTGATTAGCATCGACACAAACGTATAAAAGAACGATTTCGATCATGTGAAAATTAAGAAGTAGGATCAAATCAGAAGAGATTTTGGGGACATTGAATTGATTGAACTGAATTAGAGTCTCGGGGTGTGTTTGTGTATTTGTAACTGACAATTCCGAATCTTAAGCCCAACATACGCACCTACAACATTAATGATGATATTACCACTAGTACAAAAAGAGGCAAAAAGGGGCGGGTAAATTGGTCATACGGGACGGTTTTTAGCCCGTCTCATATGGCTATGCATCTTATAATATATTTTCATATGGGGCAATTTTCATAAGGGGCGGTTTTTCAACTGCCCCTTATTTACAACAATAAGAGGCGGTTTTTGAACCCTTTTATGTACATCAATAAAGGGCGGTTTTTAAACCTCTCATTATGTACATTAATAAGAAGCGGTTTTTAAACCCCTCTTATGTTCAAATAATGAGAAAAAAATTATTTTTATTATTTAATATCAAGAAATATTTTCTTATATAAACCGCTCAATCAACCAAAAATTATAACATTGTGTATCAAATGTTTCATATATTAAAGTATGATACATTATGTATCAAACGTTCAAAATCAATTCAATATACGACATCTAGACAAAAAAAACATATTAGTTGCTACATTTGAAGGTTTAACAGCATAATGCCACAACTTTTTAACCAAAAATTGAACTAGAAGCATATATGGAGAGCAATACTTAGTTAACAACAAAACAAAGCTAATAAACAACAAATCATACCCATTTTGTAGTCCGATTTCAAACTTGAAATAACACGGGTCACAGATAATTCAAAGCCAAAACAAATCATCCCTGCAACCATTATAAAATCTCATCAAATACTCGTAGCATAATAATATACCAACCATTATGGAGAGCAATACTTAGTTTAACAACATAACAAAGCTAATAAACAACAAGTTATACCCATTTTGCAGTTCGATTTCAAACTTGAAATAGCACGGGTCACGGGTAATTCAATGCCAAAACAAATCATGCCTGCAACCATTATAAAATTTCATCAAATACTCATAGCATAATAATATACCAACTATTAAATGATTATTTTTTTTGAAACTCAATGTGGTGTGTATTTAAATTATAAAATCATCCCTGTAGACTACATCCAAACATAAAGAATATGACAAACATAGAAGCACAAAACCTTGACCCAAACACCATTTCATGAAATCATATGAATAACTAAAAAGAAACAATAATCCAAGCTACAAATAAGCAACCAACTACAAAAGAGATAACAAAATCATTAGTCCTCTTAGATCTAATTTATTGTGAAAAATAATCTTGAAAACTTCTTACCTTATGCTACAATACACAATCTTGAGGCAACATAAAGCCTTCAACAGTAGTGGCGGAAAAGCGACGGGGTGAGGGCGGTGGTGGAGAATTAGAGGGGGTGGGGAGCAGCGTCGAAGGAGAACTAGGGGGAGGGGGAGGCGGTGGTGGTCACTTTTGGGAGGGAAAACAATTTTTTTCATGTAATATGTGACCTACAGAGGCAGAAGGGCTCATAAGGAGCTAAACAGTCAAAAGGGACGGTTTTTGATAAGGGGCAGTTTCTTGCATAAGGGGCGAGTTTTTTCAAAAGAGGCGGTTTTGCTCTCATAAGGGGAGGTTTTGTCTAATAACTTAAGGGGCGGTTTTATGTCATAAGGGGCGGGTAATTGTTAAGGTTTTAAAGGGCGGTTATGGAGATCTAAAGGGCGGGTATTATATTTTCAATAGGACATAAGGGGCGGTTTAGAACCGCCCCTAAAGGTATCATAAAGGGCAGTCGTAATACCCACCCTTAAAGGTAACTTAAGGGGCGGTTTCGCCCAATTGTTCTCATTTAAATTTTCAGAAGGCTATAAGGGGCGGTTTTTTAAACCGCCCGCCCCTTCAAAAAATTAGGCCCGCCCCATTTGCCTCTTTTTGTACTAGTGTACAGATCTTTATCATTCGACCGTTGGTAATTGATGTGAAAAGTCATTAAAATAATAATAATATAATAATAATAATCAAATATAGAAAAAGAATTTATTTACTTTATTACTGTATATGAGTAAAAAACTAATAACAAATTAAGTGGATGGAAGTTTTAACGACTAGAAATGAAGTAAATATTAAGTACTCAATGATATAAAATGTGTCGGTTGAGTGATTATAAAAAACAAAAGTAGAACATATAGTAACTCTGTCATGTGAAGTTTTTCGATTTATAAATCAAAATATAGATATAGACACAACAATCAAGTTGTTTATAAATCCATCAAAATCATGTTCCTAATGGGAAGGCGGATAAGCAAAATTTAATGTCACTCCACATTTAGAGATGACGAATAAACCCAAACCCAAGATATTTAAAACCGGTATGGAGCTGAGTTAGGTAAGTGCGTATGGATCGGGTATTAATTCTTTTTATTGATTTTGAGGGTATGAGAAGTGTATGAGATTACATGATATACTCGTTTACTCGACCCGATGCCCAAAATAATGTTCTTTTTGTCATTGTTTTTTATAGATTATATAAACTTATTATCTATTATTATGTTTTACAATTACAAAAACTCATAATGTTCAAGATAGCATAATAATGATTAAAAAACGCAATGAGATATTAAGTTGCTTTGTCATTATTTTTACTGTATTAGAATAATTAGTTTTAATTTTATTATTATGTTTTACATACTAGAGAACACAACAATATTATTCTACCCTTATATCTTTTTAGAATTCGTCAATTTAAAAAAAATAATCGTACTCACAAAAACACAAAAATTAACAAAAACACACAATAAACTGTACTAAAGACACAATGACTAGCAAAAATCATACCGACTAAAAATGTGACAACCCTAACGTTAGACAAACTAACATCTTATAAATAAGACTCATATTTATAATTTATTAAGAAATTATAAAAACAAGTTTTATTTGATTATTTTCTATAAGTCATATATGTTTAATTGATTATATGTTCATGCATGCATCCATGCATGAATGTTTACGTATGCATGGGTGTGAAAATTTAATAACTTTGTAAACTTTTAAATCATATGTATTAGTTACTAATCACAAAGCTAAATGGTTTGTTAATTTACTACTAAAATGCATTACAAACTTAACCAAACATCATCAAATAAGATTACATTAAGAAATCTTGTATCAAGACGAAAGTTAACCAAACTTAAATCACTTGAACACCTACGTAAACATCACCTTCGGTTCATCAAGAGTACGTGATTAATCACTTACAAATTAACTAGAAATCTTAACCTAAGAACATTAAGTCGACAACTAACTCGGTTAAACACTTCAACTTATGACTAACCCTCAACTTAGTGACTAAGCTAAAACATTAATTCCTCAAACTCACCATTAATCAGCCCATACACTCATCAAGCCCTCAAACTGCCACCTAATACTACCCATACACTAAGCAATGTCCCAAACCCACCACCTATCTCTAATGGTTGAAAAGGCACCCCTATTGATCACATCACATCACTCTAGGAATAGGCTTAATCATGACAAACATCACTACATGATATTCGGCCGAAGGAGGAAACACAAACCACTTTCATCCTTTGTTTCTCTCGGTTTTACATACACCTGCAACCTTCAACCGTTCTTTGTCTCTCGGTTCTACACATCCACGAGCACCGTCACCGTGAACCACCATGAACCACCACAACATAATAACCAACCGGTCTCCAAGATCATCAACACTCGTCATCAACCATTTCATCATCTTCTCATCTAGTCCTATTCTGAATTCAAGAACTTGGGAATCAAGCACAAAAAGACCACCTCAACCAAACGATCAATCTCTTAGTTACTCTTTCAACTAAAAGGTTAGATTCTTAAAATGTCTAAAAGATTCATATGTGTTTAAAACAAACACATATGATCTGACTCCTTGAAAATAATTCATCAAGAGTAATCATGAAAACCATATAACCTCTGATTTTCTTTTACAACATTAAGTATAGAGGTTTAAAAATAAGAAAGCTCTTATAAGCAAAGGTTTTAACATATACATTACAAATAAAAAGAATAAAATCCTAATATTCTTGATGAATTGAATTGAATACTTAAATGACTGTGGTTGTGACAAAATTAGGAACTTGTTAGAAAATATCATAAATAACTTTCTGTGAATTTTGGTGTAGTTATAATAAGTAAATTATTTTAAATAAATGATTAAGTTAATGAAAGAAAAATATCATCTGGAAGCTTTGGACCTGGTAAAAACCTGGAAAATTATACGATGGACCTTATATTTTATAAGAATTTCTCGACAAATTTTATGACTTAATTCGTTGATATGACTGAGTTATATAATTTAAAACATTCTGTGATTTGATGAAGAAATAGCAAAAAGGCGAAATAAATTATGGATATTATATAAAATATGGAATCTTGAAAAGAACAATTTGTATAAAATTCGAAATTTTTAGAGCTATTTTACTATTTATGCTAATTATTAAAAACCGGTAAAAATCATAGAAAATTTACTATTATGAGTTAATAACCTAAAAACTTGTGATATAATATAGATTTCAGAATATAGATCCTGGTAAAGTTTGGTAATTTTTGAAAACCCGTAGGTATTTATGTTGATTTATTTGAATGTTGTAAAAATTCTAGAAAAATAATTGTAATTATTCATTATTTGAAACTTTTACATAATAATCTGGATTTTTGGATGTTTTTACTATCAAAATTTGGTGATATATGGATAGTTGTAACTATTGTTTTAAATTTTTTATTTATAAGTGCAGAAAATTTTAAAAAAATATTATTTCTAACATATAAAATTTTTATAGGAATCTTTGCTCGAATAAAAGATGAGTTTCATAGCCATTTTTTATATTTATGATTTTTGGGGAAAAGCATACTATTTATGATTGATGTTATTATAAGTAAATTTGAGATTACTGTCATTATATTAAAACCATTAATTCGGATGTGGAACCGTCTGGGTGAGGAAGAGCAGGTTGAAGCTCAGTAGTTGGCTTGTGGGTGAGGAAGAACAGGTTGAAGCTCGTACCTGAGTTGATCAGCTAACAATTGCAAACTGCTTAGTTGGGATTGAATGGATTAAAGGCTTGCGGGTGAGGGAGTGACAACAGTCGTGGCAGTGAAGGCTTGCGGGTTTGAAGTGGCATTGATGGAAATCAAGGTATTTGTGTTGATCATGTAATCCTGATCATGAAGCAAACCATGTAATTCATTGAAGGTAATGGGTGGGTGACGTGCTAGCAGATTGGATTTCAAACCATTGTACTTCTCTTTGAGACCTGAGATGACAAGCATTATAAGATCCTTATCCTTCATTGGTTCACAGATGTTTGCAAAGCAGTGTCATACTCTTATGCTCGAGTAAGATAAGTTGTTGGGGTTTCATCGCCTTTCATCATTATTCGAAGAAGTTGAGTCTTAATGGTGTACTCAAGAGATGATGTGTTTAAGGCATAAGCCCGTTGTAGTGAGAGCCAAACGTCATTTGCTATCCAATGTGGATAGCTAGGGTTGTCACTGGTTGTTGTACAAGAAGTTACGGTTTTGGGAGGACATGGTATAGTTCCATCCATGTAACCAAACAGATTGTTGGAGATTAAGAATAGTTCTATCATAGCCTTCCAATAACCGTAGTTTGTGGGAGAAAGGGTGAAAGGCAAATTTATGAGAATTAAGAGATGTTTTCTCGGTTGAGGTGAGAGGAACAACGGCTGCCATAATGTTTCGGTGATTAGAAGAAGGGCAATAAAGGTTTGTGGAGGTTGTCGATGAGTGATTTGATTGTGGCCGGAAGTTTCTTCATGGCAGGATGTGACGCCAGAATTAGGGTTAGGTTTTCTTGGCTCTTATACCAAGACAAACCGTGTGGAATAAATTGATATTGATTGATTTATTATGAAACATAATAGGGTTTATATATAGAGCATGATATTACAATATAAACCCTCTAGAATGATAAATGTAAAATACATATAAAATACTAGTCTAACACAACCTAATTTGACGGGTATGAAAAATCACCATTTGTAAGCAAGCAACAATAATAGTCACATAAGCTTCCTCATCTACAATACACATGACATACCTAGGATCATGACATAAGATACGGACATGACACGCTAATATTTATTTCAAGGATATTTCTGTAACTAATTTTATATCACTTACCATTATTGTAGTAATGTTTTCTTTTTACATGAGTTATGGTTTTGGTGATATACAAAATAGCCTTTAATTACACGGGAAAATATATAAACAACATAATTCATACATGTATAAATTTTTCCTATAATTAAATTACATATATGATATAAAAAAACAAAATGTTAGATTTATAAGTAATAAATATTCAAATATGTTTTTGAATAATATAGCATACAATTGACTCATGTAAACAAAAAAAAACTATCCTAAAATCACGCTAGTCTAAAATATATAAATATATCAATAAATATTTTTTTAGCTTTTTTAATTAAATCTTATTTGGCTATAAAAATATGTATAGTTTAAAACAATATGATTACGCAACTCAGTTGATAATATTATAAAAAATCATTCAAAACAAAATATGTGAGTGTTGCGGGTGTATGTTTTTACAACGAGGATCCTGGTAAAAAGATATGGAAATCAATAAAATCATGACATAAGATACGCACATGACACACTAATATTTATTTCAAGGTTATTTTTGTAACTATATCACTTACCATTGTTGTAGTAATGTTTTCTTTTTTATGCGACTCATGGTTTTGGTGATATATAAAAAATGTTACTTGATAACCGAATAAACAAACAAACAAACATACACAGTAAATCCCACTCAAGAGCAGGGTCTGGGAGTGGTACTTGGTGGCGAGTCTTTCCTCTAACTTGGGAGATAGAGAGACCGCTTCCGATTACTTGATAACCGAATATTGTGCTCGAGTAAGATAAGTTGTTGAGATTTCATCGCCTTTCACCATTATTCGAAGAATTTGAGTCTTAAGGTGTACTCGCCGGATGATGTGTTTGGGACATAAGCCTGTTGTAGTGAGAGCCAAACGTCTTTGGATGTATCGCCTTGAACATGCTGAAAAGCAGCCTCGGAGATGGTAGAAGTAATGAGCATGCAAACATGTGCATCATTTGCTATCCAATGTGGATAGCTAGGGTTGTCACTAGTTGTTGTACGAGAAGTTATGGTTTTGAGAGGACATGGTATAATTCCATCCATGTAACCAAATAGATTGTTGGAGATTAAGAATGGTTCTATCATAGCCTTCCAATAACCGTTGTTTGTGGGAGAGAGGTGAAGGCAAATTTATGAGAATTAAGAGTTGTTTTCTCGGTTGAGGTGAGAGGAACAATGACTACCGTAATGTTTCGGTGATTAGAAGAAGGACAATAAAGGTTTGTGAAGTTTGTGAATGTTGTCGCTGAGTGATTTGATTGTGGCCGGAAGTTTTCTTCACGGCAGGATGTGACGGCAGAATTAGGGTTAGGTTTTCTTGGCTCTGATACCAAATAAACCATGTGGAATGAATTGATATTGATTGATTTATTATGAAACATAATAGGCTTTATATATAGAGCATGATATTACAATATAAACCCTCTAGAATGATAAATGTAAAATACATAGAAAATACTAGTCTAACACAACCTAATTTGACAGGTATGAAAAATCACCATTTGTAAGCAAGCAACAACAATAGTCACATAAGCTTCCTCATCTACAATACACATGACATACCTAGGATGAACATTTCATAAAGTTGAAATCTTAAGTATTATTAAGACCTAGACCAATCTTCTTCTTCCTCCCCTCTGTAGTCATAATGTTTATGATAGAATTACACAACATAGATAAAATGCATTCTATTTTGTATAATTCAAGCATGTGTGTCCGTGGGACAAGAGAAGCTGATTTTTAAGTGGCTTTTGAGATAATAGAAGTAACATACCTATTTAATTTGTGATTTTGACAATTTTACATCAATCTTTTAAGTTGAAAATTAAGGTGGTTGGTTCGGCATAAAACAACAATTTATTATTGCACGCCTTTTCCCTTACATGCCAGGGAGGATGGTGTAAGCCACCACTAATTCAGATACTAAACTAAAATCCAAGTTTTAATTACGTTAGAATCATATTATCTCTGTTTTTAATAGTTCAATAATGCAAACCAAACAGGTCACTGAAGAACATGAAAATCTACTTAGGGTTAAGAAATCAATTAAAAAAACTAAGGAAAAGCGTTCGTAACCCCCAAGGTGATGTCTAACAAATCACATAAAAACATTAAACAATCAATTTTTGACAACTCAAATTTCCAAGAATCAATAAGAAAGTTGAATGAATAGTACCTTTGCAACCCAATATTCCAGTCAGCATTCTTCCCTTTGCAAGGACTTAACAAATGGCCGGGTAGGATCGAGCAGGATTTGGGTTCGTTTTAGAAAATGATCTTTTTTGTTTAGGATACATAATTCTCCTTTCTATGTGCAGTTTTTTGCTCAAGCAATTACGCAAGCAATATATAGCCAAAATTAGAAATAAGATAAAATCAAGCAAATATTTAGGAATTCACAATTAGGGCAGAAGTTTAAAATAAGGATGGATTACCTTCAACTCTTCAAGGCTTCAAGAAATAAAGAAGAACAAACTTGTGTCTGAACCAAATTCAAATAAGATGTTAGAATACAAGAACAAATTAGATTCAGTATAATGCTTGATAAATGTAGTAGAATTACACGACAAAATTTTAAAGGCAAATCTGTTGTCCCCTCATCCACTTAGAAAGAGGGATACGTGAGAGTTTCACCGGTTGGACAAAAAATAAACAAAGTCACGAGAAAAAAATAAATCTCTGAAACAAACAAAGCAATCAAGTTGGTAAATTTTATATAAAATATCAACTTTTAAGGTATAATCTACTACTCAGATAGTACAAGAATCTATAATAATCTGATTTCATAGTGGCTCCACTTAGTAGGTATGCACTTTCATATACCGGATGAGAAAAAAAATTGTGACTCAGCTTGCAATCAGGATTAACTATGGGTGGAATGGGAAATCTCATGGGGTGTAAAAAATCCTCAATCAGGTTATCATTCTTAACTTTAAAACCATACCCCTAAGGCAACACACCTGACATTTCTAGACACAGAATGTGAAAAGAGAGACAAACCTGGGGCAAGATATCCAAGATGCCAGCAATAGCAGTAGCCACATAACCTTCCTCCTCTACAAAATGCTTAGCACGACCAAAATCAACAACAAAATGCTCAAGAATTTCATAAAACCTACGAATAAATTATAAACCTATACCTCTATACCCCCATGAGGTTGGGACTACAATCGTGGTGACAATATGCCAATCCAAAAGCCGAATAGTAACCTACTCTTAAATGGGCATTCCAAGTTAACATGTAACACCCCCGCCCCAACATGAAACAGGAGGCCACTTCAAATGTTAACAGAACATTATAAATCCTAAATAATACTTAAATTACGAACGTCAAATTAGAATGTCAACTTATGAAGTCTAAAACATCCACCAAAATAAATGCGAAATCAAAAATTCAAGTCTTATGAAATAAAAGAAATAAATCTCCAAGCATGTGTTCCAAACTCCTACTAGCTCTCATCACACAGCCCCGATCAACCCTGATTAACTGCCGCGAAAACAAGAAAGCGGTTGAGCTACAAGCTCAGTGCGCAAATGTAGATCACAATATAATATATATATATCGAAGCATGATGTTAGGGAATTTGAAAAGAAACCAAACTCTTAAGTTTCAAACATCTTCATCGAATCCACCCTTTACACCATAATAAACAAGAAAAATAATGGCTGAAGCAACAAGGGGTTGGGGTTGTTGATACCGAGTAACCTACAAACAAATATATATAAAAATGCACATCCATAATGCCAACATATCATATATCATAATCACAATGGCACACTGGTCGCGACTCCAATGCACCCCTAATCGGAAGGTGTGTATGGCACTACACAACTCGACCGCGAACTAAACATATCATCAAAATCCTAGGATGCATCCATACGCCTCCCAAATAATCCAAAAGCTCTCTCGCGAGCATAATCATATAAACAAAGTGGAGACGCCGTAAACTGATCACACCGTTACGGATAATGTCAAGTCGTCGGTAGCCACAATGACAAGCCTTTATGGTACCTCCATAGGTAGTTGACTCGGTATCCCTATCTCTTGTCTACATATCTAGGGTTCTATGGCCGCATGAGTGAATAATAATACAACCGCACCAAATATATTCATCATGCTTAATGATCCTAATTTGAATGAAATCAAGCACGAGCACACAACGATATGTTCACAAGCATGTCATAAAAATATATTTTTCTCCATTTTGTTAAAATAGCTCAGTATCACACATCAGAGTAGATCGACAAACGGAAGCAGATCATAATAAGGAGTCATAGATCAACGGAGTAATTTCAAAAGCAACATTATCTATAGTAAAGCACATAAAAATAACAAGGAACATCCGTACCTGAATGAATGACTAAGCTCCTGATGCTTCAGAGTTCCACCGACGTGTTCAACTAACCTACAATGAGCGGTTCGACCCCTAATTCAGAATTATTTCTTATTAATCCTAATAGTGCCTATTAATGGTTATTAGTCAATGGGGTCATTACTTTTATTAGTTTTCATTACTTAGTAAATATATAATATATTTAATATAACTTTGAGATAATTAGACTTAACATCCTAAGGCAATGTGATACCAACTGATGCAAAGTTCATGGTTCCACGATTATGTAATTTATATATTTATATAATTAGCGACCCTTATTTATTGTAATTGCTTACTGATCCACCATATTAGCAGCACTAAAATACCATGTGTGGTGGCAAAATGAGTTGTAGTGGGTGTAATTTGGATGGGTTAGTTAAGAAAGAAACATAAGAACATTTATGTTGGAGTAACGTGGTGATGCCAACAGGCTGAAACAAACAACCACACACTAGCAGAAGTTTGTCTAAAAAGAGAATTGGCTAAACTCTACACAGATAAACAAGGCTTGACCCAAGGCGGATGGACGAGCGACAGTCAACAGAAGTTAAACCCGATTACATATTATTATCATCCTTTGACCCATTATTTAATCTTTATAAAAAACTATTGATCACCATAACCCCACTCAGGTCTTTTTGTTGTGCAATCACTATTAGTTCTTGATTTAAAAACTATTTATGTGAGACTACAGACTAGTATTTGTCTAGATTAAATTTATAAGACGGTAATGAAAAGAAATTGGTCTTAAACTAAAGAATATGACATGGACAGAAGGGGTTTAATAAGGATAATTAGCATTATAGTTTTGTTTATTATTCCTCATGAAGTAATAAGGGTGATTAAGACAAAAGGACTTGGTCTGATGGGTCACGAGAAAAGGGCAGGAGCAATATGAACCATTAAGTTCTATTTGATTGTTTAGTTTGATTGGAATTTCCTTTGAGGTCATTACAAAATTCATATGGATTTTGTCATATTTATTATTACTGCATAAAGTGCTTAATTACTAAATAAGACCAGAACTCAATCAATCTATAGAACTCAATCAATCTATTTGCAAAGGACCCTTTTATTATGACTTCTTGGTGGGTTTTAACAAAGAACTTATAGTCAAGAACATGACCATAACAAGATTTTCATCTATGTTTTTTTTCGAATTAATAACACAATGAAGAAATGATTACCTTGCGTGTCCAATCAATAAGTGTTCTGGATCAGAAGGTTGACTTGGTTCCAGGTGCATCAAAAGAGTTGCTGTAACACGATTGTCTGTTGCTTATTTGTGAGAAGATCGGGAGTGGTAAGGGTGAAATCAAGAAGAAAACATAACAGGAAGAACAAGGGTATTAATTTACCTCAATTTCGAACTCGAAATCCAGGTCTAGAATTCAAACGGAGGATCAATAGCTTGCAATGTGATAGCATTCAACAGCAATTTTTGACCCAAAACAGAGATGCTGAGATCGTACGAGAGGTGAGGGGGGCTATTTGTGAAGGGTGTTTTTGTGGGAACGGTTTGAGGTTGGAGATCCATTTAACGTCATCGTAGTTACGTGGAGATGAGGGTTGAAATCCCATGATCATCGGGGTTTTAGGTTGGGTTGTTGCAGATAAGGAAGAAGGAAGAAGTTTGGTTTGGGGGTGTGGAGATAAACTCCAAAATCACGTTTTCCTTTCCTTCACAATTATTGCGTTATTAATAATATATAGGTATTATTATTTATGTTTTGGTTCTTTCATCAGATATTTATTTGTTTTGGGTTATTTCATAACATTTGATCTCTATCCTGACATTCTAATTATACAAATTCATAAAAACGTTAAAATAAAATAAAAACACCCATTCTTTGCTTTCACCTCAAAGTATGAAGCTTACCATGCATTCATGTACGAAATTTTCAGTGCTATCGGTGGCCACATAATCACACATGAGAAGCTTTAAATCATGTGATGCTTTCTTCCCTGAATGAATTTTAATATGCTCTTACCTGTTGAATCACTCACATACTAAGAGCAACCAAAATCAAATAGAACAATATGGGAAACTAAGAGAAACCCAAACATGCCTCAAAACAAAACATCTGAATACTATACAGGCTCTTAACAAATCAATACTATAAGGACCCACAAGATCAATCCTTTGGTTGCCATAATGATCCTTAGCTTCCTCATTCTTCAGCACTCCAACCATGAGCACATAACAAAAGGTGTTGAGTAAAAGATAAACTTTTAAAGATATTAAGAAACACTAGGCAACGCCAAAGGCAAACACATATAAAAACAAATAAGATTAACCCATAGTAGCAAGCCTTTGTGTTTTAACACTACCGAACCCCCAAATGGCATTTATTTCCGAAAGAATGTGAATTAAAAATCAAGCAGACGTGTTAACAACTTAACATGTACATTTAAGTTGATAAAACAGAGCATATGAGCAGCCTCCATTTTGATGTCTAATAGAAAGAATAGTATCAATAAATGAAATATAATTCCTATTTGGAGATGATATGTTTCTCTCTATCAATCATACCTTCCTAATTGCATTGTTCATGGCCAGGAGATGTAATGGTCAGATATATCATAATAATCTATCATTCCATCATTTGTAAGAACCTACGGGAGTTGAAGATAATACGAGTCACACATTCAATTACAAGGACACACTTCATTTATTTTCATCAATTAAATTTATGATGATGTAAAACCTTTTACATTAGCACTATAAAGTGTATTGGAGCTGACATCAAATTATCTCTATTTTAGTCCAACAACCCAAACCAAATAAATCACACAAGAACAAAAACATGAAATGAAATTAAGAAAACAGGGGAAAACAATCGTTACCCTCAATTAGTGTCTAAACAAATTACACAAGAACATGAAACAATCAAACTTTGCTTACTCAAAAATTCAAGAAGCAATAGTGGTTTTCAATCAAAAGAATAAACTCAATACGGGTATAATGCACATTTAACAAAAAATATTGAGAGAAACGTACCTTTAGCATCTCAATATTCCAATGTTCTTCCTTTCCCGGCAAGGATCTTCACATGATATGATATTTGTGGTCACAAAAATACGAGCTAGATAATCAAGTAAAGAGTTGTTGTAAGAAAATGACTATTAAGATCAATGCACCATTTTTTAACTCCCCATATCTCTAAGCAGTTGATTATCCATTCTAATTTTCAGCTACAATAATCACTTTCAAAAACTAAATTATGCAGCACAAAGTAAAACGCATATAGAAGAACAGGCAAAAGCATACATGCAGATTTGTATAACAAATGTTTGATAAAGGACGCAGTAACTGCATCATATGAATATCAGCAAAATCATTACATATGTGTTCTAAAGCAATGTAAAAACTAACCTTGATGTGGTCACAAAATGGTATAATGGATGCACAAACACCACAAATTGATGATGGATAGATTTTACCGATGGGTATAAATATTCATTAAAGATTCTTCCGGATTAGCCCTGCACTTACACGAGCCTGCACCCAGCAAAAAAATACCTTAAATATGATCAAAGAGTTGCTACAATAATGATCCAGTTAGGAGGTTGTAAAAAACGAAGGTATGTTTTGGGTGACATGTTTTCTTTTTAGCTAGCCTTTAGAAATTTAACATGTTTGACTGTATTACAACCCAGATGGACCTGCTTCTAAGCTCAAAAGTGCCCCAGTAACTACACTGATGTTCATAGAAATCATAGTAGTCTCTTCTTTTGTCCTTTGCCACAAGATCATGCCAGCTACCATCTTCTAGTTTATGTGAAAAGATAGACACAACACAAACAACAGGTTATATTTATCAAGGTAGAAATATAAGCATACCAAAAGAAATAAGAAAAAATAGATGATGTTTGACTCAAAAATTATGTACCCAGTTTGATTAAAAGTTCCGAAGCTCGGGATGCAGCTGATCCAACAGTTCTACGAACCACCAAGGCAAGGATTTTCACCAACCAACATGCTTTATTTGTCTCTTGCATTCTTCATTTTCCATTTAATTTTCACCACAAGATCATGGCAGCAACCATCTTCAGGAGTTTCCTGTGAAAAGACAAAAACAAAGAACAAAAAATTTTTTATTTAATGATAAGACAATTTTTTGGACAGTGCTAAACTTCACACACATGCTTTGTCAGTGAACTATTGTTATCAAAACCAGAGACGAAATAAAGTAAGACATTCTAACATCAGTGTCTGGCAGGTTCCCTCTGAGAAGATTGATACAACAACGCTTCATCTATGAACTTTTTTTTATCAAAATCAAAGATGAAAGAAAGTGAGTAAAACCTTCCAACATTAATGTTGGGAAAATGTTGTTCTTGTGTAACAATCAATCCTCCCACGGCAAATTGTTGGCCTCCATGAACCCAAACATATTTCGTTTGGGGTCTAGACTCCAATGATAAACGTACATAGAAATGTAGAAAAGAAAACCTATAATGACATGATGTACTATATTTATAAAAGCAAAAACAAACAGGAAAGACTCATTTTTTACGTGTGTCGAGAATGAAAGCCAACAATTTCAAGCATTGTGTGTCTAGACTCCAAGTCTCCAACAATGACCTGCAAACGATGTAAATTCAAGGATTAATGAACTAAACCCCTCATGATAAGATGCATTCTATTCAGAAAAGCTTAAACAAAAGGACCCCCTTTTAAAGCCTGTCAAGAACGAACGCCTAACAAGTAACAACTTTATAGCATAAGTGGAGTGTGTCAAGACTATAAGGATGACTGTGAACGCACGCAACAGAAGCACAAGCACTCTGGATTTACCGTACTACAAGAGAAATAATGCAAATGTAAGAAAAGACCAAGTAAAATTACCGTAATCAAACAATAACAAAGAAATATAAACAACTACAACAAGGTTAAGAAAATATATAACTTTACCTCGGGGAGCACATTGTGGCAAGCGAGTCACGGAAGTTCTTGAATTATCATCAATCCCAAAGTTGTCACCTACCTCAACCAAAGTGGAGAGCCAAACAGCTTTATAGAAAAAATTATACATGTGGAAATAAAATAACATTTATAAGAAAATAATCATATTCTAAAATAATTAAAAAGAAAGAAAATAAAAGAAAACCTTTGTGCAAAGCAATTTGGATACTCACACACATTCTGCAGACCAAGCTCCTTTAAAGAGAGCTGCTAATAAGCTACTAAGTTTCCAATCCTAAGAGGGATACAATAACTCATCATTCTAAATAAACCACAAAGCAATGGACCCACAAGATCATTCTAATTCGTCAATTGTCAGCACTCCAACCATAAACACATAACAAAAGGTGGTGGGTGAAAAATAAAACTTTAAAAGATAATTAAGAAACACTAGGCAGCACCAAATGCAAAACATATGAAAACAAATAAGATTAACCTATATTAGTACGCCTTATTGTTTTAATACTCCCCAACCCCAAATGGCATTTATTTCTGAAAGAACGTGAATTTTAAAAAAAAAAAGCAGACATTTTAACATGAACATTTAAGTTAATAATACAGAGCATGTGATCAACCTCCATTATTGTCCAGTAAAGTGAATACTATCAATAAATAGAATATAATTTCTATCTGGAGGTGGTATATTTCTCTATATCAATCATACCTTCTTGGCTTTCTAACCGCATTGTCCACGGGCAGAAGATGAAAGAATCAAATATATCATAATATTCTATCATTTCATTATAAGTACCAGCCTACAGGGGTTGAAGAGAAAATGAGTTACAGATCCAATCACAAGGGGACACTTCATTAATTTATTGTCATCATTAAAACATGATGATGTAAAATCTTTTTTACATTAGCAATATAAGGAGTTTCAAAGTTGACATGAAATTACCTCTGTTTTTATCCAACAACCCAAACCAAACAAATCACACAAGAACAAAAACATGAAAATGTAATTAAGAAAACAGGGGAAAACAATAATTACCCTCAATTGGTGTCTAACAACTTACACAAGAACATAAAACAATCATACTACTAACTCAAAAATCCAAAAAGCAATAGTATTGAAAGAATAAACACAAAAAGGGTATATTGTGCACATTTAACCAAAAAAAAATACTGAGTGAAACATGCCTTTAGCAACTCCTCCAGTCTCCTTCCTTTCCAGGCAGGGGTCTTGCAAAACGGATAAGTTGGGTCGTGTGGGGTTCCACCTTGTTAAAAAAATGGTGTTTTTCTTTCTTGACCAATTACAAAACCTATTTACCCAATGTAATCTAAGGCCACGTGCAATTAGAGATAGAAACATGGAAGATTACTATATTATTTATGAATGATGAGGCCATTATCTTAATTTTGACAATAATCATAGAAATTAGCAAATTAACAACTACAATCACAAACTTCCTTCATTTAGAGGGTGCTTGAATGTTCATTAAATTCTTTACTGTTATTCCATGTTGTAATAATCAGTTAGGAGTGTTTAAGGAAACATGATATGTTATTTATGGTCACAACAATACGAGCTAGATAATCAAGTAAAGAGTTGTTGTAAGAAAATAACTACTAAGTTCAACACACCATTATTTAACTCCCCATATCTCTAAGCAGTTGATTATCCATTCTATTTTTCAGCTACAATAATCAATTTCAAAAACTAAATATGCAGCACAAAGTAAAACACATATGGAAGAACAGGCAAAAGCATACATGCTGATTTGTATAACAAATGTTTAATAAAGGACGCAGTAACTCCATTCTTTGAATATCAGCAAAATCATTACATAAGTGTTCTAAAGCAATGTAAAAACTAACCTAGTTGTGCTCAGGAAATGGTATAATGGATGCACAAACACCACAAATAGATGATGGATAGATAACCCGATGGATATAAATATCATAATAAGATTCTTCCGGCCGATTAGCCCTGCATTTACACGAGCCTACACCCAGCAATAAATTACATTATATATGATCAAAGAGTTACTAAAATAATGATCCAGTTAGGTGGCTGTAGAAAACGAAGGTATGTTTTGGTGACATGTTTTCTTTTTAGCTGGCCTTTAGAAACTTAACCTGTTTGACTGTATTACAACCCAGATGGACCTGCTTCTAAGGTCAAAAGTGCCCCAGTAACTACATTACATCGTAGTCTCTTCTTCTGTCGTATGCCACAGGATCATGCCAGCCACCATCTTCTAGTTTCTGTGAAAAAATAGACATGACACAAACAACAAGAGGTTATTACTATAAAGATGGAGTTTTATGTCATGAAACTAAAATTCTACGAAATACAAATTTGGAACACCCATTGTTGAAGCTTTTGGATGTCTTTCTTCTTTTTCAAACATCTCTGCTTCCAAACAATGAAAAGTGTACGACTGCAGTAATCTTGAGGTTCTTTCAAATGACTATCTCGAACAACTCCAAAAAAATATGTGTTCAGGTCAACCTGCAAAGTCAGAAAAGCTTCTATCAAAAGATTTGACGTTGACCGAAATATGCATATATCTTTATCCAAAATTGATAACATTATAAATTTTAGATTGCTAGTACTCACTCTTCTTCCTAATCTTCCCTGGATCAAGATGAATTTCCACCCACACACAATTGACGAAAATTTTTGTAGCTTGCAGGGTGAGAGCAGGAGACATTTTTTAATTAAGGCAGAAATAAAATCGACAAACCAAGGCTAAATGACTGGATTCTAAACTACATTATTTCATAAACAGCAAAAAACACCTGATAAAAACAAGAATAACAGACCTAATATACGTGTGAAGCAGCAGAGGGGACAATTAACTCCGTCGAATCTGCAACCGTGTTACCTCATAAACTCAACAAAAAAACCAAAATTCAAGGTTAGATGACTGAAATCCGAAGGACACTAATGAAAAATTTTCAAAACAAGCTGATGAAAACGAGATGACTAACCTAATCGAGGTAAGGAGTCGCAACGTATGTGAGCTTCAATAACTTGAATGTGATAAAACAAAAATAACAGACCTGATAAAATTGACAAATGGAGGCTAAATGACTGGATTCCAAACAACAATATTTCATAAACAGTAAAAGAAACCTGATAAAACAAAAACAACAGACCTGATTTACATGTGAAGTCGCATTTGGGAGCAATTAACTCCGTCGAATCGGCAATCGTGTTACCTGAGAAATTCAACAAAAAAACTAAAATTCAAGGTTAGAAGACTACATTCCTAAGGATATTATTACATAAACAACAACAAATGCCTGATAGATATGAAAATAACATACCTAATTTAAAGTCACAGAGGGAGACGAAGACTCTGTCGAATCCGCAACCGAGGTCTGAACAAATCAACAGAAAACCGCAATTCGAGGCTAAATAACTTGAGTCCGAGCGACTATATTTCAAAAACAACAACGAATCCTCAGAAATTCAACAAAAAACCAAAATTCAAGGTTAGATGACTAAAATCCGACGGACATTATTGAAAAAATTTCAAAAGAATCTGAAGAAAACGAGAAGTGCTAACCTAATTGATGTGAGGAGTCGCAATGTACGTGAGCTTCAATAACTTGAATGTGATCAAATCATCCAATTGTTCTGTAACGTCAATGTAAAAGGATGATTACATCCAATTCTGTAAAAGAACAAATAATTGGGGGAATTGTGTTGCTTGGGGAAGAAGGTACGTACGTATATGTATGTAATCTGAGTGTTGCGGGTGTGTGTTTTTAATTACGAGAATCTCATGCAAAAGATATGGAAATCAATAGAACCATGAAATAAGATACGGACATGACACGCTAATATTTATTTCAAGGATATTTCTGTAACTAATTTTATATCACTTACCATTATAGTAATGTTTTCTTTTACTTGAGTTATGGTTTTGGTGATATACAAAATAGCCTTTAATTACACGGGAAAATATATAAACAACATAATTCATACATGTATAAATTTTTCCTATAATTAAATTACATATATGATATAAAATAACAAAATGTTAGATTTATAAGTAATAAATATTCAAATATGTTTTTGAATAATATAGCATACAATTGACTCATGTAAACAAAAAAACAACTATCCTAAAATCACGCTAGTCTAAAATATATAAAAATATATCAATAAATATTTTTTTAGCTTTTTAATTAAATTTTATTTGGCTATAAAAATATGTATAGTTAAAAACAATATGATTACACAACTCAGTCTAGGTTCGTGCGTGCATTGATAAGATTTAAGGTATAAGCATAAGCACATAAGGCATATAATCATATAATCAACTATAAACACATAAGGCACATAAAATCCAATCTAAGCATATGAAATACATGAGAGGACTCATGTGTAAAGGTACTTAGTTATAGTCTAGGTAATTTCATTTCTAATAACCTAAATCCCTATAACCATGGCTCTGATACCAATCTGTCACACCCCGACCGACGGCGGAATCATCGGGGCGGACGAATGGGATGTGATTGCTCACATGGAACTAATTAAGTTGAAATATTATTAAATATCATTATTCAATAAACATTACAAGACAAATAAAATAATAACATAACAATCAAGATACAACCAAAAACATAAGTCTTTCAATTAGTCTAGGTCCAAGTCCTATATGAGCATAAGAAGATCTTCAAGCATCAAAGCTAAAACATGATGAAAATAAAAGGTCAACTAGAAATAGTTGTTGAGTTTTCAAAGTTTTCATACATAATATAACAAGGTTACAAGTAGCAATTCATGTCATAGGTTATAAGTTAGTAAGGTTATAGAACACATTGTTACAACCAAACCTCGACTTGATTACAAGTATATAAGATTGGCTAAGTGTATTTGGTTCCCATGATGAACAAGCATACGTCATCAGGAGTCAGCAATACATCGACTTTAGCACCAAATAGGCTTGTCAGGCCCAAAGATCTAAGACGTCACCAGGCTGGCAATAGTTAATGATTGTAAACAAACTATGTATCTCATATAATCACTTACAACACACAAATAACCATGATAAAATATAAAGATGAATTGCAAGTTCATTACAAGTCTCAAACGTTTATAAGTGTATGATGTATAAGTATCATGTTTCATCCCAAAATAGTGTGAAAAATATAAAATTTATATTTTAATTATTTATCAAATCTTATGATGATAAGAATCAAGACGAGGCTCCAATGATTTCTTTTACAAGATGCCTAAACGTATATGTTCCAAGATTAAGTTCAATAATAAGATTAACAATGAGACGTGAACTAGGGTTTTAATTGGAATTTTGGGGGTTTTTATAAGGCTAGTTAATGAAATCATCATCATTATATATATTACTTCGATAAAAGAAAATACCATTTAGACACTTTTAAAGAAATTAATTCCTTTATATAAATTTATATATTTTAATTATTGATCAAATTTTATAATTATCATTATTAATCAATAATTAAAGATGATATAATAACTAATAATAATCTAATGATTTAGACTATCATATAATGTATATTTTATAAAAGAAATAAACTAAACATAAAATATGTTTGATAGTATAAGAAAAAAAAGTTAAAGTATTTAAAATGATAAATTTACAGATAGTAATTTGGTGTCTTTAGAAAAATAATTAAAGTTCATAAAATTACGTTTTGTTATAATTATTAAAATTTTTCAGTATTTAAATTTATAAAAAAAGCTTAAAAAATAATGTGGGTGCCCGAGATCAACCCGGGTCCCCTGTGTAGGTGCTCTAAGTGTTAACCAGTCGGGCCAGCGCCCATATTTGTTACAAACCCGTTGTAAAACTTTAAATCTATTTATTTAATAAACCCCTAAATATCCAAGAACCCTAGAACTGATTTCAATCCAATTGAACATCAAGATGATATTGTTAATGAAATAAATCATAGGGCTTTGATTCCCCATGAGAAATCGAGCATATTGATGTGTGATACTTACGTTATTAAGTTCGAATTGATGATCTAAGGTTTAGGAACGATTCGCGACTGCGTGGGTGTGCTTCAAGGTGCAAACGATGGCAATAATTCAATTAACTTTGCAGATAGAATCTAGAGTCGACGATAAGCAAAAGCCCTCCATCAATTGCGATTAATATCGCTTCGATCATAGACCTCGATTGAGTTGCAGGTAGAAGATGAAGAGGGCAATCGAACATGGTGTATGTGCTTGTTTCGAATGAAATTGATGTTACAGAAAGTTAAATTGGATCGATTAGGAGTATTCCATCGGTTAACTAGTTCCAATTGTAGCCGTCGAATATGATCGAGTTATGATTTCTTTTGTTCATAGTTTCGGTTTCAATTCACAATTATTAACAACCTTTAAGAACAATAATGGGTAGCTTCGATTGCATAATGATTTCAGGAATGATAACGCACGTTTAATTTAGTTAATTTGATCTAAAACAAGCTGAAACGGTTTGGTTTGAATATGGTTTCGGTTTTGATTCGAAAAGTTTCATAGCACACATTAACACCGAATTGAAGTTGGTTATGGGTTCCAAACAGAATTTTGAACAAACTAATAGTATTAATTTGAGTGAAACGCGTGGTTTATGGGCTTCGGTGACCGCCGGAGGTGGTGGCCGGAGTTTGGCCGGTCATAGAGAGCCGACGGGGAAAGGGGTTTGGGTGGTTTGGGTTTTTAAACGAAATTTCACCTTTGGTCCCTGAAGTTTTGCATAGTTATTAATTTATGTTAAAATTTCTATATTAAGTTTCAGAAATTACAAATTAGACCTTGTACTCATAATATTAATCACATTAATTATTTATAAGTCTTTACAACTTCTATCAAGCTTGTAAATTTTATAATTTGTTTATTTATTTCTAGTAATTAAAATTTGTAGTTACCACTACAATTTTATAAGTCCAAATTAAGAAAAACTCATAAATAATATTTAGAATCTCTTAAACCTATAATTTAATTAGGTTGTAAAAAAAGTATGGATTTAAATCACAATATATTATTGACAAACTATTCGGGTCAAAATGGGCGGTTGTCACAGTCTCCCCTATTTTAAGAAATTTCGTCCCGAAATTTAATCATGAGAGAGCTAATTCAAGGATATGAGGAGACTTGGATTTCATGTCATATTCGTAAATTTAATTGTGATGTCACAAGTTTTAAATAATAACACTTATATTGTTTCTATTTTTTTTACAAGATTACTTTGATATGATAGTTATTATTAATCTTATTATTATGATTATTATTGTTATTAATATTATTATCATTAATATTATTATTATCAGTGTCATTATAATAATAATATAATAATAGTTATTATTTTATTTAAGCTTATTAACACCTTAGATTTTATAATAATAAGCAACCATTATAACACTTATAATGTTATTATTATTATATTAATTGTTAATCACCAAATTAATTATTAAGTATAACAAACCCCAAAGTTTCAAAATAGCATAAAAGCCCTTTTAAGATTTAACAAAGTTAACAAAATTAAGAGATGTCACAGTCTCCCCAACTTAAAAGAATTTCGTCCCGAAATTAAAAATGAACTTAGATGAACAAAGGAATTATAATGAAAGGTAAGTGTACAACAGCCAGTGATAGACGTTTGATTACAGATGAGATGTTTCACTTCATGGAATCTTACAAGTCTTTTGATATAATGCATGCCAATTTGAATTCTTCCAGTGAAATATGAGACGCTTTGAAATTTGGCATATGAAACGTTAGAAAACGATGATGAGTTACCCGTGGTATGTTAAACTTATAAGCCATAACGTCTAGAATGTAGTGATGTTTTCGAAATCAATAAAAGACCATCAATTGTAGGAAAATTTGACCAATAGAGTTTAAGAATCCCAAACGTCACTATATATAACGAAACGATCTTAACGCACATCTTGTGAATATGTATTGCTCTTTTGACCAAACCGTCGGAGTAAGGATAATGCGAAGATTTTGGGATGAGTTCACAACGTTGGTTAGAAACATTGCTAATAGCAGAAAATGACTTGATCATCCATATTAATGATCGATGTTTTAACGACATAGCACGGTATACGACTATTTGAGATAGATACAAGCCAATTTCTCGACCCGTTAACCCACATGAGTCAATATGAAATTTTGTTAATCGGTCAATCATGCACCAAATGACAACGAGAAATACAAGGCAATTTGAACATATACTAAGTTATGTCTTTTCTTTTATGCCAAACCCATGACTACACATTACGAAAATTTATGAATCTCTATATCCGCGTCACAATAATGAGTCTCGTAGATCGAAATCAGGATAGAGTTTTAAAGATTTCCAAGGTTAAGGATTCAAAAGCGATTCAAGAAGTGACACAAGCAATAAGCAACGCATTTGTAACCATGTTTTGTAAGGTAGCAAATTTCCAAGTATAGTTTGCTTACACAGTTCAACAAATCCATAAGCACAGCTGAGAACATTTGTGTGTCTAGAAAGACATGACACTAGTTAGTAATGTCTTTATTTAGCAGAAACATTTTTTAGAAGGCTACCATCGTGCAATCAGGTTTTGATGATAACTCAAAATGAAAGTCGATAAGTAAGGAATAAATGGTTCATATAGCTAGATCAAATCAAAACATGAGAATAAAGGGGATGAAGTCGATTTAAGAATTTAAATGCTCCAAGCTCAGAATCAAAATTAACCTAGAGCAATCAGGTCTCCTTTCAAGTTCAGAGATCATGCTTTGGCTTGATAGGTCGAAACACTAACATTGTTTCACGCTGCAAGTTAGTACATGTTTCTCGTCACTTGATTACAAACTTGGTAAGTTGAAGATCAAGAAATGAGAATAGTCATCAAGGTGTGGTTTTCACTCCTAACTTGATGGTGTCTTCTCAAGGTATGACCTCTAACTTACCAATCAAAAAGCTCGATCCCAACTCATTGTTGAGGATCCACATAAATAAAACGAGGTAACTCACCATTAAGGTAAGGGACATCACTCCTATCTTAACGGTGAAGTTTTACAAAAACAAAATATAACAAGATGAACTTCTTCATCAAAATCCAGAATTCACTCCTACTTTGATGAAATCGTCTCATTTGAACAAATGCCATTCATAAAGATGATATTATCATCAAGGTATGGAACTCACGCCTGTCTTGATGATTGAATTTCATAATAGCAAGAAAACAATCGAAGATTGACATTTGTCACCAAAGTACGTGTTTCAATCCTATTTTGGTGAGATCATGTCATTTGTGAAATGTCATTCCAAAGAAAATAGTTGAAGTCAATCCTCAAGATAAGGTAATCACTCCAATCCAGAGGATGAAATTTCATAAAACACGCGATTGGAAACCATTTATCGAAACGAATAGAGAATCATCAAAGCAAGGGAATCACCCATGTTTTGATGAGTTAGAATCATTTATGAGATACAAATGTTCTTAGTTATAGGTTGACTTACAAACTCTTGCATCTCCATGGTGCAAACGGTATGAAGTTTGACATATCGGCGAAAAGAAAAAGAATATCAATTAGAAATTCAGGAAATTTCAAGTTACATCACTATGACAAAAGAGAAAATCATGCTTACGAGCTTAGGATCAAAGTTTGAGATAACAGAATTTGTTGTGGTGTTCAGATCTTGGATGGTTTTAATCGGGAAGACGAAATCAAGGGCAGGAATTATTCAACACCACAATGAGATGTGAACATTCGATTCACAATCGAAAGGAAATACATAGACTTCTCAGGATATGAGGTCAACCATAGCCTTATTGAAGACACGCATACTTATAAGTGATCACTCATCTCAAGGGTTTCGAGTCACGTAAATGGATTCAATGATCGAGTCAAATCACCATTTACACTTTGCCTAAACAAAGTATCCCGAGATGTAGGAATTCCACCTACAACATTTCATGTTCTTAGTTATGAGACACATCCTTAAGAAGACCTGAGAACCATAAGTAACGGTTTAAATTTTGAAGACCATTCGGTTTAGATTCCCAATATCTTTGGATATATTAAGAGTCATGCACACGTTGGTCAAGGTATAGAAATAGATACACGAAACGCCCAACGTGTAGCAATGTTTAAATGTAAGAGTTGAAATGTAGAATGAGTTCAATATTAACAGGAACATTATATATGTTAAAAATGAGAAGATATTGAAACTTTGGTGATAAACCAGTTCAAGAAAATCAAGGATTTTTAAGATACAAGGAGGATGGTTCCATTTGGTAATGCATTACCATTTGGAATCATTGATACGTCAAGGTAAATTGACCCATTTGCCTTAGAGATTTGTGTATATTGACCATAGTTTATCACTCATCCCAGAAATCCCCAGGTAAGCATAACTGGTCTCACAATGAGATTTATACGATATGCTTGCCTTAGCCCGAAGGCCTTTTGCCAGAAAATCCAGAATACAGGTGTCTATGTGTCACATAAATTTCTTTGGTTTATGAAATCAAAACCTTGATAAGATTTTCATAGATTAGACATAGAGTCTAAGGAATTGAACCCACGACAATAGGTGTAGATTCCACATGTCGTTGAGAATAAGTTTAGGAAGTTCATTTGTCGGGGAGAATCAAAAAGTTAACATTAAGTTTAGGGAGACAAGTAACTAAGTTTTAAACATTATGCTAAGGCATCAAGTTGCACAAAAGGCATAGCATTATGTAGCATGTAAACAATAAGTAAGCACAAAAGTATAATGATCTTTCTATGAGGTTCATGCAACTATAGTCTAGGTCACCATTTCTAATAACCTAAATCCCTATAGTTATGGGCTCTGATACCAATCTGTCACACCCCAACCTTGACGGCGGAAACGTCAAGATGTGAGGGTTACGATTGTTCACAGCCACATAACGCTATTTATTAAATCCAAATATATTAATCATAAGATTCAATTGTAACATTACAAGCAAAAGTTTCAACAAGGAATACATCATGTACAAAATGCTACAAATAATATGAACATCCATTTTATCTCTAGGTCCAATCCTAGATGTGATGAGCTTCAAAGAGTAGAACACATACTTGAGGTATTCCTGAAACATGTTAAAAATAAAAGGTCAACATAAAAATGTTGGTGAGCATTCCATAGTTTTAAATACATAGATTATATAAAAGATGGCAATTCAAGTCATAAGTTAGTGAATAAAAGTGATTAGGGATGTTATGAACAATGCAACAATCAAACCTCGACAAAGTTTTACAAGTCTCAAACGTTTACAAGATTATACGATCAGCTAAGTGTACTTGGATCAACCAAAGCAGGCTTGTCTTGCCCATAGATCTATGACTTCGCTGGGCTAGCAATAGTTAATGATTGTACATATAACGCCATAACATGGTAACCACAAAAAGTTCAACTAACCACAACTATGCATGATGAATTGCCATAAAGTTTACAAGTCTCAAAGATGTTTACAAGTGCAGTGATAATAAGATAACATGTTTCACCCCAAAGTATGAAAATAATCAAAAAGGGGTATGGAAATACTCACTTGGATATAGGCATCACAAGATGATATAAAAGATTAACGTAAGATCCAAAAGATAAATCCAAAGTATCCATTACAAGCACCTAAATATATAATTTACAAGATAAAGATTAAGGTTAACAATACGATTAACGTTCACAAGAATTAGGGTGTTAATATTTTTAAGGTTTTTGCTAAGCAATAAGTTTATAATGTAGTTATTTACATTTTGATTCCATTAGAAGGAATTATATAGGTTTATATGATTAAGTATTTTAGAAATGAAAATAAATAATAATGATGTAATTAAATCTTAATAATTTTCTAAGAATAGTATATAATTTCCCAAATTTTAGAGATTAATAAATATAATATTATGTCCATTATTATTTTAAATGATTTTTAAAATTATTGTATCAAGTCCATAAGCATATAAATAATTATTTAATTATTTTTAAAAGAAAACATTTGTAATCAAGGTTTAAATTTAAATAAACATTTTAAGATAACCATGATTTTAAAGGAATAATGTTTGAACCGAAACTAATTTATTAGTTTAGACCCACTTTTAATAGGATTTAACCAAAAATAATGTTTGTTAAAATTTTTTTTTTAAACAAGTTATTTAATTTTTTAAAATTACTAGAAAAATCCAGAATATTATTTGGTGTTCATGGAAAATTTTAAGGTTTGCAAAAACTATTTTTATATTTTTTTAAAAATTTTCTACAATTAATTTGAGGGCTAAAAATGCCCAAAAAATTGTTGAGGGTGCCCGGGTTCGAACCCGGGACCTCAAGGTTAGCATGTGGATGGGGAACCAATGAACCAAGGCTCTAAGCCGCGGTTTATGTTGGTTCCATAATCATTTAAACACTTAAAAAAACTTTCCCCAAAACCCGAAGAACCCTAGAACAAAGTAGATCAAATTGAAGCATCAAACGATGTTTATTCACAAATTAAACATAGGGCTTTTGATCCTTGATTAAAACGAGCATAATGGGTGTGTGTATTTACCAGAAAGATGCTCGAATCAATGTTGCAATGAGAAGAGACGGCCGCGACTATTTGGGTGTTGATTCAAGTCGAAAACGTTGATGTTAATCAAATTAACTTTGCAGATAGATCTTAGGATCGATTTTTAGCAAAAGCCCTCTGTTAATTCTGTGTAATAGAACTTTGAACATGGATCTCCATTAAGTTGCAGGTCACGATGAAGGTGGTGATCAATTGCAAAGAAAATGTGTTTATTAGGTGAAATTGGATGTGATAATCGTTTAGAGATAGATAAACGATCGTTTTGGTTCGATTAATTGGATTGTTATTATCCTTAACAGTTTGAACGGCTCAATGATTTAAAGTCGACGGTTATTCGACTTGTTTAGGATCCATAACCGCTAATTAACTCAATTAAAAATAGCCATTGAATTCGAATCACGTTCTTGAACCGGTTGGATCATTTGGGTACCAAAATTTAAGGATTTCGGGTAGATTTGGGGGTTGCCGGCGCCGCGCCGGACTTGGCCGGCCGGCGGCCGGAAATACGGGGAGAGAGAAAGGGGTGGGGGTTGGGTTTGATGAATTACACAAATGGTCCCTGTGGTTTCAACAATTCACAACAAGAACTTAAAGTTTTGTTTTTAGTTAGCCAATTTACACTTTAGACCCTGAAGTTTTAAAATGCTATTATTTTATGCTAAAGCTAGTTAAATACAAGTTTTAAATAATAACACTTATATTGTTTCTATTTTTTTTACAAGATTACTTTGATATGATAATTATTATTGCAGGATCGTTCAAGGGCTTGAACACAATTACACACAACAACACAATGAGGAGATTAACTAAATCTTAATCAAACAGTGAACTAGGCAACCGGAGGTGATGCAGAGAACACAAGTAAAGCAAGAGACGGAACAAGAGAGTATAGTTTTCAAGGGAGCAGTATATTGCTTTCTCAAGTTCTTTTACAAGTGTTACAAAAGCATATGGAAGGATACAAGAACTTGGAATACTTATACTACAACCTACAGCCGGCTATACTATGAAAGCCAGCTGGATACAATTGACTAGACACTAACAAAATCAATTGTAGGATCAAAAGGCATATCTGCCTTTTGACCTTGTGACTATGACATGCCATAGCTCACATCCTTATACATTACAAAAAGGATAAAGTACATAAAGTGGAAAGTTTTCAGACTCAAGACCTCAATGTACAGTTACCAAAAGCATGGACCTTTTCACCAACTCTTGTAAGTTGGTGACTTATCAGAGACGCAGCGGAAAAGGTGCTTTATGGAACAGTACATCAGATAAAGCATGTGTACTAAAAGTCTTCGGAAGAAATCTGTCTTCATAGGTTGAAGCTTCGGAAGACTTTGTCTCTTCAAGCTTCGGAAGACTTCATGTTAGGCTTCGGAAGATATTGGTCTTGGCTTCGGAAGATATTACACTTAGAGTATTTTCTAATGCTTTATGTAATTCTTCCGAAGCATTCTTCACTTCAGTACTTAGTGCATGTTGCTGAAACACTTAGGCAGTTTTGGGTTGCATCAGACTTCAGGAATCCTTACAAACTCCCCTAGGCTGATGCTACCAAAACACTTAGAAGATCTTTAAATGTTTGTAGTCTTCAGAATAATCAAGACCATTCCTTTCTTCATTTGATGGTCAGGATCATCAAGACTCTCATAGTATCTTCTCATTTCAAAAAGATCATGCAGAGGTAAGTTGATTATGTCTTGCCATGAGTAGACATTTTCAACACCTTGATCTCTGATAACATTCCATCTTTCTGGATTGGTAGAGTAAGTCCAGGATAAGATGGGTGTCTCGGTTGCTAGAGGAGCCACTTGCATAGGAGTTGATTGGGCTGCCTCATCATGCACTTCCTCAGGTTGATCTGATTCAGCCTGGGGTGTAGAGGTAGATGACTTTGGCTTCTTCTTTTAGTCTTTGGTTTAGAGGCCATTTTCTTCTTCCTCTTTAATGTCTTTAACTGAGAAGACTGGTCTGCAGCACCATGTTGATCATCAGTGTCTTTCTCAGTTGGGTGTTCCTCCCTCATAGGTTCAGAAGAAGAGGGAGTTTGACCCTGTCTTGGATCAGAAGATGAAGTTTGCTGAGGCTCAGCTGGAGGTTCTGGTTCAGGTGTCTCTGGTTGTTCAAACTTGACCTCCACTTCAGGTGGGACTTGACTTGGAAGAGAGTGCAAGTCAATGAGTTCACCACTTTTAATCTTCTGCTTGATTACCCTTATATGCTCATCCATTGTAGATAGAGACATGGGACCAAGTCTCCTTCCGGAGAATCCATATGACTTCAAGAAGCTCATCATTCTTTGTCTGTCAGCAGACTTCTTTGCATTCTTTTGAATGATGGTTCTTGACTTTGCAGCTTCTTCCCTTAGCTTCCTTTTGGTTGTTTTTCTTTCTTTGACTAACTCAAGCTCAAGTTGCTTTAAGTACTCGAACTCAATGAAGTCATAGGACAGGGGAAGAAGTGTATTTGCCTGATAGAAGCCTGTGGCACTCAGGTAGTTTATCATTTTGATTCTATCCTCTTCTTTATCTACCTGAGGTTCTTGTGGAGCCACATCTTCCTGTGCAGGACTTTCTTGAACTGGAGAGAGAGTGGGAGTATGCTTGTGAAGTCTTTTCTGTCTCTCTCCTCTTTGAATTGGAGAAGTAACCTTGCATCCTCTTTCTCCTTAATCTCTCTTGACACTTCCATGTCAGCCAGTTCATTCAACTCTTCTAAGGGGAGGGAGATGATTTCATCAACATCATAGTTCCTGGTCTGTAAGTAATTAATCCTGACTGCCCTTTGTTCATCATTTTGAGTATTTGGTCTGGGGGCAGCCCTGATTGCAGCTTGCATGAATTTTGATGACCCAGAGAACTTTCTCCCCTTAGCCTCCTTTTCCTCTCTCTCTCTTCCTCCTCAATTTCCTCAGGAGTCATTATCCTTTTCCCTTTGTCACCAACAGACCTTTTTGACTCAGGGTGGATTGAGGCTTGGCCTTCATTGCTTGGTGTAGCTTCCATGCTCTGGCCAGAGAGAGGCTGAGAACACCTTCACCAGCAGGTGTCTCAGATGGAGTTTGGACCTCTGCAGCAGTTGTTGATGGTGAGACAAGGGTCTCAGGTTCTGCCACTGGGCCTTCAGCCAAGGTTTCCCCTATGAAACTAATCTTAGGGTCCACCTCAACATCCAGTTGACCAATGACATTGCCTGATTGCCTAAGTCTCCTTCTTAGAGAGAACTCTGCAAGGATTCTGTCTTGGATTCTTTGAGCCAGCCTGTCAGCTTGTCTAGATTTGCTTGGATTGACAAGTGGCATGTTGACTAAATCCAGTCCTTCATAGAAGCTCAGGCTTTGGAACTGAAAGACTTCTTGTTGACCTTGAACTCTGTGAAGTATGAGGGCTCTTCTGTCATCATCATACCTCCATCTGATGATGTAGTTGCCAGTTCCATGTGGTGGAGATGAGACAGCCCTTGGTATACCTTCCTCAAAGAGACTCCTGATGAGAGAGTCTATAGAGTCCACATTAATGTGAACTTGAGGAAGTTGCTGAGATGCACAACAGCAAGTGAGGATGGTGAGTCCTCTATGTCCATTCTCTTTGAAGAACTCCCAGGTTCTGTGGTAGGATGAGACTTGTGGATCCTTAGCTGAGGGATCACAGCAAGTTGCTGAGATAGATCCAAATTTGAGAAATTTAGATCTGGTCTTGAAGATTGATCCTCCACATTATCACATTATCAAGATTAATTGATCCAATGAGTGTGTGACATCATTGATGTTATCATCTATGGTATAGTTATTAGCATCAAGAGATTCTTGATTACTTTCACCATCACCATTGTTATCTTCTGCAATTGAGATGTCTTTATCTGGTTGAGAGGCCTCTGAACTGGAATTTGAAGGCATGCCAGATGTATCAGCTGGATTTGTCATGGTTGTGCTGATAGAAACCTCATTTGCTGAAGTAGTTCCAACTGGAGCTGAAGGTCTTCCAAGCTCAAATCTTGGATCAGGATCACCTGTATTAAATTTTCTGCAGATCCTGAAACATGCTCACAAGATTATTAAAACAGTTAGTAACTAAATCAAGATCAAATAGCCAATCCGGACCAGAACCAGCCACACTGGGAGTGTGCTCATTGAAAGTCACATTGGCTGACTCCTTAATGATTCTAGTTCTGAGATTGTATACTCTATAAGCTTTAGCTTGAGAAGAGTATCCAATGAAGTGTCCATCGTCTGATTTCTCAGCAAACTTGGCAACTTGATCTTTGGTATTCAAGATGGTGCAGCGACATCCAAATGACCTGAGAAAACCAATGAAAGGTTTCCTCTTGTGCCAAAGTTCATAAGGAGTCTTACCATGTGTCTTAACTACTAAGACTCTGTTTTGCACATAGCAGCAGTATTAACTGCCTCTGCCCAGAAGGTGATAGGCAGTTTAGAGTCAGACAACATAGTTCTTGCAGCTTCAATAAGTGTCCTGTTTCTCCTCTCAGCAACTCCGTTTTGCTGAGGAGTCCTGGGAGCACTGTATTGTCTTGTAATACCTTGTCATCACAAAATGTATCAAGGATTTGGTTCTTGAATTCAGTTCCTTGATCACATCTTATGGTTTTGACCTTGTGATCACATTGATTCTCAATCTTTAAGATGAAATTCTTTAGAATCTCAGGAGTCTCATCTTTAGTTCTAAGAAAGAAAACCCAAGTGAATCTTGTAAAATCATCTGTGATCACTAGACAGTATAAGGTCCTTCCTAAACTCATTACACTGGTGGGGCCAAAGAGATCCATATGTAATAAGTGTAGGGGAGTAGTGATGGAGTTCTTTTCCTTAGGCTTGTGAGATACCTTGTGTTGCTTCCCTTTCAGGCATGCAACACAATGATCATCACTTGTAAACTCTTTCTTTGGCATTCCAGTTACCAGATCATGTTTGATTAATTTATTCATATTCTTAAAGTTTACATGGCACATTCTTTTATGCCATAGGAAAGACTCATCACTATTTGCTTTAGATAGAAAGCATGAAACTTCTCCAGAGGGAGATGTTTCTTGCAAATCCATCTTGTACATGTTCCCTTCCTGGGGGCTCTGAGCAGAATATGCTCATGAGGAATGACCACTCCAGGTTTGAGAACAATGCACTCATGCTCAGTGAAGAGCATGTTATGACTCTGATCACAAAATTGAGATACACTCAGAAGATTGTACCCAAGCTCCTTAACAAAATTTACCTTCTCAATGCTGAGCTTACCATTTGTGACCTTGCCCCTTCCATAAATGTAACCACCTTCATTTCCTCCAAAAGCAACTGGTCCTCCATCAATTCTCTCAAAATTATGAAGTAAAGACCTATCGCCTGTCATGTGCCTGGAACAGCCACTGTCAATTATCCAGACATTCTTGTTTGTCTTGAGCTGTTCCTGCACAAAGAAAATGATTAGTTACATTTGGAAACCCAAGCCTTACTTGTCTTGGGTTCAGTAAGTGTAATAGAAGGTAATGCAACAGTAATAGATCCTATGGTTGTACAGAGGGGATCTTCGGCTGTTGTTGATGGAGAAACCTCAGTCATTTGGTCTTTCTTAGACATCCACACCACCTTTGGAGTCTTGGACTTGACCTTCAAAACCTTAGAAGCTTTTGGAGCTTCACAAGTTTTAATGACTGATACTTCGGAAGAATCTACAGTCACTGCAGTAGACTTTAGTACTTCGGAAGAACTCCTTTCTTCCGAGACCAACTTTGCTTCCGAAGGTGATTTTCCATTACCTTCTTCTTGGTTTGGAGCTTCCGAGGGAAACAGACTTTCCTTCCGAAGCTTGAGACTTCTTGAGATTCTTTGAAGTCTTTGTATTGGTCATGTGGATAGTACTTTTAGGATTGTATGAACAATCCTTGGCAATATGAGAAGTACTTTCCACATAACACACAACATTTTCTTCTTCAAAGAAATCTCCTTTTGAGAGCAAGACTGGCCTTGGTCACATCCTTTTTCACCTTCATCTTGGTAGATTCAGATACAGTTCCCTTGGGCTGTGAACTGTTCTTGGATTTTGATGGTCCAGGCTGTGCAGCAGTGATACACAGCAGCTCAGTCTTCTCTTTGTACTGAGATGATTTGAACATGAACCAGAACTCTTAGATAAGAGGCTTTGGTGGATGTCTTCAGTCCTTATTGCTTTGAAGCCTGCAGAGATAAACACTTGTTTCTGCTTAGCATCAAAGGTAGCCTTGATTTCTTGAGCCTTCTTTGCTTTCCTTTTGCTCTTCCTGATCAAGTTCTTTCTCTTGGACTTGGTCATCACAGTTAATTTCTTCTCCTCAGAAGGATAGTGGCCCTTGGAGGAATCCTCTTCTTCACTCTTCTCAGAGGGATTCCTCACTATCACTTCTTCATCATCCTCACTTACTGGATCTATGAGAGGAAGCTCATCTTCACAAGTTCCACACCTAGGAGATCTTACAGACAAGATTGTGTGTGGAGGAGCTATCTCATTTGATCCCAGTCCCTGTCTATTTTGATAACAAACCTTATTGTGTAGGGATGAGGATATCATGTTCTTGAAGGTCTCTTCTTCAAGAACACTTTTCTCTGCCAGGGCTTTGCTGATCACAAGCTCAGCCTGGCACTTAGTCAACTTAGTGATGAGATCTTGGATCTGAGTTCTAAAATCTGTATGTTCATGTTTTAGTACTGAAATAGTTTTCTCCAAGTCTTCTATCTTTAACTTGTAATCATTTTCAGACTTTCTAAAGTCAGATTTTAATATGTTTAATGACTCAAGATCAGATCTCATCTCTAGGTTGTAGGACCTGTATCTATTTACTTTAGCAATGCATTCAGGGGAGCAAAGATGTTCTAATACCTTGGCTTCATCATGATCAGCCATCAATGCTTGGTTTGGAGAAGCATCCTCCACCTGAAAACTCCAGTCAAATCCTCCCTCTTCGACAGCAACCGCAGCATGTTGCTTTGTCTTCTCAGCCTGAGGGGTATTGTTGGTGAAGTTTGGTCTGAGTTGTGTTTGACCCCCATTTGCTCTGGGTGCCTTACACTCCCTGGCGAAGTGACCCATAAGGTTACAATTGTAACACTTAACTTGCTTTTATCCAGGCCAAACTTACCACTGGTAGCATTGCTTGGAAATTTTCTTCCTGTCCTCTTGTAGAACTTTTTGGCTCTGTGAGTGAGAAGAGCCATCTGCTGAACTATCTCCATGTATTCCAGGTCATCTGGATGGATACAGTCTAGATCTTCAAGAGTGAAGAGATAATTTCCACAGCTTTCATTTGCAGACACAAAGGCTTGCGAAGAACTTGTCTCTTGGAATGGACTTCCTTGAGTAAAGTTCTCCCTTGGTGTCTCCGGGAAGGTGATGAAAGGACCCTTTGTGGAGTTGTCAGGGTAGCATAGGAGATGATGTTGGGGTTCTATGCTCCCTTTCAGCCACATGAAGGGCTGAACCCATTTGATTGTTAGAGTTGCCAGATGAACCTTGTAAGTTCATCTCATCTGGTATCCACTGAGAATCCCATATAACTCTGTCAGAGTAAGAGTTTTAAGGTTCTCAGTCCTCTTGATTACCACACAATAGTGTGTCCATTGCCTAGGAAGTGAGGACATGAACTTCCTTACAATGTCTCTGTTCTCAAGAGGAACTCCTCCATCCACAAGGGTATCCACAATCTCAACATACCTGAAGTATTGTTGGGTCATGGTTTCACCGGTTTTAAAGGTGAAATTTTCAAACTGCTGCTTCAGAAGATCTTTCTTGTTCTCCTTGGCTTCAGAGGAGCCTCATACATCAGCTTCAGTGCATCCCACAGCTGTTTAGCTGTCTTGCATTTCTTAAAACCTCTGTACACAGAGTTTGGGATAGCAGTCTGAAGAGCAGTCATGGCCTTCCTGTCAATCTCTACTCTTTTCCTATCTTCATCTGAGTAGTTGGCCACGTCTTTAGGAATCATACCAGCACCGGTAGCAGAGGGGGTGCTGGGTATGAAAGGTCCATATTCAACAGATTCCCACATTCTTGAGTCAAGAGACCTGATGAAGCCTTCCATCCTCATGCACCAGGTGTCGAAGTCATCAAGAGTGATCAATGGGGATTTGTTCATGGTTCCAGTCTCCATATCAGTCTTTGAGATGGAAGCCATTTGAAAAGTTTAGTTTTTGTGTGTGTGAGGGATCTTAAGATGGTTAGATCTTATATCACGAGCCTGAATGCTCTGATACCAATTGCAGGATCGTTCAAGGGCTTGAACACAATTACAACACAACAACACAATGAGGAGATTAACTAAATCTTAATCAAACAGTGAACTAGGCAACCGAAGGTGATGCAGAGAACACAAGTAAAGCAAGAGACAGAACAAGAGAGTATAGTTTTCAAGGGAGCAGTATATTGCTTTCTCAAGTTCTTTTACAAGTGTTACAAAAGCATATGGAAGGATACAAGAACTTGGAATACTTATACTACAACCTACAGCCGGCTATACTATGAAAGCCAGCTGGATACAATTGACTAGACACTAACAAAATCAATTGTAGGATCAAAAGGCATATCTGCCTTTTGACCTTGTGACTATGACATGCCATAGCTCACATCCTTATACATTACAAAAAGGATAAAGTACATAAAGTGGAAAGTTTTCAGACTCAAGACCTCAATGTACAGTTACCAAAAGCATGGACCTTTTCACCAACTCTTGTAAGTTGGTGACTTATCAGAGACGCAGCGGAAAAGGTGCTTTATGGAACAGTACATCAGATAAAGCATGTGTACTAAAAGTCTTCGGAAGAAATCTGTCTTCATAGGTTGAAGCTTCGGAAGACTTTGTCTCTTCAAGCTTCGGAAGACTTCATGTTAGGCTTCGGAAGATATTGGTCTTGGCTTCGGAAGATATTACACTTAGAGTATTTTCTAATGCTTTATGTAATTCTTCCGAAGCATTCTTCACTTCAGTACTTAGTGCATGTTGCTGAAACACTTAGGCAGTTTTGGGTTGCATCAGACTTCAGGAATCCTTACAATTATTAATCTTATATTATGATATTATTGTTATTAATATATTATCATTAATTATTATTATCAGTGTCATTTTATAATAATAATAATAGTTATTATTTTATTTAAGCTTATTAACACCTTAGATTTTATAATAATAAGCAACCATTATAACACTTATAATGTTATTTTTATTATATTAATTTGTTAATCACCAAATTAATTATTAAGTATAACAAACCCAAGTTTCAAAATGGCATAAAAGTCCATTTTATGATTTAACAAAGTTAACTTATAAGTTAACAAAATAAGAGATGTCACATGTGATGTGTTTGCTATGCTTAAATTTGTTAAATTTCGTAATTCATGTTTTCATGTGTTTCTTGACAAACAATACAAGATTAATAACTTAAAAATTTTAGTTGATAAATGTTTGTATTTTAAACGATTCAAGATGGTTAGAAAGGTTTTGTCATGAGCGAAACACTAAGTATTAGTGTGATACGAGGCTCAGAGACAAGTTCAAGATGTTTTTAAATGGAATAAGGAGTTCATAAGAACTTTTCAAGGAAACAACTTTTATGAGTTTCTGGATGCTCAATTTTTGTTTACTAATGTCATTAGGGTTTCAAAGTTTTATTAGTGTAACGTTGATACAAGGATCATGTTTGTTAATGTTAGGATCTGGTATTTGACAAAACATCAACTGATTAACGTGTTAAACCAAATCAAATAGTGTGGAATCCTATTTGATTGGCGATCCAATCAGTGAGAACGCACGTAGAAACAATAACGTATTGAATCTAACGTCAAGAATCGATTAGGAATCGATCTACCACATTCTATGAACTTGGAGTACGAACTTAGAGGCTTCTGGACGGCTAGGGTACGTCTGGAGTCGAAGTGGATTGAATGTCTACGTTTTTCCACGAATTAGGTGGTATTTATAGGTTAGGGTTGCTCATTCGGGCGACTGAACCATCACCATGGTTCATTCGTGTGATTGAGCCAAGCGGTTGATCCATTCGCACGACTGAGCCAATCTCTTGTTATAGTCATACGACTGATCCAGTCTCCTGGTGCAGTCGTGCGACTGAGTCATTCGTATGAAGTTGTTCATGCGTATGGTCCATTAGCATGGGCCATTCGCATGATAACTTCACGTTATTAAGTTTGAATGTATTAATTGTCATAACATTATTTATATTAATTCAAACAACCACAAACCTATATAATCAAGTCAATATGCGTTAAACAACTCATTAGTGAAATATATTAAACATTATAGACACAACCAAACATTTGTATTTCATTTAGTACCCAATAATTACATAAGTGTAAGACAATAAAGACATATTACATTCAGATCATGATCTAGGTACATATATGTATCAACAAACTCTCCCTTGGACCTAGATCTATCTATTGTCTAACATCTTTCATGATTTCCTCAACTTCTTGTACTTAGCTTCTTTGGTGACTCCTGTGTTTATCTTAAAAGCAAAACAGAGTCTTATCACTTTCTGGAACTGTAAAGCTTATACAATATCCTGTGGGTCGTAGAACAGTGGCTACTTGTATAAAGTATAAACATCTTGTGCTGACAAGTTGGTGAGCCACATCGGGTCAAACACCCTTATGGTTTCCATTGTGCCATTTCTGTTCAAGACTATCACGGCCTCTCCCATTCTCCAATCGTAGTACCACCATTTGAAGTGTGGAGTGAAGTCCTGTGGCATCTCACGTAGTGGGATCTTTGACACTGTACGTGGTGGACTCCACTTCAGCACTACTCTAGATTTTCTAGTTATGGCATCAACCTCAGATCTTCTGATGTATCTCGTTGGTTGTTGAGGTTTGAAGTTGACCCATCTGGTGTGGTACTCCCTCTTTAGAGCAGCTTCAAACCAGCCTGACATCTTACGAGGGTCGGCATATAGCAATTTTAACTTTGCTAACTAGTTGAGCTCAAAACCTGGAAGAGTCTTCAGATCATGTGGGAATCTGAAGTACTCAATTCCCTTCTCACGTTTAACCGCGTAAACGTTGAGGTCCTAAAAATATGCCCACGCTATGATCCTGCCTGCCACCTTTTGATGTTTCTTGACCTTATATAGTTTGGTGTAGACAGTTGACGATGAAGCGTTGCGTTGGGCTCTTATCTCTTCAAAACACGCTGCTTATTCTGCCTTTTTGATGTTCACTTCAGCATTTGTGGCTTGGGCCTTCTCTTTATCCTTTCCGGACTCTTGGTCCATTCTATCCAGAGTCTCAAAAGTGTCACTGATAGGAGTGTCTCCCAGATTGGGAATGACATTTCCCTCATTGTCAGTGTACTCTGGATAGTGTTGTGTTGTGACATCATCAACTTCGATCTCATCGACATCCTGAAGTTTATCATCACTCTCTACATGCACTGTCGGAGCATCTTTCACAATCTCTTCAGCATTTAGCTTGAACATTTCGGCTATTTGCTCGTCAGTGAGATTATGAATGATTTCTCCTTCTTCAGGAGTATACATTACCGATCTCATGACAATACCCTGCAGATCAAGTATCAACATGAGTTGAGTCTTGACCTGTTGGAGGGGAGCAATACCATATTCATCTCTTTGAAAGTTTGGATCTGCTTGATTAGACATTTAACACAACAATCATTAGTCAATAATCAATGCAGTAAACATCAATAATAACCATAAACATTAATTTCATTTATTTGATACAATATTCAGATACACATGATTTAAATAACATAAACAACTATGCATTACTCTTGTCTTGAATAGCTGGTGTGTCAGTAGGATCAGCAGAAGTTGATGGGGCTCCTTGGTCCTGATTTTTCTTGGTGCGCCTCTCTTGACCTTGAGCTGATGTAGATGCAGTTGCGTCTCCTTCTTTATCATCATCGTCATCGACATTATCACCTGCATCAGTGTCATCCCCTTGATCATCACCGTCATCATCATCATCATCATCATCACTGTCATTGTCATCACCATCATCTCCATCTCCTTCTCGGATCTTTAGGGGCTCATCTGTGGATCCCTTCAGTCTCAGCATAAGCTTCTTGTTCTGGGCTTCTAAATCTTGTATCCTCTGTACTGAGGATGTATGCATCTCTCTCAGCTCTGTGATCTCTTGGCTCTGAGCCTCTACCCTTTGGGCTTGGGATGCATTAAGCTCCATCAGCTGATTAAGCTGAGAGGCTTGTTGTTCATCCGTCGCCAGCAGCTTCAGCACTAACTGGTTAAGATTAGCTAACTGCTCCTCCAACCCGACAAATGGGTAAGAGGATCCAAAAACCGGTGGGACCTATGAGGAGGTCCCTACTCCATGACCTGTGGTGGTGGTAGTGGATGTAGAGAAGATTGGGGGTGGCATAGATGTGGATGGCTGTGGATGAGCTGAAGTGTTGGTGGATGGGAAGTGTGTAACTGGTGGAGTAGGTGTGGAAGTGGTGTATGAGGTGCTGGCAGTGGATGTAGGGGTAGTGGTGGTAGGTGGAGTGGTGGTAGCTGTGGTGGTGGTTGGAATGGTGGTAGTGGTGGTTGTGGTGGTGATGAAGGTGAGTCGTCTCTTTTTCTTCTTCATGTCGTGGGGTTGAGCCATCCTCTTCTTCCTCGAACCTGTCGAGGAGGATGCTCCCCTTAGAACACAGCTTGGCGGATCGGGAGCATAAGTAGGGTCAGCAGTAGTCTCTCCCAGTCCGCCGTGGCATCCACCAACCGCCCGCAACCCTCGTTCTGTGGGAAAAACTTTACTTCCCACAGTCCGAGTCAAAGGCTCCTCATTTGACTCCTCCTCTTCCTCACCAAGCATGAAACCCTGGTGGAATCTAGCTGTCTCAGTGATGTCTCCAGTGGGGGCAGAGGCTGGAGATACAATATTAGCAGTGGGGCCCATTGGTTGAGTGGGCCCTACATCTCTAGCATTCCCGCTATCATCATCATCGGAGTCATCATCTGGTAGCTGCAGCTGCTCTACCTCCGAGTCACTGTCAACATGACGCCATTTACGTCAAGCTGGCGCCACGTAATCCTCCCGGGCCAGATGCCCAAATAGTCTCTCACAGGGGGCTTAACCTGCTTCCCCTTGTAGACCTTCATCCTACCAAAGGTGGTATCATCCATCACCTTGAGTACAACTGCATCCTCCTTCTCCTTCGGCAAGGAAGGGAGCTTCTGGTCGATGATCATCTGCATAAATCGAGGGTACATGCAGAAGCCCTCCTTCCCTTTCCCCTCAATGTTCTCCACCAAATAGGTGAAGACCATCCTGGAGAAGCTGAACGGGTGGTTCAGCACCAATGCAGCATATGCGTTTTGGATCTAATCGGAGAGCTCATCAAAACCTCCCTTCCAAGACGCTATACACTTGAGCAGAATGTGCGCGAGGTACTTGAACTGGGGGCACAGGTTGCTCTTGTTGAGCACCCCTGCATTGATGTCCCCAGCGTACTTGGGGCGCAGGAAACATCCTTGGACAGTGAGAGGGTTTAGTCTAGTGGGGAAGTCAACATCGTCCCCAAACTGCAACACCGTCCTGAGATCATCCTCAGTGATCTCAATAGCCTCGCCAAAAATAGTACTCCTGATACGATGAGGCTTTGAAGATCTATCAACAACTGTGCCTTCCCAGAAGGCCTGCTGGATGGAGCGATACGGTGTGCACGGAGTAGATATAGCATGAGAGATCCTCGATCTCCTCAGAAATGAGATAATGCCAGATAAGTCTGAAGCATTTCTGGATGTCAGATCCAGATGAGCACAAATGTTGTGCTTAGTGCTCATGGTCCACCGACTCGCCATCTGCTACACAGCGAATATAAACATTAGTAACCGTTGCTTAATAATATCTTGAATCACTTGGACTTGAAAATATTCCTTTTGATCTGTCGTACGAATGAGACTGTGCGACTGAGATCTAGTCGTGCGAATGAGTGGTGCGACTGAGATCTAGTCGTGTGAATTACCTTATACGTACGAATTGTCATGCGACTGAGCTCATCAATCGTGCGACTGAACTCATACACATGATTCAGTCGTGCGGTTTAGTTATTCGCACTACTCAGTCGTGTGACTGAAGTTCATCAATTTGTCCATTTGCATGACGGTCTGCTATTCAGTTCAAATTCAAGTTTTGACCAATACTTATCATTTGAAGTCGTGTTATGGTTCATTTGACTCGCAATCATTATACTTAACATCTAATAACATCAATTTCAGTTGTTGTCTTAGATTTATTCGGTAAATTAGTCCAACAAGTCTCGGTTCTTGTTTTGGGTTGAACATATCGATTTAGGAGTCAAATTGAATGAAACATTATTGGATTGAACCACATTGTACCTGTAAGGTCGGTGGTAATCGTCAGTAAGCAAGAATTAGTAGTATAAAGTGACCGAACGAAAATTTGGCAGAGTAATGAAAGTCATGCGAATGAGGGTTAATTTGGGAGTGATGAGTCTCTGCGATCGACTCCCCCTCTATTTATAATGACTGTGAATTCAATCGTACGACTGAACTCATTCGCTCATTTCATTCGGGCGAATGGACCTCAGTTGTGCGACTGGATTAGTCGCTCACCTTCAGTCGTCCGACTAGATTTCAGTCGTGCGACTTGTTCATTCGCCCACTCTCAATCGGCCGAATGGATCATTCGTATAAGCCATTCGGTTGTTTAATGCATGAGTATGGTCCATTCGCATGATTGATCCATAATCATGGTCCAGTCGTGCGAATGGGTCATACACTTGACATTTTTCTTACTTTATGACCATTTGACATTTAAGCCCTGTAAACTGTTAATTTTACATTATAAACATTTGATCATCTCATACATGATCATTTTAAAATTAAAACCTTTAGATCACCTCAGACGTGATCCTTTTAAAACCTTTTATCACCTCAGACGTGGCCCATTTATTTGAAAGCACGTGTGGTCACCTCAGACGTGACCATTTAGATGATAAGGTCCCTTATCAACTTCCATATAGTAGTCTGATACTAACATACTGAATTTGACACACTTTGTGCAGAAATAAAAGAAATAATATCGAAAACAAAGTAAAACTAAGACACGTTTTTGTGGTTTTGTGAGGGTTAACTCCTAAGATGTAATTCTAAGGAATAGTTTTTTAAGAGAGCAGCCTCAATCATTTAAACCATACATGGATTAATTCAAGTTGGAATCATACAGGATATTCAAATCATTCAGGACACGTTATTAAAAAACTTTGATGCTCTTTCCTTGTTTTTCATCTGGATTCATTTAGCAAATTTAGGATATCATACTAGTACTATTAGGTCCCCACACTGATTTAAACTTTCAAGAATTGTAGCCACAGGGATTGTAGTATATTTATCCTCTTAAATCCATACACAGACTTTCAACACAGTTTGGTGATCGTTTTAAGGTTTGTTTATTTCAACAAGCATTTGTGGATCCCACACTTATATGGTAATCAACATTCCTCAGGAGATTTTTGAGCGGTCTTAGGGTAGTGTTCAAGAAGAGACTATTCTTAGAACTTTCAAAGAGAAGCCAATCCTCAAGTCGGTGCCATCGCACAGCAGAGAGGCGACAAACAACAATGAGTTCTAGAGTATATAGGTTATGCTTATCATCAGGTCAGTGCCACCGCACAGCAAAGAGGCACATAATCTATCTTCTTGTTTGAGTAATTTTTCTTCTTTTAGCACACATCTCACCAACAACCTAGGTTATCAGTTTGATTGTATTTGCATTTTTCATGTGCTTTTGCTCATGCTTTGGTCTTACGCACACTTTTGTAGCGTTTATTTTGCTTGTCACCCCTTATTGGAATCTTGTTGATTGTGTTAACCAGGGATAAGGTGTTACCCACAGCCGGTCAAACATTTTAGTTTAATCTTGAGATCACCAAAAAGGTCTAGTCATCTATTGTGTTGAATCTACCGACATATCAACTGTGGTCTAGTAACCTCTAGGTCTACTTTCTTTGTGTTATCTTAGTAGTAGCTAGCTTAACTATCATATTTCCTTTTATATTGCTCAGACTACGCAGACTTTTGCATCTTTTTCAATTTTGATTTTTAAAGTCCCAAATGGTTTATACCTGTGTACTATCATATTCCAAACATTAAATCGGTATCACACATACGATCTTATTTATTATTGGCTCGCCTCTCCTTTTCCTCGTTTTTTTTCTTGTTTTTTTATTTTATTTTTTTATTCCTAGACCATTCTCCCCCTAAAATTATAAAACCACTATGGATTTGCGTTTTAGGATTTTAATTGACACAGAAAGACACTAATTTAAATTAAACTAATTAAACAAACACAAAAGAACAAACTAAAATAACACTAAAATTTAAAAATTAAAAGAAAATAGACACGACGCATTGGACTACACATGGTCATCTTCAGGAATGACCTCACTTTTCTTTTTAATGCCATTGAACGCCTTGTTTCTGATGATCACTCCCTGGTCATCTTTTTTACATTTCAAGACCCATTTGGTGCCAATGACTTTAGCACCTTTAGGTCTATCTACTAGGGTCCATACACCTAACTTCTTAAACTGAAGAAGTTCTTCCTGCATGGCACTTACCCAAGCCTCATCATTTAGTGCTTCACTAACATACTTTGGCTCAAACTGAGACACAAAGCAGCGGTATGCACCGTCGTGAAGGTATCCTTTTTCCATCACGGAGGCATAATCAGCTGAGTATAGCTCATTTCTAGTCTGAACCCCTGATCTCACATCTCCTATAATATTATCTAATGGATAATAGACATTTAGACGTGATCCATGAGTGTTGGAACAACCACCTCAGAGTCAAGATTATGAGCATTTGGTTCTAGGTCAGAGGCAGTCGGAGTCTGAGGTTCTGATGATTCTGAAGTATCACTAGCCGATGCTGGTGAACCTGCGGTAGTCGGAACCTATACATCCTGGTTGATCTGATCATTTTCTTTATTGTCTTCATCAGAGGAAGAATCACTCACATCAACTGCTCCCCCTGAGTTGGTAGTTTCATGACTTGTTGAATCTTGAGATTGTGTGTTCAAGACATCGTACATCATCTTGTTTGCCAACTCGTCTTCTGAAGCGGGAACAGGTATGTTGAAGGTCTTGAAGAATCCATCATAGTTGAAGAAGTAGGCAGGCCCTTTTCCAGCAGGTGGTGTGATATATCTCTCAACATCAACATTACACCACACCTCTACTTGGCTGTTGAGTTGTTGTAAACCCTCTTGTTCGGTATGTTGTATACTAGAAAGATACCTTCATCAATCTTCTCACAGAATTTTCCCTCCTGAGTCTTCTTCAGCAGGGTGCACGGAGCGCCAACAGCTCGAGATATTCCAAGTTAGGTTTACGTCGCTGTAATAACTCGTAGCACGTTTTACCATGCCGTCTTACTACCAAAACTCAATTAAGGGTATAACATGCATTTGCCACTGCTTCACTCCAAAATTGGATAGGCATTTCGAGTCTGCCAACATAGTTCGTGCTGTCTCTATCAAGCTACGGTTCTTTTGCTCAGCAACGCCGTTCATCTCAGGGGTATAATCCGAGTTAAATTGATGTACAATTCCCTTTTCCTTGCAATAGGCCTCCATCCTCTGATTCTTAAACTCGGTTCTGTTGTCTGAACGCACCTGTTGTACCTTCAGCTTGTATAGGGATTCCAGTGTAGTTACCAATTCCTTGAAGGATTCAAATGTTTCTGATTTGGATTTCAGAAACATTACCCAAGAGAACCTTGAGTAGTCATTTGTAACTACATAGCAATACAAGTCGCCAGCGATGCTTCTTGTACTGACTGGACCAAACATATCCATGTGAAGAAGCTCAAGAGAAAGTTCTATAGAATGAACTTTCTTTTCCTTATGAGATTTCTTCATCTATTTGCCCTTTTTGCATGCAACACAGAAATCCGGGAGTTGAAAGTTTTTGACATTTACTCCTCTCACAAGATCATTCTGGATCAAGTGATTTATTTTTCTAGGATTTATGTGTCCTATTCTCCTATGCCAGGAGATGGAGTCCTTCTCAGTAGCTTTGGACAAGAAGCATTTGACTTCACGATCCGTTGTGAAGGCCTTTGAGAGATCCAAGACATAAAGATCATTATATCTTGAAGCTGACATTAGGATATGATCCTCCGGGATCATGTAGTCTTTTTTAGAACGTAACACTTCTGGTTGTCAAAAACTACCTTGAATCCTTTATCACAAATTTGCGAGACTGAAAGCAAGTTATTTTATAATTGTTGTACATAATTTACCTTATCAAACTTAACCTTCTCATTTCCCACTTCTCCTTAGGCTGTGATATACCCACCTTTGTTTCCAGCAAATGAAACATGCCCTCCTTTAATTTGTCTGACATTTGATAAGAGAGCTCTGTTCCCTGTCATGTGCCTGGATGATCCGCTATCAACAATCCACGTGTTAGTCTCAGCACTATAGCGAAGACCCTGCACATTCAATGAAAACATTAGTTCATGTTAGGAACCCAAGCCTTAACTGGCTTGGGTTTCCCTGAGGCATTACACATCATAAACTCAACCCACTGACCCTTTGAGGTTAGGATTGATCAATATTCTGTTTGTCCTCATTTTCAGGCACTGAGGAGTTTTTTCTTTCCATAATCCAGATTTGTGTAAGGCCTGTTTGTGATAAACAGACAATTGGCTGATGGGTTGAACTTTGGGTTCACTATGCCTTTTAGGAGGCGTCACTGAGTTCCTATTAAAAGATCTAGATGTAGATGCAGAAAGTTCAACTTTCTTCCTCGGTGTCTGGTAATAAGGACAATGATACGCTATATGACCATACTCTCCACAATTATAGCAGGATCTGCTTTCAACTTTACGGCTTATATGTTTTGGTGGAGATGTAGATGTCACACGGTCAACCTTATTAAGTTTGGACTGAGACACTACTTTGTTAGATGTATGAGTTGGTTTTACAAACTTAATTGCTTTACCTGGTTTTACATCTTTGATCTCTTGTTTCCCTGGACTGTGACATGATGCACATGATTGATTAGATTTTATAGTCTTTGTAGGTTCTTGTTTGACTTTGTTTGACCCTGACTTTAAACTAACTTTTCCAAATTCTTTTTCCAGGTTAACACATGGCATCTTTCCTCTTGCCTTTGAAATGTCCTCTTGTTGTTTAGAATTTGATTCACTTGATTTACTTATGGAATCTAGATCATTAACAAGAGGAGTAGACACCACGTGATCCTTGATGGGGTTATTGTTAATTGGTTTACTTTTGGTGTTCATCAAATTCTCAGGTGGTGGTGGAACCACTTTGTATCCTAGTCCCTCCCCATTATTTCTTTCTCTCACTAAGTGTTGTGATGAGCTTGTCCAACTATGCAGTTTTTGTTTTAATGAATTTACTTCTACTTCTAAAACTGCTTTTTGCTTCTTAGTGTCCTTAAGAGAGTTCAGATAGTACCTAATGTCATTTGATTGGTTAAAGGCAACTACCTCAGTTTCCCTAAGCTGTTTATTTAATAGGTCTATATTTTCCTTGTAAATGTGCTCGCTTTGTTTTAACACTCTATTCGCTTTTGTGCACAGTTCCAGATCCTTTACTAAGCTATCATTATGATCTAATAGCCTTGAAAATTTTGAATCTATTACTTCTCTGAATTTATTGCAATCTAAGCAAGCATGATTATTAAACAGTGTACTTACCTGAGATGTTGAAGAAGAATCAGCCATGAGTGCTCACTCGGTTGTCTCTGGTTCTGGTGATTCAGATGATGATGCAGATTTTTCTTCTTCAGGCAGGTGGTTGACCACATTTGTAGTGTCTTCAGAATTTGACATCGCGAGCTCTACTGCTATATCTCCTTCACTTGCAGAATCGTCATCAATATCCTCCACGCTATCTATATTGGACTCTCCTGGTGAGACGAGCCGAAAGCCCCAGTCCTGTCCTTCATCCTCATTAGCAGTTAAGGCTTTTGGATCCTTACTTGATGAGTCAGAATTACTAGCTGTGGCCTTGTCTTGACGATTAAATGACGAGAAGGGATTGCCATTACCTGTCTTCTTTGGTTTTATAACTCCCTCTTGAAGTGTCCCTTCTCACCGTAGTTGAAACATGTAACCTTTGACTTATCAAACCCAAAGGTTGTGTCTTTTGTTGCAACCAAGTTCTGTCCGGTCTTTTTGACAAAATTTTTAGCTCGTCGGACAGCACTTGCCAGAGCCCACATTATGTCCATACGTTCCAACTCCATTTCATCCACCTGCTCATAATCTTCATCTGCCAGGTGGCAGTTACCTATCTTTCCAGCAATTAATCCATCGTAGGATTGAACCACCGCAGCTAAAAGGTCCATATGTTCTCTAGCCACCTCCACAGTTACATTCCTGAGGTTGTCGGTTTTCAGCTTTGCTGCATTAGCTTCAGGTATCATATATTGGGTGCTGGACAACCCTGACATTTCGGATCCTAAAGTTGAGGATTGTGCTGGAACTCCTGCGCTTGAGATGAAGGCGGTTTGTAGTGGTGCTTCAGATGTCTTGACTGAAGGATTAGCATTGTAGAGTGCAGGATTCTGATCGTAGTTAGCCTTTTGGGCTCGATACTTCATCCTAAGTTCCTCTTCTCTCAGTTTTAGAATGAAGTCATTTATATCTAACTTCGAGAGCATTCCGTTCTGTCTGAGATTTGAAACAAACGACACCCATTTTTCTGGTAATCCATCAGCAAAGTTGGATACCTTATCTTCCATCAAAGTAACCACTCCATGAGTGTGCATCTCACTCATCAAGGGGTAGAATCTATCAATCACATCATCAAGGCCTTCTTTTCTCATAGAAGAGAAGTTGTCAAACTCCTTCTTCAAGGCTTTTGCCTTGATAGCCTTCAGAGAGGCATTTCCGTCATACCTCTTCTCTAACGCATCCCAAATTTTCTTTGCTTGAGTATACTCCGAATACTGATGGAAAATATCCTTCAGAATAGATTGAGTAAGCAAAGCGTAGACTTTCTTCTCAGCGTTGTGTTTTATCTTCTGTGCATCCGACATGCCACTTAGGGTAAGTTTTACTCCGTCAGCTCCTACTGGCATGCTGTACCCCGACTCTATTGCCTCCCACAAATTTGTATCCACTCCGTTTAAGTAGATTTCGAAACGTTGTTTCCATTGTGGGTAGTCATCTAACGTGATAAGCTTCGGGAGTTTATTGTGAATCCCCACTTCGTTCTCCAACAACAGTAGATTCTGAATACGTGTATCTCTACTTGTTGTGTATGCTGAAAACTGATCCTCCATTTCACTTAACTCTCCTGTTTAACAAATTGTTGATGAATGCGAATGAAGGTATGCGATTGGGCTTATTCGAGCGATTGAACAAGTGTGGATGGTTTAATCGTGCGACTAAACAAATGCGGATGAGTCAGTCATCCGAATGAACTAATGCGGTTGCGCAGTCCGAATGAAGATCTCAGTCGTACGAATGAGGGTACGAATGAGTCCAATCATGCGATTGGATAATGCAAATGAACTCAGTCGTGCGATTGAGCCAATCGTGCGACTGAACCTGCTGAAGTTTGATAATTCGTAGGTTAAACTTGTTTTGGTCGTAAAACCTCGAATTTTACCAAACCCTAATAGCCGTATGCCGGAAAAACTAAACTTTTAGGTCAGGAAACGTCTAAGACTCTGTTAGACACAAAAAGATTGCGTTTTTTATGCAAAAACACAATTTTCGTGTCAAAACTATTGAATCAACACGTAATCAAGAGCTCAAGCTCAGATACCACTTGTTAGGATCTGGTATTTAACCAAACACCAACTGATTAACGTGTTAAATCAAACCAAATAGTGCGGAATCCTATTTGATTGGCGATCCAATCAGTGAGAACGCACGTAGAAACAATAACGTATTGAATCTAACGTCAAGAATCGATTAGGAATCGATCTACCGCGTTCTATGAACTTGGAGTACGAACTTAGAGGCTTCTGGACGGCTAGGGTACGTCTGGAGTCGAAGTGGATTGAATGCCTACGTTTTTCCACGAATTAGGTGGTATTTATAGGTTAGGGTTGCTCATTCGGGCGACTGAACCATCAGCATGGTTCATTCGTGTGATTGAGCCAAGCGGTTGATCCATTCGCACGACTGAGTATTCAGTCATGCGACTGAGCCAATCTCTTGTTATATTCATACGACTGATCCAGTCTCCTGGTGTAGTCGTGCGACTGAGTCATTCGTATGAAGTTGTTCATGCGTATGGTCCATTAGCATGGGACATTCGCATGATAACTTCACTTATTAAGTTTGAATGTATTAATTGTCATAACATTATTTATATTAATTCAAACAACCACAAACCTATATAATCAAGTCAATATGCGTTAAACAACTCATTAATGAAATATATTAAATATTATAGACACAACCAAACATTTGTATTTCATTTAATACCCAATAATTACATAAGTGTAAGACAATAAAGACATATTACATTCAGATCAGGATCTAGGTACATATATGTATCAACAGTTAAGATTAGAGATTCAATTCATAATGAGGACATCATTGTAATAGGTTTTCAGGATAAGTGTGGTTTTGAGGGGAAGACGCTTAAAAAGATTTTTATTAAAAAAATGGGATAACGAGTTTAACAAGGGAACAAAATCAACGAAGAAACGAGTTAAAATAACAAAATGATTCGAGTGTAACGTTTGGTTCACAAACCAAAACATTACGTTGACTTATCAAAGTATTAGGTCAACTATAACCGTAATGAAGACATGCGTACCTATAAGCGAACACTCACCCCAAGGATTACCAAGTAAGGTAAATGGATCCATTGGTTGATTTGAATTTATATGAATACCTTGCCTCGACAGAACACCTCGAGATACAGGCATCCCACTCTTCCATCATTACATGTTTCAAGTTATAGGATATAGATTTTGACGAGACTTGAAAACCACGAATAAAGATTCAAATCTCATTTTGAAAACCATATGATTTTGACGATTCGCGACTGCGTGGGTGTGCTTCAAGGTGCAAACGATGGCAATAATTCAATTAACTTTGCATATAGAATTTAGAGTCGACGATAAGCAAAAGCCCTCCATTAATTGCGATTAATATCGCTTCGATCATAGACCTCAATTGAGTTGCAGGTAGAAGATGAAGAGGGCAATCGAACATGGTGTATGTGTTTGTTTCGAATGAAATTGATGTTACAGAAAGTTAAATTGGATCGATTAGGAGTATTCCATCGGTTAACTAGTTCCAATTGTAGCCGTCGAATATGATCGAGTTATGATTTCTTTTGTTCATAGTTTTGGTTTCAATTCACAATTATTAACAACCTTTAAGAACAATAATGGGTAGCTTCGATTGCATAATGATTTCAGGAATGATAACGCACGTTTAATTTAGTTAATTTGATCTAAAACAGCTGAAACGGTTTGGTTTGAATATGGTTTTGGTTTTGATTCGAAAAGTTTCATAGCACACATTAACACCGAATTGAAGTTGGTTATGGGTTCGAAACAGAATTTTGAACAAATTAATAGTATTAATTTGAGTGAAACGTGTGGTTTATGGGCTTCGGTGACCGCCGGAGGTGGTGGCCGGAGTTTGGCCGGTCATAGAGAGCCGACGGAGAAAAGGGTTTGGGTGGTTTGGGTTTTTAAACGAAATTTCACCTTTGGTCCTTGATGTTTTGCATAGCTATTAATTTATGTTAAAACTTCTATATTAAGTTTCAGAAATTATAATTAGACCTTGTACTCATAAGATTAATCACATTAATTATTATAAGTCTTTACAAGTTTTATAAAGCTTGTAAATTTTATAATTTGTTTATTTATTTCTAGTAATTAAAATTTGTAGTTACCACTACAATTTTATAAGTCCAAATTAAGAAAAACTCATAAATAATATTTAGAATCTCTTAAACCTATAATTTAATTAAGTTGTAAAAAAAGTATAAATTTAAATCACAATATATTATTGACAAACGATTCGGGTCAAAATGAACGGTTTTCACAGTCTCCCCTACTTTAAGAAATTTCGTCCCGAAATTTAATCATGAGAGAGCTAATTTCAAGGATATGAGGAGACTTGGATTTCATGTCATATTCGCAAATGATACTTGGAACGTTTAAATTCAATGAGTTTATATAAAGAATATCTCTTTATATAAAAGTTAACTTTTAGTCAAATGAATGTAGACTAACACTAAGAACAGATACATATTTAGACGAGAATCGAAAAAATAAAGGCTTAAAAGAATGAACGTGACACTAAATATATTATTTTATTAATAAGTATAGATTATATATTATAGACTATATCTCTAGATGTTATTTGATAACCGAATATGAATGCTAAATCCAACTACTAGATATTTTTTAATGATGCGTCTGAAGTACAAGTTTTCTATTACTAATATACGTTGATTAATGATATTTTAGGCTTCAAATTTTCTCTATCAGTGTAAATCATTTAGTTTCATAATGCTACTTTTTTTAAGTAAAGTAAATTACATAAATAGTTATTGTTGTCCGGTGAAATTACAAATTTAATTCTTACATGTATTTTTTTAGAGTTTTAGTCCGTAGTTAGCACTCTCTTTGTTTTCATTATAATCTTTGGGTTTTTAAAAGAGAATGAGTTATACAAACACTCAATTATGTTATTATCTCTCTCCATTTATCTATACTTATGTATAAAAAAATACAAAGGGGATAAAACAAATTGAATGTATTAATAACCTATTCCTTCTAAAAATTAAATTGGTTAGTTTTGTTTATGATTTTAGTGAGCCCTTCCCCGTTCCCACCCCCTCTTACTCTACCCAGGTGAATATGAAGTATCGATGTAGTGTGTCATGAATTGATTTTGTTTTAGATTTTAGAGTAAAATATATAGATAGATCCTCTATATATCTTCCTCAACCGAGATGAATTTGGCATCGAATGACTATCTTATAATGCAAGTATTGATATAGTGTAAAACACATAGATAGATCCTACACATAAAGCTAAGACGCGTTAGAGTGTATTTTTTAAAGATAAATTAGTTATTTCAACTAAAATTAACCTAATTATATAATAGATATTAATATACCGATAACCATAGTTGAAAGCAAATAGTTTCATTAGGGGCCAAATCTATAAATAGAAAGATTAAAACTAACTTAACAAATCAAATCCATAATTTGACCCAGTATAATTATAACTACTCGTGTAAAACTTTTAAATTATATATTTACTCAAATCATGTTTCAAGGCTATTGTATTATATGTATTAAAAATATGTGTTTTAAAAATGTAATTTGTAAGTTTAAAAGGAGATATTTAGAATTGAACACTTGAAATCGTTTTTGTTACATAATCATATTTTTGAAGTTTATATGAAGCTTAAGACATGAAATATTTAGAATAATCATATTTTTGAAGTTTATATGAAGCTTAACACATGAAATATTTAGAATTTAACACTTGAAATCGTTTTTGTTACATAATTATATTTTTAAAGTTTCAACTATTGACACTTTTGGGGTTCATGACCTTGTATATTTTTGTTAAGCATTCATCTCAATATATATATTAAATCAAAAATTCAAGTTGGCTCACGCGTGATCATTGGCGAAGTATAGTGGAGCCCAGCGGGGCTGCCGCCGTCATCCTCTTTCTGGTAGTGTAAAATTTTATATAAATATTGAGTTCTCCCTCCAAAAAAAATATTAATTTTGCCCCATCCACCCCCCTCAAAACGAGAATTCAAGCTCCGCTACTGCGCGTTATTACGTGTGAAGTACGTTGGATGTCCTAAACTCATTTATACTGAATTAAGTTCCATCAAGAACATTAACTAGCAATAAAAAGACTTTTATTAGAGTTACATTGATATATAAGCAAGCAACCATTTTATTAATCCATTTTCACTTATTAAACATCTACAAACCCCTTGAGTTTTTATTCATTATCCTTAATATCTTCATAAATCCTGATCAAGTGATGCTAATTGAAGCTCAACTGACCATACTTAGGTTGTTGATTAGGGGAAAAGATCCCAAAATGTTTCTCAACCTCAGCCCCAGGTTTCTTGTTTTCATCAAACATTGCAAACAAATATGTTTGTATAGATCTTCCAGGCTTCAATGGTGTCCCATTTGTCCCTCTAACATGTGCAATCAGGTTCCGATAATAAGTCCCCGCATTTCCCACCGTCGCCAATGCGTCGCCGCTCGAAGGCCACCCGCTCTCGGACACGACAATCTCCACATTGGGCCCGCCCAGGCGCGCTTGAGCCGCGTAATGCGCGTCTAACATGGCATCGAAAAGGTTGAAATACCGCCTGCCGTTAATGTCATTCACTGGTGGTTGCGTCGCGGTGAACAACGCGTATGGGAGGTTCGAGCCAGGGTTACCGAAGTAAGGGTAGATATTGGCAAGCATTGGGAGGTTGTTTTGTGCTAGAAAGCGTATGATCGGCTCGATGAAACCTCGAACATTGTCTCGAAATGCACCATTACTTGGTGGAGACGAGGAGCCTAGGAGACCGGTGTAGGTGGCGGTAGACACCTTAATTCGGTCACCTAGGCCCGCGGCTCTAATCGCGTTATGAACATTTTGCATTGCTCGGAGTACGAACTGTACGTACCGACTGTTCTCGTTGTTTGGATCAACTTCGTTTCCCACAGCTATGTATTTGAAATTCACATCAGGGTACCTTTGGATGTTGTCTCTGACCCATGTGGTCGCGGCATTTGGATCGTTGAGCGATTGAAGAGCGTCGTTAGGGACGCCGATCATGAGCTCGATGTTGGTTCCTTTTAGTGCTTCAAGAGTAGGTTGATGGGGTCATAGATCCGCATCTTGGTTATGCCGTTTCTTCGAAAGAGGCTAACCACATCTCGTTCAGAGGGCAAACCGTCGCCGTTACGGCCGTAGCACACACCCACGGATTGGGCATCTACATTAGAGCAATAACCAACATGTTATTTATGTTTCTTATAAAAAATCACATGTATAATATAAACATATACGCATTGAATACGTTTATTTCAAAAACAAATAATATGTTAAATAAACTCAGGTTAAGAGCCAACACATAGTTACTTTGTATAAATATAAATAAGCATGTATACAAACATGAATATAAACATGAATTATGTTTTAAATGAAAACAGAAGAGATGAAACCTTTGACTATGAGAATGTTTATAAGTAAACCGAGTAGTAGAAGCTTTGTTGCCATAACTTTTGGTTTATGAATTTTCTCTTTGAGATTTTCCCATATATATATTGAAAATATTTACAAGAATGGTCCATATATTTTTTTATATTGAATTGTGTTTTTATATACTATAGATTTTACTTTTTAGTCTTAAAGTTTGTTTTTGTCAAGATTTCATGTTTATATGACGCTCCGTCGTCATAACAATCTCACAAGTATTGATAATTTCGTTTAGTCGTTAATCAACGCCCATTAGGATCGAAGATTTTGGGTATATTTTTTTGTAATAATATGTGATTTAAAAAGTATATGTTAATATGCTCATTACTTGAAACGTAATATCAAGCTAACCTTAAAACTGACTTAGAATTTTAAATACTCAACCTTTCTCTAAATTTTTTGTTATTTTATAATATTAAATTTCTAACATTCAAAATATTATGATTAATTTTCTAATAAAATATGAAATCTTAATATATTCGATCTTGAAGCAGGTAAAAAAATTGATTTATACATTCCTATACATACCCGTCCAATAGTCTTGAAAATTTTTAAAACTAATCGCATGATCAATTTAAAGTATCTATCTTAAATGTTTCAGTTTTCACATGTTAAAGCATCAAATAATTAGAATCAGTAATTTCTAATGCTTAAAGAACTAAAATAAAATTGAAGACACCACGTGGCTTACTCATTAATTATTTGTATTTACGTATACAAGTAAAATTTAATCTCTCTTATACAAACATTAGATTTATTTTATTAATATGTACATAACGCGTCATATAAGCCATTGAAATTTCCACACAGCAAGTCATCTAAGTCGTCTCATTATTATTTGAGTCACTTTCGTCATTGAAAAGTCTTAGTCATGAGTTCGATGAATTGTTTTCAGCCCGTATTTATCAATATGATTGATTAATGCTATGAAAAATATTTTTTAATAAAATATATATTTTATGGCATAATAAAAACCAGTATTGTGTTGTAAGGGTGTGCAAGTAACCGACTTAACCGAACCATAAATGAATAACCGCATTAACCGAATCAAATTAATCGAATCGAGACTGGCGGTTCAATTAAAGCATAACCAATTAACCGCACATTATGTTTCGTTTTGATGTACAATTAACCAAAATAACTGCACTGAACTGAATACATTAATGTACGAAAATATTTTATGCACACCCCGACTTCGGTTTAGGTTTTGATGGAACCTTAAAACAAATGTATCGTTGACATCGTTATAAAGTTGGTCACAACTAGCCTAACAATAATTTATTAGATACAATTTTATTTTAAAAGCATATGTTAAATGAATATGTTTATTAACCAAAATTAACCATAACCGACTTAACCAAAATATCGGTTGCGGTTGCGGTTTCAAAAACATTACAAATATTATTAATGAACTATTTATAAATTATAATATGATGATTATAATTAGATATAAATAAACTCAATATAATAATATGTCCTGATTATTATAGTAAAGACTATAACAATAAGCCACAATTAATAGATTTTCTGTATATTTCTTGTGGTCGAAGCTTGAGGAAATCGGTTGCTCATAATAATTCGAAAAACTCCATGGTGCAATGGATCCAAGGGCATAGTAACACTAACATGAGACACGATACCATATATATAAGTGACATGAGTCACGACTACACGGTAGGAGATACGATTATGGTGGCTTCACGATGATTCGAGAAAAATAAGTAAGCCTAATCTATATGTTAGGTATAAGTTAACACCTTCTCGGTACAAGACTAGAAGGTCAGCTACAACTACGACGGTGAAAGATACAACTTTTTTTTCTATCAAAATCAAAAATAAAAGAGAAATTTCCATACTATTCTATAAATAAAAATGTGATTGTTGGATATACATAGTATATTTTGTTGTAAATTTTTTAATTTTCAAGTTTTAATAAATAAGAAAGTTAAATTAAGTGGACCGAGTTCATGAGAACCCATGAATGTCTATCATCTAGGAGTTGATATGTCTTGAAGTTGATGTGTCTAGCATGATTTTTAAATCTTTGTCGTATTCATATTCATGTTAAGTTTTTGGATTCGTACAAGTTAGAATCCACCAACCATCGAACACAATCAATTTAACATCTTCGAAAGATCGATCTGGTTTACTACTTTACATTTTTCTTTTTTAGGTATTGATCCTGATTCAGAACTCAGAAAGGAAGACAAGAAAGGTGTACCGGTAGCGAAGGTCTACTGAGCAATTCACGTCTCACTCGATACTGACAACTTCTAATATTCGCTGGACCACAGTGTTGAACACTAGTTAGAGTATCCTAAAGTTCAAACATGGGTTAGTTATTTCTCCAACTTCAGTTCTGAATATCCTTTCCATTGACTAAAGAAGATTTCATACACTTATTCCGCAATAGATTGTGATAACTTTTAATTTAAAAAATAATATTTAAATTTACAATAAACTAACAATTAATTAAATTAGTGAAAACTTACAATCTTATAAAATGAATATGATTATATGCAAATTGTAAATTTGCAATATTAGCTTAATCAAATTCTTTTAAAATGCAAAAACTGAAGTCGTTTTTATTTTCTAGAATTTGTATTTTCTTCTTGCTTTGCAATTTTCCTTATGGCACGTGCGAGTGAATACTTTTCTCATGTAAGTGATACAAAGACAAAACATTCTTTTGGATCCTGCCTAACCTTGAAAAATGTCACCATTGGTATGTCTAAATGCAAACAAACAATTATATCATTTGTGTTGAAACAATACAATTATGTGTACCTAAATTCGATTTTTCAAAGTCCTGGTAACGAAACAAAGTAAGAGACGTTTAATACAAAACTAGTTTCAAGTAAGAATCACATGACCACATAAACAATTATACATACCGTTAAAAATATAGTCAAAATAGAGACAATATACATTTATATAAGTGTTTGTATTTATTCGATTCTTTCTATCCTACCTTACAATTAGTTCTGAATCAAATCACAACAATAAACAAATACAACAATGTATCATATATTAAAAATAACAAGTAGAGTGCCAACGAGGCAACAGTTATTGGGTTTGTTTTTCTACATAAAAGTTGATAATAGCATTAAAGTAGAACAACCTCTCCTTTCAATTTATATGTTCTTTTTCTGGATTCAATAAAACAATCACTATACAAGAAATAAAACCATGCATCTTCACCTGTACATGCCGCTTTCAGGATTGTACTATTTCAAAGCTGCTCGTGGTGATCTGAAAACCTCGTTTCCATCCATAAATGCTAGATATGTACATCAAATTGCTTGATCATTGCAATTTCTGTATGCTCTCATGCAACCTTTTGCACTTGGGTATTTCGATGACAAATTGCATCTAAATAAATAATACATCAAGAATGTCTTGAATATTGCCATCGTTCGTGACCCTTAGATTGCGAATAAACCGACGGTCTCCAAGAATCTTGGTATCGCCTGCTTCCGCCATATGTAGGGCTGTGGAAATCTGCAGCCATTCTTCCAGAACTGCTTCTTGTAAATTTGTTGATTTCATCTCTCATTTCTTCATCCATATCATATTGTGACCTCTAAAAAAGATAAATTTCAAATCATGAATGGTCGAACTGATTAGTATTTTATCTCCATAGAACAAGTTACTTACAAAGGGAACATTCAAATGGGTCAAACCCATTAGAAACTTGATCATTTATTCAAATATTATACATTGGGTAATCATATTTGACACATGAACAATGTATAAATATAACATTTTTGGATAGAAAATGTCAATCCAACCCAACCCGTTTCAATCTTTACAGAAAAGCTATGTTTTTGACACGCTACCCAACCTGCCCATTTAGCCAGCTTTAGACATTAGAGTGTTTTTGAGTTTGGCGAGAAGAAAGTGGATTAGAAATGAAATGCTAAATAAAAGTTAACTAGGTCAAGGATAATTTTTCATTTGACACAATTATAAAGCCTTCCACACCTTTATCTCCAAGACTTCCCCCAATATTTAAAAATTCACAATAATATGTGTATTATCTTTTCGCAAAAGCCTAAAACCATTTATAAAAATTTTTATCTTGTTTCTTTATTTCTTTATTTCTTTATTTATTTTCACTTTTACATTATATTAATATTATTTAAAATGTGGAAGTTATTGACCTTGGAAGGGTTTGAAAGTACAGCATAGGCTTCTCCTATCATTTTGAAAAGCCGATCAGCGTCTTTGTAAACATTTTCAGATATTTCCTTCCACAATCTATCGTCTCCGTTATCACTTCTACTCACCAATAAGGCCGCCTACATCAGCAATAAATAACCATTTTAGATACAGATGAGGGTATCTGCATATTTACACCGGGTGAATTCAGTTATATTTTACCTCTAACACGAAAAACGGCTTAAAAGAAACCAGATCAAATGGTTCTAATGTCACCCAAAAGTGTATTTAAATGCATAAAACTTCCAAAATTGTTTTATTCAACTTACATCAATATGGAAATGATATAAGGTTTGTAATAGCATTCCACACGCTAAGAATATATTAAAATCTGAACAATAAGTGTTTCGGATCAGCCTCACATGACCTGCTTCAACCCTATTTACTTATCAACAGATTGATTCAAGTTATGCTTTATCTCAAGGGGTCAAACCGTAAACAAAAGAATAGCTTAAAAGAAACCAGGCTAAGTGGATTGAAGCGCTAAAAGTATAATTTATGCACAAAAACTTACTATATCATCTTTAATCATAGAAATTAGATTTTAATAATCCACACTATCACTGATTGGCCAATAATAATCCATAGAATTAGACCGATAATAATCCAAACGTATATTTTTGTTGTTGAGGGCAATCCTACCAGCATAATCATTCATTGATTTACACTTAATTTTTTACTTGATTTTGCTCATGATGATGTATGTAAATGGAATAAGAAAACATATAGCATAATGGAGTGAAAAATGAATGGAAATCAAGTGTAAATCGATGATAATAATGCCACTAAGACTGCCCTTAACAACAAAAATGAAAGTTAGGATTATTATTACCCAAAATAATAGAATGGACTATTATCGGCGAATAGGTCATAGTTTGGATTATTAAAATCCTAATTGCCTAAAATTATAATAATTATATCAACTTTGTAATTATTTTCGACACGTTAAGTTTTTAAAACTTCCTCCACAAAAAGTTGCAGCTCTGCATGATGGCCCATTTTGAAAAATACAAAGATATCCATCTTAAATCGAACGCAAACCGTTTTGACAAGAAAACAACCTTATCAGGATGATGTTTTAGTGCAGCTTTCCGATATGCCTTCTTGATTTCTGATGCAGCAGCAGTTGATTCAACTCCCCTGTGAAGTTTTAAACCCTCGTTACCACTTAATGCAGAAATAGTTTTTTGCTCTTTCAAACAAAATCTTGATTATTAATTCAACAAACTTACAGTATAAGGTACATATTTAAGGGAATTTCTTTTTGGATTCTTCTTCAATGTTATAGAGCCGCATCTGAGTTTGTCTTAGCTCATTCGATTTATCTATTGTGATGTCAGCAAAGACGCCAATCTCCTAAGATCTTTAGCCGCCTCTCCATAATCTCTAATCATCTCATATAAGCTGGCCCGTCTAGAAATAGCCTGAAATTAAAGTATATCATTTTTATAATGTCAATAATATATCCCGTAAGAAAAAAAAAGCTTACATTGCTGAAACCGTTTACTTAGATCATGATTAAATATTGCTATCATTTTTGGACCCCACAACTACCCTTTTTAGTTACATATTTAGAGATTTGATCAAAACCCATGTTGTCACCTCTATTAATGAGGCACCAAGTTCTAGTTGTATACCATTTGGACATACCCATTGGTTTTAACAGTCAATTTTTTTAATTAACTACGTGCCAAGTCAGAAGTTAAACATTTGTTTGTGATGGTCAGAGAAATTGCAAGCATATGCAATTCTTGTTCATTGGTCAGAATGGCAATCATATCACCAAAAAAAAAGATGTATGTTCCTCACTCATAAGTCATACCCCTAATTTGTTGCATAAAACTCAAGACTATAATAATTTACACAGCAAAAGGTGGTGCAAATTAGCAAACCTTGAGATAGCTGGGATCAAGAGCTATGGCTAAGCTGCAATCTGCGATGGCATCTGAAATTTGGCCCAAAGCCCTGTATGCTGCAGCCCGGTTGCAAAAACATATGGCTGCAAAAGGGTGTGATTCAACACTGCATGATAGGGCAGAAGTGTAATTTTCAACTGCTTCTGAATACCTTCCAGATTTATATGCTTCATTTCCTGCTGCCTACAAAAAGAGTAATTAGATTATATTGTGTCAAATCTCACGGGGTAAACTAGTCATTTAAATAACATGAAATCACAAAGTTTTGTTATGGTTTAAAAAAAATTAGAAAAACTGCAATTATTTCCACACCTTGCGAGATAAAAGCTCACATATTGTGTCTGCTAAAGGTATCATCGACTCCAACCTCATGCTTTCCAATCTGAAAATTAGTAAGACAAATATTGTCAGCGTTCAGTCCACTGAAATATGAAAACACATGAAAAAAAGATTTAAAGCATTTTACAAAATGACAAGGTGGCAAGATGAGTTGGTGGGGCAGATGGGTTGAGTAACAGGTTTGAACTAAAACTGGTCACTTTTAGTGTGAGCCAAAATTCGTTGGGTTAGTTGGGGTTGATCAGAAAATTTTATCAACCATTTCTTAACAAATAGATAACTCAATGAATATGATTACTAAAACCAAACTATTACAATAATAATCTGAATCTTTGAATATAAAGATTTAGAAGGTTGTGCACAATTATATATACATATCATGCAACTTTCTACCTGTTTGACCCCGCCAGGCCCATTTGATCCATTCCCTTTATAGCTAATTTTATTATTCAGCTAGTTTGAGGTTCAAAAATGATTTGAAAGTCCCACCTCTAGCAAGATGCTTATTTTTTTTAAATGATACCTCTCGGTAATGTGCCCGGAACTCTCTTGTTTTTTAATAAATTCATTAGCTTCCTCGAGCCTTCCTAAATAGAAATAGGATTTAACAATCAGGTTTGATCTCCATGACTCTGACCCAGCAGAACTCAGAGTCTGCTCACACATCTGGATAATTTGTTCATATCGCTGTAACTGCAAAACCAGACATATCATTACCGAATTGAGAACTAAGTTATCAACAATAATTGACGAAAATCATAAAGTCGCATTACTTTCCTAGTCTGGCAGTCCCAACCCATAAGAAATGCAACATCTCCTTTTTTTGGTCTGTTCTCGATCCATATTTACTTTTTTCTGATTAGTACAAGTGGCAGGATAGGTGGATTGGGTAATAGGTCAATATAGACCATTTATTATCAAGTGTAGAAATAGGTCAGGTTGACAGGAATAACATTATGGTCCATTTTATGAATTTTTATTCATAGAAAGTTAATGAACTACATATGATGACAAACACAATATTATCACAATGATAATCTAAATCTTTAATGGAATCGATTTAGGAGGTTGTATGCATCAAAAATATACTTTGGGGGACTCTCAACCCATTATGTTTAAGCTAAACTTTATATTTGAGCCATTTGAGTAAAAGGGTTGAACTCGCCACCACTGCCAGTTATTAATCATTACTTGTTGCTTGTAACTTCTACTTTATTGTGCCATTAAAGGACATATTAATACACAAACATTTTTATGTGTCAAATTAAATTGAACATGTTTATTAACTGTGATACAAACCATGAGTAGGGTATCTGCTTTCATCTGAAGCAATTGCTCTGAATAACTGCTTATCTGCAAAGCTTCATCAATAACTTTCAAAGCGCATTCTAATTCTTCTGGTGTTCTTCGCGGAAGTTCAGTATATTGCTTAAGGCATTGTGTCACTTTCTGAGAAACCAAATATTTATATAAAAGTAAATAAAAGACAGAAATTAAGCAGGGTATAAACTATGTGCACAGCTGGGTAATATTTAAATGCTATAAATAGTAAACACAATAAAAAGATTAAAAATAAGAAATACCTGTGCCTTTTCTAAACCCTCAGAAGCATCTACTAACAACTTTCTGTCCACACAGACATCACTCCCTGACTGCAAGCATTTCATATACTGAAGAGTTGCATTTTCAACTTCTCCAATAGCAAGGTAACAACTGAATATACCAAAAATTATTATTTTTTAAACTGAGATACAAAAAAACGATTACAAAAAAAATTATTAAAAGGTAACAAAAGCTATTATTTATAAGATCATAATTAAACTGAATGTTCAATTCCAACTAGGTGCCGGCAACTCATTACGGGCCAATTCTTTAGCATGGAAAGCCCAAAATGTGCTAGGCCATTTGGAGGGAAGACCTTGCACTGACCTCGTTGACTAGTCAAGCGGAAGGAGTCCCACATATCAAGGTTGTTATTTGTTAATAGATGCACACATACAAATATTTATATGGATATAAGTGCATTTATGCATAAGTGTATATGAGGGTGCGCGCGGACACATGTATAATGCAACTGTTTATGGCATATTTGATGATCGATATGTATGAACACGATAAAAACGGAACTACAGATGTAACAAGAGGTGACAATTACAACAAATTACCTATAAAAGAAATTTTATGGGTTATGTTTCCTCTCCAATGGATCAAATGAATATAACCAAAAACAAGTTAAGCTAAAAAAGAAACAGGTCACAAAAAGCTGCCCAAAGTGTACTTTTAATGAATAAAAATTCATTTAAATTTACATTATTATTAAGATAATATAATTTTGAAATCGTATATGTCAAGCTAACTATTTAGCAGGAAAAAGTTCATTAAAAGATGTTTCGAGGTCAACTCAGCGTCTCAGCCTAACCTGTTTCATACTTTGACCCATTAGCCACCCAGTTTGGTAAGTCCATTTTGCCACCTCTGTGTTTAACAGATAGAATTTTTTTATTTTCACAGTACTCTAGAACCAACAAGTTAAATAATAAACCAGCATCCATTTTCACACAAAAAGATCTAACCAAATGACTTTGCAAATCAATTACACTTATAGAAAAGTAACAAAAGGGAGACTTACTGTGCAGCACGAACTTGAACCTTGAGAAAACTAGGATCTATTGCTGCAGCCATCAGACAATCTTTTAAAGCGTCTTCATCCTTCCAAGAGAAATCCTGGCTGCTGCACGGTTGCTATAGCATAGCATCAAAGACCTAAGACAACCTTTAGATTTCTCAGTTTCAGAAACCGAATTTAACCCATGCGTGTAATAATCCTCTGCTTTAGCAAGATCCCCATTCCCATAAGCTTGGTTTCCCCTGGAATAATTCAAAATCACTCTTAGAGCAAAATAAAGAATTGCTAATTGTAGAGGTGACATATGGCTGAGTTAGGTAACGGATCTAATCCTTTTTTGAAATTAATAGTTAACGTATTCCATATGATTACAGAAAGTTAGTATTACAATAAGGGCAAATTGCATAAAAGGTAACAAACTTTGGTACTATTTGGAGAAGCACAGTTTGTTTGCACCCACAGGCAAGATCATTATAAGGTTTCCATTAGAGATAATCTTGTAAGTTAACCATTTTTGGCAACAGTTCAGGGGGGAAAAGTCAGCATGATCAAAGTTACCAACATGTCAGTCGTCACATCATCATTTTGACTAGGATACTCAGATTATCCTAATTCGAATTTCTGAAAGTTTAAGCCCTTTTTGTTTTAAAATAAAGAATAAAAATGTTTGAGCCTTTTTTGGTGCAAATAAAGTGTGTTATCCCAAATAGATATCCAACCAAAGTCTGTTAGCTTTCTATGTAAATACCAGCCTATATTATTTAGATTTAATGATTCATGTGGCTGTATATAATGAGACTACCCCTTAGACGACGTTTGAGGCAGTTAAAATAAAACATAACCAAATCAACTTGTTTATTATACGGGTAGAATTTGCCATCACTAGTTAACTAATAAAACAATTTAAGTTTAATTGCCCTCCAAAAGAAAAGAAAGAATCTAACACCTCAATCGCCATTTCTCGCAGACCTCCTCTGCTGCAGTGCTGACTGATGTAGTTGCTAAAGTTTCATGCTTTGAATCTTGATCATTTACCAGTTTTAAATCATCCTTCTTTTTACTTAACATTGTAGCCGTGTCCACTTTTTGGGTGTTACCAGGAGACAAGATCGACGAAGAAGATGATGCATACAAGTTTTTTGTATCTAATGTTGAGCTGTAAGAATGTGGACCGGTCTTCAACCGATGTTTCTTTTTATGCTTACGTGCTTCGGGTGACATTTGACTTTGAGCGGATGTAGAAGCAGCAAAAGTGAAATTCTCCTTGCTTATATTTTCTAATTTTGAACCAAACTCAAATAACTGAGTGCCTGATTTTTCTTGAGTCCCAGAAGTTGCAGTTGAGCTCAATTCAGAATCCAGTGCTGTAGCAAAAGTATCACTACTAAACTCCATGTTTTCCATTGCAGTTTTAAATGTTTCTGCCTCAGAAACTTCACATTTTACATCATCATCATTAACATCTAACCGTTCTGTAGCAATAATTAAATCTTCATCCGTTGTCATATTTGTATTAATAAAATGTGACTCACTTGACATGCTATTTTGGTCATTTATTTGAGAAGTAGCATCATCTGATGTCACAGAAGTTCCTCTAGAATAATTATCAGCTAATGTTTCTTGATATGGGGAAACATCCATTGGTGAGTAAGCTTCAGGACTGTCAGAAACCTGAAATGAACTTTCACCAAACACAAAATCTTGTTTAGGCTGCTGTTGACTAATCACAGGCTTCCTAACTTTTCCTTTCTTTTTCTTTAACCTAGCTTCGGGTATGCTTTTTGCACTAGAAAACAACCCTCCCCTCGTATCAGGTGTTTTAAATTCAACATTAGGAGCCCGAGAATTATCCAATTTGCTAGAAAAAGTAAATTCAACATTCTTTTCAGGTCTACTTGCAAAATTAGCATTACCAAATGCTTGGAAATTGCTAGATGCTGTGGCTTCATATACCTTTGGTTCAACATTTTGCCCAAACACAAAGTCTCCTCCAGCAGCACCTACTTCCAATTCTCGCATCCTATCTGATATTAAATCAGCCTTAATATGTTCTTCAGTATGCTTACTGTTTGTTCCAAATACAAAGTTTCTCAAATTATCATCTTTATCACCATTTAACTTCAGTTCCCCAACCCTATCTGATATTATATCAGCTCTAATACTTTCTTCACCACGCTGCTTACCATGATTTACAGACTCCGACTTCCCAAATACAAAGCCTTTCACATTATTACCATCCGGCCCCACATTTCCCTGGTTACCAAGGTTCAGTTTGTGCATCTCGTGTTGTAATTCTGTCTCCAATTTGCCACCAAATGTGTTGGTAAACTGGCTCTTATACAAATTCTCATCTCGAAGATTCTTCATACTGTCAAGATTACCGTACTACCAGAATCCCCAATGTTCAATTTGTTCATTTCCTTTGGTAGTTGATCAGCCATGGGCTGACTAAAACTGCTCTTATTCTCGTTTTCAAATGATTGAAAGCGAAATGCAGCATTACCCCCAACAGCATTGGTATAACTCCTATTACTGTCGATTTTCAATTTCGTCAAATCATCAATAATTCCACTCTGAACTCCAAAATTTGGGGTGGGATTATTACTACTACCAGCTGCAAATGTAAATGTCTCCTTTGGAAGATTAACAGAACTCAAATCCCCGAAAACTGATTCATGTGAAGTTCTGAACGGATTAAACCCTAGACCATCGTCACCCTCATCCCCACGGCGGCCTGAGACCGGAGTAGACCTAGGGTTAATCGAAGTTTGCCTTCTCATCTTCATAAGCCGTGGTCGTACAACATTTGCACCCGCACCACCACCGGCCACTCCTCCGGTGTTCCGAGAAGCCGCTAAAGGCGTCGAATTAAACCCTAAATTCGAATTCGCATCATACGAGTTCCGTAATCCGTAATTCGAATTCGACGATGAAGAGTTCATATCGTTGTGGAAATAACAACACGATGAAGAAGATTTGAACGAGAATTACTGACCGTTGTATGAATCTACAACCGCCGACGGCGACATGAACGACGGAATGAAGACATTCAACCTGATGATTGTTGTTGATGTTGACTGGTGTTTCGATCGATGTTGATGAAATTAGGCATACGAATCAATGATTTAGCTGTTGATTTGGGTTTGATTCGTTGTTGTTGTGTGAATCGAAGAGAAGTGTGTTTGTGTTCTTGATTGTTTTCATCAAACGAATCTTTCGAGAAGGCTGTTGCCGTGTTGAGATCTTAACCAAATGAGTGAGAAAACATTTGGGATTACATGGATTTGAATGTGGATGAACGCTATGTTAATACTCTTTGTGTGTGTAGTAAACCTGTTTTACATGTTGTGTGTGTTGTTTTAAAGAAGTGTTTTTTTCAAAAAGAGTTGTTAATCTTGAAAGAAAATATAAAAATAACATGTTTAGGTCTTTAGGTTGTTACACGATCGATGATATAAAGATTTTGAAAAGCCTAGTGGTTTTTATTAAAAAAACAAAGATGTGCTTGCCATGAATAACTCAGATTCCAACGATACCAATGTTATGGAGCGAAACCATTGTAAGATATGGGACTTGTCTCGCATCGGTTGTATGAGCAATTGATGTGGTATTTATAAGTCAAATGAGTTCCCTCACCCATCAGACTAGTCTTTTGGGTTGAGTATTTCCGTTTGGTTTATAGCAGTGGTATCAGAGCCAACCTCGGAGTGGTGGCCTGGAGAGAGACATACGTGACCAATGTGGTCGTGACTAACGAGGACGTTGGTCCATAAGGAGGAGTGAATGTTATGGACCGAAACCATTGTAAGATATGGGACTTGTCTCACATCGGTTGTATGAGCAATTGATGTAGGATTTATACGTCAAATGAATTCCCTCACCCATCAGACTAGTCTTTTGGGTTGAGTTATTCTGCTTGGTTTATAACAGTACTTGGTGTGGTTCTTGAGTATCAGTCAAGATTCAAAGCAATAAGAGCAAGAATCGAGGAAAAAGAATGATGCTATAAACTCATTGCATAATTTTCATACTTAAAATGAAAGCAAAAGGGCTATTAATATAGCCTACAAGACTCCATGACCACATAACTACTACCACTTCCTAGATCATGCATAGTTAAAATAACTAATAGACCCACTACTAACAAAAACTACTATCTTTTATAGATAACTTGTAATTTTGAAGTGATGACGTGTACTATTGTGAACTCTGAAGTAATGCACGTATTAACTAGACATTAACACATGTTGTCTTCGCCGCTGTCTTGTTTGCATAGCTCGTCATTAAAGATTGACGAAGGGAGGTACGGTGAGGTTTTTATGTGGTAACATGGAACTCGTATGAAAAGGAAAGATAAAGGGAAATGAAAAGGGATGATGATATCGAAAAAAAAAAGTATCAGATATCTATTATATATAAAATATGTGAGAGTGGTAGTTTAAAATACATTAAAATTAAAAATAATTTTTTTGCTCAATGCATAAGTTACAACCACTTTTAAATGTAAAATAATAATTATATTATTATTTACAGATTACCCCCTTACAATTAGTTGCATAATAATCTTAAACTTATAATGCTTACATAAAAATTTAAAATATTTGCACTGTTTGAACTTTGCATTATTTTAGGAACTTAAAATTGTATTATTTTAGAAACTTTAAGAACCATATAAACCTTTTAAATTTACATTATTTAATTACACGTTTGTCCTCAACATATTAGATTTTGTAAAATACTATAAGAATAACAAATTACCAGAAACACGTGTTGTATGTATAATATTTTTCAATCACATTACGCATCGCGCGGGCACCATTCTAGTAGTCAACGGTGAGGATGTTGGAAGGATAGTGATGTAACATGGAAGCTTTGCTTTGTTTTTTTCCTTCTAAGTTGTTTCGTTATGGTATGTAAATGAAAATTGATCATTATTACCTTATTTTCATCGATAATCGAGTTATCATTTCTTCCCAACTTTTTGATTTTGTGGTGATCACCAATATCTTCTAAACATTTTAGGAATGATCATTGGTTGCTATTCTCGCTACTTATGGTAGTGATACCATTTACAATGTATGCATAGTCTCAACATGTGTTATACTCATTTGTTTTTTGAAACATGGAACTCATAAGTTACATAGGACGAGGTCCAGGAGAGCATGCTTATTCGACTCGCAAAATGCAAGGGAACGAATATGAATAAAAGGACAATTAACGGTAATGAAATAAAGTGGGGAGATGGAGGAGGAAATGCCATTAAAGACGGTGGTGGTGACGCACGTGGACAATGGTTTACTTGAAAGTTTGGTGATGTGAAAACTGGCTGGTAGTTTTTTCTAACTAGTGTTTCAACGTAAAAACAAATATTACTATGTAGATATGATGATATATAATGGTCTTGAACCAAACAAACACTAATAAATATGGTAGTGATTATTGATACAATGTTTGATTAACAAAACAATGATCACATCTTTTAACTTACTATTAAAATAGTGATAGTCATCATTCGTTTTTCCTAGCCACCTATGGCAGTGACGACCTTACAAACAACGTAACAAGTGAGTCATAAAGTGAATGCATTTTTTTATTATTGGACTTACTTTATGTAATGATTATCACATTCGAGAAGTAACATGCTATGCGGTCTAACATTGTAACTTGGCCACAAGTATAAAGATCAATATTATATATGATGCGAGACATGTCCAAGATGCATGTAGTCAATATACGTTAGGTATCTCTTTGACGTTTCAATCAAATCTTTTTATTGATATATCTTTTCGACCAAATTTACTTTTTTAAAGTTAACTCTCTTCTAGTGGTATATAGGTTCAGAGGAGAACAAAAAATCTAATTATTGAGATAGTCGAGTAAGAGATAAAAAAACAAGTGAATTGGAGTAATATTAAAACTAAAGAATTTAAAGATAATATAATATGATTATAATAACTAAAAATAAATATAAACAACAAAGAAACAAAAACTATTCTAGGTATATTAGGGGGTTAAAGGATACGTTAATCGGATAAACATGTATATTATGTAATCTCATACCCGTCCTAACCCGAAAAAGTAATCCCATACCTGGTCCTATACCCGCTTATATGATCTCACTAGTCCAAAATGTCTCGAGTTACGAGTATTCACATCGGATTGAGTTCAGTTTCAAACCGAGCGGCTCGGTTCTACAAATTTGAGCGCAAACTTCATGCTCAAACTCGGTTCGATTTTAAACCGAGCGCTCGGTTTCGGTTTGAATTTACAAATTTGAGCGCAAACTTCATGCTCGAACTCGATTCGATTTTAAACCGAGCGCTCGATTTCGCTCGGTTTTGTTTGGTTTCATGTTATCATTTAAAGCAAAAGTAATAATTCATTCAAAAGTTTTAATTTTCAAGTTTCAACCATAGCATATACACCAATGCTTGTGAAAATGTTATTTAAGAACCAAATTATTAAAAAAAATTAACCTTAAGATATCGCTATTAGGAACAACTGAACAATGTCGGGATTTGAACAAGGTCGGACTTCGAAGGGGGATTGTCGAAGGTGGGATGCACTATTGCAGCTCGGATTGTCGTAAGCCGGGCGACGCATGTCAGAGTGTTGGAGGTCGGGGGTTACATGTCTGAGTGCCGGAGGTCAACGCCTCGGCAGTCGGTAGGGACGTGGGGGATACGGGGGACGGCTGATGGGTGGAATGATGGAAGGATTTTGAAATGTGAAGTAATGATTTGATTAGTGAATTAAAGCTTTACATTTAGGACAATTGATTTTTTGACTAAATAATTAAAATAGTGGTAAGTGATAAATAACTAAATAGATTAACAAATATATAATATATAAAAATTACATTACAAAAACAATTCGAGTGAAACCGAATGAGTGACGAGCGTACATTTACTCGTACTCGGTTCGTTTTCAAACCAAACCGAGCAGCTCAGTTCGTTTACAATCGAGCCAAAATTCAAACGAGTAAAAATCTAAGTTTTTATTTAAACGAGTTCGAACGAACGCCGAGCTATTTTAACGGCCCGATAAAAAACTAGATTTGTCTTTAGAATTTTAGTTATTTTTATTATTTGACCGTGTCGATAGACGATAATCAGTTGGAAACCCTAGGGGCCTGGATTTGCATTGTGAGTTGCGTCGTCGGAAGGTAGAGAATATGAGCGGTGTAGGGAAGAAAGTGGCGGATGTTGCATTCAAAGCATCAAAATCAATCGATTGGGATGGAATGGCCAAGATGATCGTCACCGATGAGGCTCGTAAGGAGTTCTCCTCTCTCCGTCGTGCTTTCGAAGAAGTCAACTCAACTCTGCAGACCAAATTCAGTCAGGTATCCAAATCAACACACTCAAATTTCAACGATTATATGTATGTATAGAATCTGTCGATTCTGTCGATGTTAATGTGTTGAGCGATATGGATCTGCATCTGATCCGATTGTTGTTAGGGTTTTCGTGAATTGGAAACGTTCGGATTATGTTTGATACTGAAATGTTACATTTGGTTACACCTGTTATGGCCTGCGATCTCTACATCATTAGTTCGTAACTAGTTTTGTGCATAAGTGGAATAGTTTTGTGCATAAGTGGAATAGTTTTGTGCATAAGTGGAAGAAGTCGGAGTCCTGCTGATGATTTGTTGTATGTTCTGGAGGTGGTGATATTGTTGCATTGGACTGCTTAAAGCAGTTGATGTTTTTATGTTAATTTGTGTGTTGAGTGATAGGGATCCATGTTTGGTTAGATAGTGAATAGAAAGACCAAAACATGTGATGAGATGATGTTATAGGGGGTGGTTTTTATTGTTTCACTGGATAGTCTGACTTGATTGGTGATAAATTGATGCAGTTCTAGAACTGGCCATTTAATTGTTCATACAACCTGTATAATAAGATAAGTGATATTATGCACCTCAATAGATTTGGTAAACTGTATGGTTTTATTCGTGACTTCTGAAAGACTATTATGTTTTTTACCAGCGTCATTATATTTCATTTGGAATGATTTTTCTTATTGGATAATGTAGGAACCAGAACCTATTGATTGGGAGTACTACAGAAAAGGGCTTGGATCTCGCATCGTTGATTCTTACAAAGAATATTATGAAAGTACGTCTTGCTCTTTTAAAATTTAAAGTGTATACTTCATTTCGTAGATAGTGTTTCAGACTTATGCACGGTTCAACTCATAAATAAGAGAGTGGAAGTCGTTGGTATGTGGTTATCTTGAACAGAAGCTCATAATGATGTATGGTTTCGTCTTATGAAGGAATCAGAGATTTAGGACCCAATTTGTAGTTTTGCACATTTATATATGTCTAATAACAAAAATGTGCGTCTAGGTATTATGGGTTTAGGTGCTTGCTGGCAATGGTAGACCATGTAAATAGGTCACAAATCCTTCAGAGTTATATATTATCTAATAACAAAAGTATGTGAATCTGTTACTTGCAACAACGGTGAAGGAATGAAATTAACATTTGATTGACTTTAAGATGTTCTAGAGTGATATTTGCAATCTTCCCTTTGTTATTTTTATCCTTTCAAGAGTTGCTGGAAAATAGATATTTAATTTCTGTAGGCACTGATCTATGTGTTATAGATTTATGTTTTATCAATCACGGGTGTGTCACTTAGAATGCTAATTGTAAGCGTCTATAACATACATAGATTTATGTTACATAGTCCAAGTGGGAACTTCAGAAAGGATGAATCTGGTCTCTAGGACTACCAATATTTTTGGATGGAATTATGGAAAATTTTAAAGAGATTTTGTGATAGCCAGTTATCCATGTATATGGATGTATAATATGGAACCAATTAAGAAAAGAACTACAAGAACTGCATAAACTCATATCTATTGCTTTGCCTTTAACTATGAAGTTTGAATCTGGTTTTTAATTATTAATTTTATGATGTGGGACAATCTATACGCTACTAGGAGCAGTATACTTACATAAAATGACATGATGTATACATGATTTTTTGGCTAGTAGTAAAGGGTTATTGCATTTCTGATTTTAAATTTAGTTGATCTAATATCTAGCATGTACATTCATGACTCTTTTCTTTTACAGGTGTTGAAATCCCCAAGTTTGTTGATAAGACGACTCCAGAATATAAACCCAAGTTTGATGCACTGGTAAGAATTCCTATATGACACGAAGTACTTAAATTATGATCTTAATATGCTTTTCCTTTTTTTAATACTCGGTCATGGATGATACCATATATTATGCTGATAAACCAAATGGCAAACTGTTCCTTATAATGAACCAAGTTGTTATTTGTACAAGCATGTTAGATTAAAATGTGTAAGAGAAATAAAGATTAGTGATATACGCAGTTAGTGGTTGTGGGTATTTAACTTTTTGTTTAAAAAAATGTGTAATCTTGAAATGACAGTTGGTGGAACTGAAAGAGGCTGAGCAGAAATCTCTTAAGGAATCTGAAAGATTAGAGAAAGAAATTGCTGAAGTCCAAGAGCTGAAGGTAACAATGATACTCTGCTTTTGGTATGTTTGGGTTGACCTGATTCACTTTTAGTATAATATATGATTACAAAAATCATATAATTTCACTTGTTCATATAACTTTTGAAATATAGGAATCTTGGAGGTTATATGCATTAAAAATGCCCTTTCAATAATTTTTAATCTATTTGACATGTTCTTTGTTTAGTATAATTTTTTATTTGACTTGTTTTGAGGTAAAACACAACTTAAAACCACCAACCGATTTTAAAAACCATGAAATGGATCACTCCCCCATCGCTCTATAAGTCCCATCGATTTTAAAAGCCGGATGTCATCAAATCAATTTAAAATTTTTAAAAAATATAGAAAATACAAAGCTGTTCTTGGTCGTTTTAAAAATAAATTTTTTTAAAAAATATAGAAAATAGTGGGCCAGAGGGGAACTTCATACTTAATTCTTTTTTAGAGTTGGGGTTACTTGCTATGACCATTGAAGAAAGTTTCATTTTTCTTCTAAAAACAAAAACATGTTCAGCCATTAACCATTGATTTTGAAACCGAACGATTCTAATGCACGATGAATAAACCTGTTTAAGAGGCCGGTCAAACCGAGAACCAATTTGGTGTTGCTTTTAATACCTGCCACTAATGATCGTGTTTGAATTTGTCTTTGTATTAATAAAATTGATTGTTTTGTTATAACAGAAAAAGCTTAGCACCATGACTGCTGATGAGTACTTTGAGAAGCACCCAGAATTGAAGCAGAAATTTGATGATGAAATCAGGAATGACTACTGGGGCTATTGATGCTGGTTTCTTCATGTGAAATCTATTGCTTTTTTTCTTTTAGCATACAGAAATAAAAGCAAAATCATCGTCTTTTGTGTGTTTGACAGCAATTGTCCGACCGCATAGGTGGTCATGTTGAATACACTCAGTTGCTTATTAATATTATTACTCGTTTATGATCGGTTGGAACAGTATCAAAAGCTATAGGCAAACACAATACATTACAAATCATATGAATATGTACACTGAGTTTTGACCTGTAACCAAGGCCAAATCAAAGCAAAATTAACAGTTTGATTTCTTGTTTCTAGACAGACTAGAACTGTATCCAACTAGGCCGGGCTTTCTCCATGCGGGTCTCTCCATAAGGCTCATCATTATCCATCCTCCGATTGTTCCTAAAAGCCGCACAAGCAACAACATAAGCAATGACTAGGAGGACGAGTACAACGATGTTGATAACCGACACCTTTCTCCAACTCTTCTTTAAACTAGCAAGCACACCAGCCTTGCATGAGTTACAGTTATAACAAAGCTGTTCTTGGTCGTTGCTCCAACGGTTGCAGTCAAGATTGTTCACCGTTAATGCGGAATTGATCGGGTTCCATGTTGTCTCATTCACATACACAAACCCGCATTCAGTAGGTGGTTTGCAACATCCCGACTACAATAATCATAAGATAGATGATTACATGACATTCTCATGCAAAATATAAGTTTGGGTGCCTAAAGATTGTATGTGAGATGGGTGTTATTAATATTCTTAAGAGGGATGGGCCATTAAGTTTGTGTGATGGGCCATTAAGTTTGTGTGATGGGCACCTCCCATTATTTATCCTAGGCTTCCCCAACTACTCAATGCCATGATATTTTCGAAGGGACCCGCTTGATAAAGCAAATAATTGAACATCGTCCCTATCATAATTGAATTTAAAATGATATTATTTGGTGACCCCTAAAATCTTGATTGAAAGGCTACAATGAGATACCGGAAATGATGGATAAGGTCTAGATTAAAATCATGAAAATTCGCCAATAATAACCATTTTGAATAAGTGTACATACCATTTAGTACTTTTTTCTAATCTAGAAAAATAATAATCATTAGAAGTCATAGAGAAGAACACCTTTATGTGATTTTGTCAGTAATCCGTGAAAAAACATACAATTTAACCATTGACAACACGGCACTTCTTGGGATCTAGACGCACACATCTCGTTCTCTATGGTTAGTGTTAAGTTTATCACGGATCACTGACATTCAAACAAGAGTGAAAAGACATTAGTGTTTAGTTTGTTCTGAAAGTGAAAAGATTGGTTAAAGTCATCAAAATGGTCAAAATGGCTATTATGGCAACCCCAAAAACATGCTTAAACCTTCGGATGATTTGGTGGATTAACGGGTTAAGCACATTACAAGTCTGGGATTTTTGGGATTGATATACTGATAAAACGGCATGTATGTCTATTAAATTGGGATAAAGTCTCACAAAACATCTTTAAACTAAAACAATCATTACACATTACTTCATTCGCAATCTTTAAACTAAAACAATCAACACGAGACAACCTCAAAAGAGGTTATCTCGCGATAGACACATAAGCAATTCCAGTAAGGATTCCTTAAACAGATTTTCATGAAGAGAAGGGTAATAAAAGGGGGAAAACAGCAAGTTGTCATGAGACGTGTGACTTTAAAGAGGGAGAAAGAAGGTCAGAAGAGAAAATGCAAACAGCAAAAGTAACGTACAAGGAATTAGTTGAGATTTGGGTATCTTCATTGAAACTTTGACCAAGCAACCAATTGAAAAGTGTAACAAAAGAGAATATAAAAACCTATTTCTTTTGCTTAACAGGTCTAGTCTCAAGTCTCACAATGAACAAGATGTAAAGAGTGTGTGTGCTATTTAACTATTTTAAATAATGTGTTTTGAATCTTAGAGGTGATGTTTAAGTAGGTTTTAACAACACTTTATTTTGATGAAATAAATAAAATTCATGATGTTAAAAGTAGTCAAATGACATTATTATGACGTATAAATGACATGCTTTTCTAACTGGCATATGATAAGTATTCATGCATAGTATTGCCCACCAAACGGTCAAATCTTTTGGCAACTTAAGTGTCACCTTTCCCTTTAACTTTTTTTTTAAATATTATAATACGTATATTAAAATCTATAAAATAACCTAAAATGATTCAGATTTATAACTTAACGAAAAAACTTATAAAGAGACATCTTTTAGTTCATACGTTACATGTTCCATCAGTTCATACGCTACGTGCTCCTATGCGTAACAACGTGCAGCGTCAACAAAATCTTTTGTTACATGTGTTCTTTACGTGAAATATCAACCATTTATTATTTATTTTATAAACAGCTACAGGGTACATATCATCACACGTGTTTACAGAATTAACAGTTTGTTTTATGAATATATCTCGAGAGAAACTAAATGCACACTCAACCCGTAATTTTCAATTTTTAATATTTTCTGTTAGAAAATATCAAATCAAATAAATCAACATTATCTTTTAGTGTAACAAAAAGAACTTTGACGTGAGAACCTTAAAAAAAAAGTAAAAAAAGCAAACAAGAAGTAAAAATGGAAAAACGGGACGTAAGGAGTTGGAACACGTTTATCACAAGTTCACGACCCACATTTGTTTTATGTGAACTCTGCTAAATGCATCTTATTAATCATGTTCGCTGGTTATAATTTTTTAAATTGTCACGTCAGTTATATATTATTCAACGACTTTAACATTAAAGGATAAAATAAATTCTAATGATCTAACAGTTTCAAAAATGAAATGCGATAAAAATTAAATTGTAAAGTTCAATTTTACTACTTAAAGTTTGTAAAAAATAATTATTTTCCTTAAAAGATTAAAAATATTAATTCAACTTCAAAAGTTTTAAAAACTATTTCAATTTCAATCCACAATTTCATCACTTGTTTCAACCTTATCAAAATTTTTGAAGCAAAACTAAAACAACATATAAAATTTTTAAAGCTAAACTAAAACAACATATAAAATTTTTAAAGCTAAACTGATAATTCCAATCTTTTGAATGAAAATGATTACTTTAGTTAAATTTTAATTCTCAAAATTAAAATTAACTTAAAATTAAAAAATTAGGGTACATTTAACCAACTCTATTTTATTATACTTTTTAAAGTAAATAATAATAATAATAATAATGATAATAATAATGTCAAATTAAAAGAGGCACTTACCTCAATAGGATCAAGCTTTCGTCGGTAAAACACATCAGCAGGCTCCGGATACCCACCAGTAACCCGACCCATTTCCCTACACACACCCGAATCCCGTACACACGAGCTTATCTTCCTCCAATACTCATCACTCGCGACCCGATCCTTCAACCAACCCGAATAGTCCGGCAGATAATAATCCTCATACCCGCGGTTCACCACGGGTCGACCCGACCCTTTATCCGTCACCACATACGCGAATATCACAAACCCTATGAGCACAACGATCACGAAGAACATCACCCAAAGGTACAGGTACATCAGGAACGTGTTGCGGTAGCACGCGCCGGCGAATCCCGCGAGTGAGACCACCATGATGACGACTCCGATGACGATCAACGGCCACTGGAGGAACCGCATGCAGTCGGTGGTGTTCGCGCGTGTGCTCAGCCAGATTCCGCCGCCGAGGATCGGAATTGATAGCAGAAACGTGAAGAAGTTCAACATTCCGATCAGGTGATTGCTCGTCCTCATCGTTTCAATCAATCGTCTTCTTCAATTTTGCTTCTGATGATCTTCTGTGTGTTTGTGTGTGTTTTACAGGTGTGTGTTTGTGTGTGTGTGAGGGTTTAGTTTGAATGATGAGGAAAGAGGGGAGAAGAGTACAAAGATGAAAGTGAGAGAGGTGAAATGACGAGAATGGGGTTGGGGTGAGGGTTGTAGAGGGGGAAAGTGGAGGGTAACTGGGTAAATTGACGTTTGAAGTGAGAATGTAAATATCTACGTTGTCGATGGAGTGAAAGTGAGGTGTCATGCGTTCGTTGAGTCTAAAAGTGGTTAACAGATAATCAGTGTTTGTGTTGAAATTTGTAAATTAATAATAATAAAGTATGTGAATTGTGATTGATTAAGATTTTAATTATTAGATTTGAGTACCAACTTTCGTTGAAGTGAATATATCCTGTTGAAAAAGTTCCAAGTGTAACAATTTTTATGTGTTGTGTTATAGAAAAGAAACTAACAAATCAATCCAATTATTATAAATAAAAATATACAAGAAAAAATAAACATCTAGTGTTTTTTATGTATGATATTTATAAAAAACCGTATAATTCACTTTTGTTTTCTTTCCCGTTATATTTTTATGATTGTAAGTGTTTATGCAATTCTATAACAAAACAAGTTATGCATTAAACGCGGTTAACATCGACTTTTATTTTGGGTGATAAGTTGCCCGATTTGAGAAATAATTAATTTAAGAAATGATTAATTTCATTTTGAAACAGGACCAATGGAGTTGCATTTGTTTGGCTAAACACATGAAACACATTGTACAAGTGGTGCTCTTATATGTCCTTCAATTAGCAATAAATAATTAAATACTAAGACCTCTGATTGTGAATACATTCCTGGAAAACCAATTGTCATTGCTTTCAATGGCCATAAGTCCAAGCTTCACATTAAAAACTAAGAGAGAAATAAAATTGTTAGTTTGTTACATGACAACAAAATAACAAATCAAGAAAATTTAACGTATTAAACATTATAATTACTTGTCCATATACACAATAATGTCGTTAAGCACTTAAGGTATCGTTCTACCTCTGAAAACCAAATCTTTTGTAACGAAGCATGTGACTCAACGCTTGATTTAGAATATGTTTCATATATAACGGTCAACTCAAGTAAATCTTAAATACAGCTTAAAATAAACCGGTCCAACAGATTGGAACTCTAAACATGACCAAAGTATACATTAACACATATAAACTCCAAATCAAAACGGCCTATCAGTTATTTTTCATTCATTTTAACATGTTTTTCAAGATTTCAACCCGCTCATTTTACCACTTATAATGAAATAAAAGAGAGCTTTCAATAAAAGTGGCATACATGATACATAACCGAGAACAACACGATCCTAAATGTTGTAAACAACTGATTAATTCATTCAAACCGGAAACCAATGAATCATCTCTACGCATATAAGCTAAAGTCACCTTACTACTCTCTACCATCATCCCGCGGTACACGCTACGGTTAATACTGTAACCAAAACACAATCGATGTCGCTCATCGAGAACGTTGAGCACTAGAAACATGTGTTCACATCCCACATCGACAAGTTTAGAAACAAACATCTTATTTATAACCACAGATAGAATGCATATGTCGCCGGGCTTGGTAACGTGAGCCTGTGACTCGAGTGAGGGCTTTAAAGTGGGTGAACTGTGATCGAGCCCAGAATGGTTGGGTCAAGCTGTTGCATTATCTGATGTGCCCGTTCCAAGTTCGGAGTTGGGTCACATGGTTCGAGCGAAAGCTTGAGCCATGTGGCTCCTAAAGCAGAGGGCAATGCGTTAGGCTGGTTTCACAGAGCTGCGAAAACCTCCCGCTTTGAACAGTGGAAGGATAACATGTTGGTGCAACCTTGATTCGAATAACCATCTGAGATCCTTCTAATGGACTCCCACTTTTTTCATCTTGTTTTTTTCATTGTAATGTCAATAAAAAATTAATGTTTCTTGATTTTTATATCGATCAGTGGATTCACACTTGTTTAAATCCAAGCCACGTGTCAACAAGTCGAATCAAATTGGATTGTTTATTAATGGCTGAATGTTATGATAAAGTAATGATATACTTTTTTTACATGCTTAGTTTTATATTAGTCCACATGTAATATACGTTTAACAAATAAAATATTAAATAATTATTAATAAAATTTTATGGATTATAAAATTATTTTCGAAAATAAAATATGATTAAAAGTATATATAAAAAGCTACTTTAAGTAAATAAACAATAATATATTTTTCTTAAACTTTTATTTTATAAAAAAATTGTGATTTTTAAATATATTATTTTAAGAAAATGAATTTTAAATAAAATTCGTTGTATTCTATATATTAAAATGTGTGTTTTTAATAAAAAAATAGGTTTTTAATTTATTAAAATATATATTTTTTAGTTTTAAAATGGTATGAGTAATATTATTAGTATATTCAATAGTTACAGTACAATATTTTAATTTAAATATAATTAAAATTATATATAGGTAATAGTTCAAGAAATAAAACAATTATAACATTTATTTAACTTTCTTATGTAAATAGTTTCATTTTTAAACATTCGTTTTAAGATTTTTTATAAAGAATATTTTTTATAAAAATCTTGTTTTTAAAAAAATATGATTTGTAATTATTTTTATTATTTTAATAAGATTGTTTTAAAATATTTCACCTGTTTATAATTTTTTAAAAACAAAACGATTTTAAAGTATTTTGTTTATAAATGTAATGTTTTAGAAGTTTCATGCTATATAAAACTTTAGGTTTTTATTATTTAGATCTTAGCTAAAAGATTTTATTTTTAATTTTGTTAATAAATTCTATTCTAAAAAAGATAGTTTGATTTTGAAAAAAATCTATAAGAGAAAAAAACATAACAATTAATAATAAGAGATGTGTAAATGTGTCATATCTATAACATGTTGTCCTTATTTGTTATTCTTTAATTCTTCTAGGATGTAATTGTATTATTTTAATCTATATAATCATTCCTCCACTAATTGTGAAGTATTGAGTTTTTCCGATCAATATAGTATCTTGAGTCTTACTCTCTTCACCTCCCGTGAATAACTTCTTCACTTTTTCTTCCCACCCTCTCCATTCCCTAAACCTTTCCCTCTCCTCTCTCAAAACCTTCTCATGGCATCTTCATCCAATTCTATTGATGGCTCCATACCCATGAACACCATTATTCACATGTTAACTATCAAATTTGCGTCATCCAACTACCTATTATGGGAAATTTGTATGGGTGTTTAAATTACTATAATAGTTTTTTGAAAGAAAAATTGATGTGTGAATGTCTAAAAAAACAAATGACAAAAACATAGGTTGAAAGAATGATAAGTGAAAAAAATATTGTTTTATTAGATGTTATAAATTATGTTTTGATTAACTGGTTGATTAAATTGGTTAAATTGTTGATACGGCATACTCTATTTTAGTTAAATATTATTAATCTACGTGTTGTAGATAACTCTTGTATCTCAATTGTCAATAATCGATGGCTAATGAGAAGCGACCCACTTATTGTTATTATTTTTTTAAATTCTTTATTTTTAAAATTCTTTTATATATGTGACGTTGAGAAATAATAGTTAACAAAACGTTTGCTAGTTGCTTCTGTTGAAGCTTTGGCCCTTGTGGCTCTTTACTCAAATGAAAAGTAAAAGGTTAGAAAGAAACATGCTAACAATCTTAACCCATATATATATAGTAGTGAAAATGGGTTAGTTTAGGTAAAAGATTTTTTGTATTTTGGGTAGCATTGTAATAGAACAGAATTCGTTTCGACCCAAACCCTTCGTAACAAATACCATCTTAAGCTCTTTCTTAGTTGTTTTATTTTTATCCGCATCCATCCAGACCCAAAACCTAATCCAAGCCAACCTGCAGTCCATTTTGTCACATGTAATGCTAACATACAACATAATCTGCTTGTTACATTTATACATTAGAACGTCAACTATTTATATTTTAACTACTTCTGTTTCAACAGTTTTTTAATAATTCAGAATTTTCTTTCGTCAATACATGAACAACTAAGAATATAACAACATATAATTTTATTAGGATCGGAGTTCATATTTTGGGGTTGTTACAAAGCGGATCAGAAGCAAGGGATTGAATCGCAATTGTATCCGCTTGAACCGATTCATCGTCATCGTTTCTACGCCACGACCATGACGCAAAAGTTTCACTCGCAACAATCAGTTCCCCATGACCGAAACTAGCCTCACGAAATGCTGATATCTCCGGTTGTGGTTTTATCAACCTACAAAACATTACACTCATCAAAAGACTTTTACCAATAAAATATTCATCAATCAGCAAAAGCACTCTAACATGTAATGAAAAATGAAAATAATCATTTTAAAGAAGACTCACTCGGGAGCAAGGCCTTCACTATTTCCTCCATCTCCTATTGTGATATAGATCGGGGCACATATAACTTCTTCTTGTTTGTACACGCGATTCTGTCAAAACAAAAGTAATATTAGTCTGTTTATCGCGCGATTGCTTAAATTTCAAGCAATAAATATTAAAAGTGGCTTACAAAACGCTCATAAGCATGAACATGCCCAGCAAACACGATATCCACACGAGCATTATAAAGCAACTCCTCCATCGATTCCCTCATACCAACAGACCCTTTTTCCCCTTGGTGCGCGCCATTAGAATTATACCATGGCGCGTGAACCACCACAAAGAGCCACGGTGTCGTGGTCCGGTTAACATTCCTAAGATCATTCTCTAGCCACTTATACTGGTCCGAGCCGTGACCAAACTCGGCGTACGAGCCCAACATGATCCAATGAACCTTTGACACCTCAAAAGAGTAGTAAAGGTTAGATGGTGATAAACTCTCTTCAAAAGCATATGCCATCTTGCATTATAGGCGGTAAAGGGTGTCCTGTGCCCGAGTGGATGTATCTCGGTCTCATGGTCACCCTCGGTGACCATCCACGGCCGCCTGCTCGCCAGTGGCTCGATCAGGCGGCCGAACGAGTCCCAATACCGTTGAGCCATATCCGCATACGACAAGTCTCCGGGTAGTATCAAGACATCATAGTTTGATTTTTCAATGTGTTGAAGTGTAGATAGGGTCCATTTACTTTGACCAAGGTCACCGGAGACAACAAATTTGATCGGAAATCTCGCCGGAGGAGTCTTGAAGGAATATTCCGGCGAGGAACCACCAAACCAATATAATATATTGTCTTGTGTTCGGGTAATGGCCCTATTACAACATCATGTATTTCACCGGAGGTGTAATCCATGTATTGGTAAGATGAAACGGTGCCGTTTGCTGAATAATCGTATTTTCCTGAAGATGTGCCGTAGTGTACGGTGGCTGGAGTCCATTGTTGAGTAATCCATGAAATACGCATTTTGTCTCTACCAACTAAAGATATATGAACCTGTTATAATTAATAACTAATCAAAATCAAGTCATGTATAAATGTTCTATTCTAAGATACATGACGCATACTTATTGATTTTCAGTAGGTGATTTTTGGATTATCAATTGCATGATTTCTAGAAAATAGATGTTTGGCTACGAGATGTAAGTATATAAAATTAACCTGAAACTACATCATTGAACGTACTATGTAAGTCTATAAATTGATTTTTTTTTGTTTTTTATATAAATTGAATTTTATTAATAACTTGTAAAAATTATATTGTTAACTTTTGTTATGTTTTTTTTTCCGGACATACCCGCATAAATTTTGTTAAACATTGAGTTCATTAATTTGAGAAAACCTATTATTTTGACATAAAATAATACATTAAAAAACTAATAATCGAAATCCGTGCTTCTATGTAATGTAAGGCATCTATCTATATCCCTAACGTATGATGTGCCAACTCACCCAAATATATATGCTAGACTCGCTACGGAACATCTATTTTCAAATCATTCTCATTTCTAGTTAAAAGTCATGTAAGAAGCTAAAAACATATATATTTAAAAGAATTCCAATATAATCATCCACAACACGAAATGTATGTTGAGATTTGAACGAATCGCATTGTCTGAGATCTTGACATACACATCATGTTTTGGATAATCAAATTATTATTAAAAATGTCAAATAAAAACATTTATAACTGGTTACCTGTTGTGGATAGATAGGATCAATATCATCATTGTAGCCAACAAGATTCTTCCGCGGTGGATGCCTCTTGTACCCCTTACAAACATTTCTGGTGAATGCTACAACCACCAACACAGCGGCTAACAACCACAACTTTTGAAAGCTCATATCGGAGACGTGATAGGATATATGGCTGGGGAGAGAGTGAGGGATTGAGGTGTGGCGATTTGAACTTCATATAAAATTGTGTTTAAAAGAATGGTGCATTCAATGTTACATATCATATTATGTATAATATTCTTGATATGTTACATGTTACAAACATAAATGCACTTATCTAATATACAATCATATTCGGAGATATTTAGAATTGATTAGTATGAAAAACGATGTAACATATATATAAAAAATTAAAAATAAAAATTGTATGAAACGGAAATTTTATATGGGGCTCCTGAAATTTAGATATGATGATTGACTTAAACTGAATAAGTAGAATGAAAAATAAAAAATGGTATTTAGTAAAAATTCACATTCTTTTGGGTTTGTATCAGTTAAAATCTCTTGAGTTTGTACCGTCAATATGAGTAAACAATCACACAAAAGCTAGTTATACTTGTATTAGTTTTTTTAACAATTAATTGGATCACTGACTGATCATTAGTATTTTTATCATCTTTATTATTTGAGTATTGAATTTTAAAACACTAAGCTGACAGTCCCTAAAGAAAAGCTAGTATATCAGTTTGTTCCCATCAATATCGAACTTGATATCATCGTCAGAAGGAAATTCACCTTAGATGAAATAATCTGATGGCGAACCTGAAACTTTTTATTTTTTTATCACATGTGATACTTGAACCAAATAGTTTTCTTTGTTTAATGAAATCTTGGAGTACCTTACTTCAACCACTTGAGCTAAATATAATAGGTATTTGTATTAGGTGCTAAAATGTTAAAGCGCTAAGTTGACCTTTGTTTTTTAATGTTTTTTAACGACAAACTCATATACCCATACAATTTGCTTTTAAATATACATAGTATACATATGATGGGTCTAGACATCCATATTCACCCAAAGTCACCTATTCGTTTACTTTTGATCAGCTAAAAAGTAACTACTTACTTCAACTGTAAACTACAAGTTGAGGGGGAAACCCACCTACGTAAATCAAAAGTAAGGAGAAGAAAAAACGAAACGACCGTAGAGATATGGGTGCATACAAACCGTCAAATCATCTAGCTCTTGAAGGAGGGACACAAATGACCGATGATTGCTACGGAAACCACAACACCACTGCATCGACATCCGTTACTGACTCCATCGATGAGTTGATGTTTTCAGAATCGAACAACATAATAAATCAACCGCTAGAGCTGCAAACGAACTAAACGTTCAGCGAATAGTTCGTGAACTGTTCGGCGGGAAGTTCGTTTATGTTCTTTCATTTAGTAAATGAACGAACACGAACATGAAAATTCCGTTCGTTTAGTTAAACGAACAAACATGACACAACCCACGTTCGTTCATTTATGTTCGCGAACGTTCGGTAATGTGTTTGTTTATGTTCGTTAGTGTTCGTTCGTGAACGTTCGATAACGTGTTCGTTATGTTTGTTTATATTCTTAATTATTGTGTCAGCTATTTTTATGACTATTATATCAAGTATTTTTTTATATATGTGTTAACTACTTATTATTTTTTATTAATGTTGTGTAATCTTTGTAATAAAAAAATATAAATTTTATTATAAAATAAATTTATAATAATTTGTATTGGCTTGTGTTTATGAATTTTGTTATGTTCATCATGTTCATGAACAGTTGTTTGTATTCGTTTGCTTTTGTTTGTGTTTATTTGCGTTCGGTAAGTATTCGTGAACAGTTCATGAACATGTTCATTTTCTTAATGAACGAACACGAACAAAAATCTCGTTCGATAAGTATTCGCGAACAGTTCATGAACAAGTTTAATTCTTAAGGAACGAACACGAACAAGGCCTTGTTCGTGTTCGTTCGGTTCGTGTCACACCCCAACCTTGACGGCGGAAACGTCGAGATGTGAGGGTTACGATTGTTCACAGCCATGTAACGCTATTTATTAAATTCAAATATATTAATCATAAGATTCAATTGTAACATTATAAGCAAAAGTTTCAACAAAGAATACATCATGTACAAATGCTACAAATAACATGCTCATCCATTTTATCTCTATGTCCAATCCTAGATTGATAAGCTTCAAAAAGTAGAACACATACTTGAAGTATTCCTGAAACGTGTTAAAAATAAAAGGTCAACATAAAAATGTTTGTGAGCATTCCACAGTTTTCAATATATAAGAATATAAAAGATGGCAATTCAAGTCATAAGTTAGTGAATAAAGTGATTAGGGATGTTATGAACAACGCAACAATCAAACCTCGACAAAGTTTTACAAGTCTCAAACGTTTACAAGATTATACGATTAGCTAAGTGTACTTGGATTAACCAAAGTAGGCTTGTCTTGGTCATAGATCTATGACTTCGCTGGACTAGCAATAGTTAATGATTGTACATATAACGCCATAACATGGTAACCACAAAAGTTCAACTAACCACAACTTTGCATGATGAATTGCCATAAAGATTACAAGTTTCAAATAAGTTTACAAGTGCAATGATAATAAATTAACATGTTTCATCCCAAAGTGTGAAAATAAGAAAAAGGGTAATGGAAATACTCACCTGATCAAATAAGTATAGAATGATGATATTTAAATAAGAAATGTAATAAGCAATGATCCAATATAGTTCTTCACAAGGCACCTAAAATTATATATATATTTACAAGGTTAAATTTTAATTATAATAAGTTTAACGTTTTAATGAGAACTAGGGTTTTAAGTGAAATTTGGGATGTTAATAATTAGATCCAACTAACATGGTAGATTTTGATTATGTTTTGAGTTAATATACTATTTAATCGTTTTGATACAAGAAATAAAAGAAAATCATTTGTAACAAAGTCTAATTATAGTTTAAACAAACTTTTAAAATAACTCTTATCTTAAACAATAATATATACTTGTTATTTGAACAAATAATGATTTAGTGTGTTATAACGATATTCAATGTCTATTTTATAAGAAATAATTTAAATATATTATTTGAGCAAATAACTATTAAAAAATATATTAAATTTAACTTATAAGAAATAATCTAATATATTATTGAACAAATAATGATTTAATAAGTTAAACAATATTTAAAATCTATTTTATAAGAAATTGAACTAATTATATCATTTGTTTAGAATAATTAATAATAATATTAAATATTATAAGAATTAAATTCTAGAAAATTAATTAGATGATTTTAAAAATATTTGAAGTTTTAAATGAATTTAGTATATTTGTTAAAAAAAATTTCTAGAAATTATTTTAGGCTAAGACCCCTTAAAAAAATAAGATGGTGGTGCCCGGGTTCGAACCCGGGACCTCATGTGTGTGAGGCGAGTGCCTTAACCAGTGAACCAGAGCCGTGACCTTGGTATCACTCGGTACTTAAAACTTAAAAACACATATCTGCAAAAAAACCCCAAACTCAGGAACCCTAGTTTGTTCTTGGATCCAATTGAACCCCAATTCGATTCAATTACAGGTCAGGTTCATGGGGCTTTTATTCCCCATGTTAAAACGATAATGTAGATGTGTTTAATTACCCGAATGAAGATGATTCGAATTCGAACACGACGATGAACAAACCGCGACTGAGACCTGACTCAAATTGTGGTCAAACGAGTATGAAAACCAAATTAAACTCGTGGACAGATTCGAGTGATGCTCTGGATCCAAAGCCCCTTATCAATTTCAGTTTAATTTGGAGAATTGGCGATGTTCAATCGAAGTGCAGGTCGCGACTTCGGAGTGAATCCAATGAGACGTGTTTGTGTGTTACAGATGCAATAGAAAGTTGTATTCGATTTGTGTTTATTTGCGTTCGGTAAGTGTTCGTGAACAGTTCATGAACATGTTCATTTTCTTAATGAACGAACACGAACAAAAAATCTTGTTCAATAAGTATTCGCGAACAGTTCATGAACAAGTTTAATTCTTAAGGAACGAACACAAACAAGGCCTTGTTCGTGTTCGTTCGGTTCGTTTGCAGCCCTATAAACCGCCTTATCAATTACTTTGACTAGTTGAAAAAATTAATGTATTTACCTACTCTAATACCTACTCTAATATATAATATATATCTTGAGATGACACGTGACAACACCACAATCATTATTACAAAAAAATTTCCGTCTCTATCTTTTATTAAATAATTACATTAATTACTAATTATTTTTAACACATTGTTAAATTTCATAAATTAAGAAAATAATCTATTTATTAATGTTATTTCTAAATAAATAAAATTTTATAAAATAATAAATTTTTCTAAAACATAAAACTTTTTTAAAAATACAAAATAATTTAAAATTGGTATTTTCAAAAAGTCTTTTTTAAAAAACAAAAAATAATCAAATTTGAGAGTTACAATAGAAATTTTTTTTAAAATGACTTGTTATACGATTTGTTTTAGAACAAAACGTTTATTTTTATTTTGAAAAAAGTTTAAAAATAAAAATTTAAAAAGTTGATATTACTATTTTATTATATATTAAACTATCATTTTATAATTAATAACTTTTATTATATTAATATTTTATTTATTTATCTCGTGTAACACACGAACTTATTAAAACTAATATACCACTATACTAGAAAACATCATAAGTAATAAAGAGAACTTATAATTTATATATTTCTAATCTAAAATGTCATATGAAAATACTATTAGTTTTGGTTACTCTCCAACTAAAATTCAAATCATGGTTGTACAGTTAACAAAAAACTGCGTTAACTTGATATTCAATAATTCATTTATTCTTTAACAAATAGATAAGTCAACCACATGAAACTCGTGATCTCCCGCCATTACCACAGATAATCAGATATTCAACAAATTCATTTGGGGATCTGTAGAATTTCTTTCACAATCATCATCCAAATGTGAGTTTCGACGACGGAGACGAACAATGATGAGCTCCGACGTTAGCTGCCGCCGGTGGTGGCGGAGATCGGAGCTTTCGAAGGTGGTGCTGTTTTGCTTCTCGGACAGTTGCTCTCATTTATACTAGCACTTCTGAACTTCACTTCATCTCTATCTGCCAATTTAGGTAATCAATCATTCAATTACACATTCGTTTTTGTGAATTTTGCAATTATGATATGATATTTTGGCCGATCGCAATAATTAGGGAAAGTTGCTGGTTGATGAGGTTTTATGTTAATCGATGTATGTATATGAACGAGAAACTGATTTTCTTATGGTCATTAATGTGCACATATGTAATCACTTGTTAATTAAATCAATTTTAGTCGATTGTGATAATTGGGGGAAGTTAATTTTGAGTAAGGTTTTGATGTCAATCAACCGTATCTTATGATTCAATGGAGTATGGATACATAGGCCTCGTTCATATACATACATCGATTATGATTCAATAGAGTATGGATGGTAAAACAAAGAGTGAAGATACATAGCCTTAAAACTCAACCTTATACATTCGATGCTTGACTTATGGATTGCAAAAGTTATTTGATATTGAAACTTCATGAATTGTTAAGTTATTCAATTAAGCTAGACAGTTATTACAAAAGTTTATGTCATTGTTCAAGGTCTATCGAAAATCTGTCTGTTATGAACCCTATCCTGTAATTTAAGAAATATGTTTTTGAGCACCCAGTTTAAGGAAAGGAGAAAGAAAGCAAAGATAAACACTACGGCTTAATATAGTGTTGATATGTGTTAATAATAAGCAGTTTAAAACTTGTAGTAAACAATTCCAAATACCTCCTTAATCACATCTAAAAAGCATTCTCAAATAGATCCTAATACTAGCATACAACAAGTCTACAACAAGGCAGCTCTTAACACAAAATAAGTGCACAACAGCTAGATATGTAGTATTTATATAGTATATGCTTCTTTAAATTTGTGTGTTTATGATAGATATAATTAGAAACACATTTTCAAATCACTTGAAACACAAACTCAACTAACAATTTGTATCTTATTTTACTCCAAAAAAAGAGGCTGACACTTGATAACCTACAATTCACAAGAAAACAAGAACTTATGTATACTTAATAATCATTGTATTCCTAACAGAAAACTATTTCTGTTTTGAATGTTAGAACTAATTCCAAGTTGACATTCAAAATCAAAATGTAAGCTCTTTTTCAATGGTGGGAGCTGTTTTACCTTTTTCTCTTATTTGTTCACTTCTAGTCCGTTTTACAGTGATTAGAACTCCTTGTTGGGTTTTATGGTAATTTGACCCATATGTATGGGTTGTTTTCTCTTTATAGGTGCTAATTCACCTGTTACTCTGGGGCTTTTTGGCTATCTGGCTTTGACAGTGGTCAGTGGTAGCATCTTGTTGTACCAGCGCCATGAAATCGTAGTACTGTCATCTTTCTTCACACTAGTCAGAAACTTATATATTTGTGTGACTGTATTACGCTTCATTTTTTTATTTTCCTTATCGCGTGTCAATTCGTGGTTAGGTTCCAAGTGAATTGCTTTGAAGTTGATCATTGTTTTATGATATAAGTACGATAAGTTACTTTGGAAATTTTGCAGATTCCATGGTATTGGTATGCTCTTTTAGCATTTTTCGATGTCCAAGGAAACTATCTTTGTAGGTTTGCATCTCTTACTTTTGACTTATGTAACTCAATTTTGTGCAACTAAATTGAATTATTTTAGAGGTGATAATTTCAACCCTTTTACTTCTGAATTGGTAAATTTGGGTTGTGTTTAACAAGTCAAGTTGGTCAAGTTAAAAACTTAGCCACTAGGGAAACAGGTCAAACATGAAAATGTCACCCAAAATCTATTTTTAAAAGCATATAACCTTCTTTATCATTTTATTCAAGGATATATATTACTTATTGTGTAATTACAGTTAACACTTCATTAATACTAAAAAATATTGGACAGAAAGTTGGTTTTGTGGACCAGCCTCACTCTGTGTTAGCATGTACTAAATCACCAGCTTTGATGTGTTACTTATCCTTCCATCTTCCACTAATTATGGGCAAATGAAGCATAGCTTTACAACTTACAAATTACAATCTATTTTTGTATTGTGAATTAGTACTTAGGTAACCTTTTCAGTTCTCATATGAAGATATTGACTTTTCTATTATTGACTGTTGATTGCAGTTAATTCAGCATATTACTTCACATCAATCACAAGTGTAGCGTTATTAGATTGTTGGACAGTTGCATGGGCCATACTTTTTACTTGGATTTTTTGGCACAAAATATTCTCTATGGCAGCTCCTTGGTGCAGCTCTTTGTGGTTTAGGCCTTTGTTTAGTGGTTCTCTCAGATGCTGGGGTTGGTGGTGGAGGTGTTCAGAGAAACATTTAAATTATAATTTTTGTACTAATGTACCAGATAAATCAAATCCTAGATTGATATTTATTTGCATTTCAGGTGGTTCCAATCCACTTTTGGGTGATATACTTGTCACTGGAGGGACAATTTTCTATGCACTGAGCAATGTTGGTCAGGTCAGACAATGTGCATCTAGTTAGAGGCGATAAAATGTGTGGGTTGGGTAATAGGTCCAAATGGGTAATATTTATCATGGGTCAATACAAGTCAGGTTGGATTGTGTGGAGTGCCAACTTACATATATATTTTTTGAAAACTTAAGTTATTATAAAACTATTTTATTACAAAAATAATCTATTTTTCGTGTGAAGATCTAGGAGATCTTTATGCATTCGAATAGGCTTCGGATGTTTCCTTTGTAGTTAAATTTTTTTAGCTTAACCCATTTGACCAGAGAGATAGAACAAAATCCAACTCAACCTATTTATATATTATATATAAATGGTCGCCTTAAGGCTTAATATTCTATATGTGTATCGGTTTTGCAGGAATTTTGTGTTAAGAAAAACGGTCGTCTTGAAGTATTAGCAATGCTTGGTCTGTTTGGAATGCTCTTTAGTGTGATTGAGATGTATCCTTTCTTATGATACAGGATATGTTTTGCATGAAGATTATAGGAACTTTAAGAGATTAAGCAAAGTTACCCAAATACCCTTTCGCTAAATCATATACCTTATAAACCAGTGTCTTTTTATGGCATTTTACATATTATGGCATTCTACAACTACTTTTGCCAAACACTTTAAACGACTATCTAATAATACAATAGTTCTCTCCATTTCTATAACAAATTCCTAGAGCCATATTTGAGAGGAAGAATCTGGAGGCAGTGACGTGGTCTGCTGAGATTGTAAGTAGATACAGTGCTTCTTTTATTAAATGGTGTGACAGTATATGAATTATTGATGAATGGATCATTTCATAATCTGTTTTTTTATCTTTACATGCAGATAGTAACATTTGTTGGTTACACAGCAACTTTCTTTATGTTTTACGCTTTAACTCCTCTTATTCTACAGGTTTGTTCTTTTCTTCTAGACACCCTTAGCAACGTTTGTACAAATTTTAAGGTTGCTAGGCGCCTAGGCATTACATAATGTCACTAAAATCTATGCAGACAAGTGGCTCCACGTTGTTCAATCTGTCACTCCTCACAGCAGATATGTGGGCTGTTGTGATTCGCATTTTTTTCTACCAACAGCAGGTACGAATATGTTGTCGCGACTCTTGATTCTTTTTTATTTCTGCAAGATGTTGAGTTTTGCCAATTGCATCCATGACCATTTCGGTCTTTTATCTGCAGGTAGAGTGGTTATACTATGTATCTTTTTCAGTTGTTGGTGTTGGTCTTTTCATATATTCGAAAGCGTAAGTCTCCCTTTTGGTGTTATTGTGTTCGTTTGTTTAAAGTTGTTTAACTTTATTAACCAAGTGTGACGATTTTAGCCCGTTTACTTTTATAAATGGGTTGACCTGGGTCATGCTTTATCTAAAGTAAAACTAAGATGTAATTCTAATGCAAAAAACTCTTGGATCTTTTTATTCAAAAAATTAGATTAACACTGAAATGATATAATCTTTGTAGCTTTATTTGGCACACTAATCTATATGAAAAATATAACAATATTTGGGGGTCAACCTAATCTTGATCCGCTTAAACCAGACGGGCCCATATTGCTATTCTACTTTTAACATATGAATGTAAATTTCTCAGGGAGCAGAATCCTAATCATTCACAAGAACCTGAAAATGGGATCCCCAACCCTCAATACCAACTGGTTCATGAACAGGTATCAGTTGATATATAGTCAGTCATTTGCACCTTTATACCATTCATGTTGGCATAAAAGGTTCATATCATAACATGTAACTAAAACAGCTTCTTTAAACATATCATGCATGTGTATCTGAAAACCCAAATTGATATAAATGAGATCGTAATTTACTTCATTTTTGGTACACGCTATGCATCGTTGAATGAGGTGACAAGTTTGCACAGTCATAGCCATGATGGCGACTTAATGGTTGAGGACATGCTGCATAAAACAGAAGTGCAGACATCAAATCTTGATGCATATAACATGTATCATTTTGATTAAATCCACAAAATGTTATTGCAATTACAGTATCATTATGATAGGAAATCAAGATGGATAACACTGATTCAAACGTAACGATCAAATAAACGGATAGATCTAAGGCTCGTTTTGGATACAGATTCACCACCGAAACAAACGATAGGGCTGCGACATCTAACCAAAGATACAAATACACCACTTCGGTTAAAAAATCGTGTCTAAGAACACCATCCAATATGCCACAATTGAGCTAGCAAAGACAATCAATTTAATTCTCACACTCAAGAGATAAATCAACACAAATTTAATCATAAACTCACTATCCATTCTCAACATCATTGATACATTACATATAGAAAGAAAAATAAACTGCTCCTAAACATAGGATAACCATTATGAACCACTACTTAATAAAACAATTGAATAGAACATGCAAAGTTAATTAAAGAAAAATAATAAAATAAAACAATAGATTAAAAACATCACGTGCATGAGCTAGTAAAAGAAACGTGAAGAATTTAATTTGGAGTCATGTTAAATTGGCATAGCTGGGTTATTAATGCATGGGTGTATGGGTTCGGGTTGAATTAGATTGACCAGGTTGAGACCGGATCCGACCCATCAGGCTCAACGGCTAGTGAATGTGAACCGGTGATGGCTTGGCTATCACATTATCTCATAATACTAAGGGTTAATGCTCAAAATATAAGACCCTTTCTTCCTTTGCACGAAACATCTTTCAACTTAGTTTTGGTAATTGAAGTCTATGAACTTGTTTGAACTACACATTTTGAATAGATCTATGTCACGCCCTTAAACAATACAAATTTGATGATGCGACATTTTAAGTGTGTAAAAATGCTATCGTGAATATTCTTTGATTGTAAAAACGGTAAGGACTTTATAAAAGTTTTGGTTTTCAATTAGGTAATAATTTATATAAGCAAAAGTCTACATTTGCATCTAAGTCAACAAAAACTGACTGCATAGACCCTATATACGTGTGCATAAAACCGATATAACCACATTATTGCCAGAAAAACTATCGCAATTGAACCAAAATAATTGAAACCAACAAAAACTGGCAGTTTGGACTAAAGCTTTTTAAAAAACTGAACTTTGATTATTGATGTGATTGATAGGTTTGAGTGGGGAAAACGTTGTATAAAATATGCCACATGATATCCAAATTATTATTTATTAGAGTAGATAAAGAAAACATATAGACGTGATAAATATATTTTAATTTCAAATGAAAACGAAATACGAGTGTTAATATATTTATTTGCTTTCCTTTTCTAGCGATGTAATTTTCTCGAAGTTAGGTCATTGAGATGTATTAACTCTTATCTATTTGATTAAATAAGAAAACATATAAAGGTGATAGATATTATCGATGTAAATTGATAGAAGAATACGAGTGCAAGTGCTAAAGGTATTTAATTACTTATTATACAAACATTATTATAACTTATATTAATAGTAAAATATAAATTATTAATATATATTGATAAAAACAATGTGTGCCCCTTCTCCCTCTTCTTCCGCTTTACGACCGGAATAAAGGAACCTTAGAATTCACCCCGATGAAAAAATGAGATTTGAGAGGCTAGCGAATCGGAATTGTATGGAATGTCCTACTTCTGCCCGAGCTTTGCGATCAAGCAATCCCCTATTTCAGGGACATCTGTGTTAGGTAGGCCCAGGGATCACTGATTAGTCGAATGAGCCATCCCTCTGGCCTATCATTTGTTGGTCGATCCGGCTGGCGGCTCCTGCGTCTGGAGCCTTTATACTAGTTTGCTGCTAGGAGTCCCTCTAGTCGAATCCATAATCCATAGAAGTCCCAATAGAAGTTTACTGACATGGCTCTTCCATCGACGATCTACCGCTCCCTCTTAGTTGCAGATGCCCATGCAAGGTGATTGGTGTGTAATTAAAATGAATCAATATTAGTAAAAATGTAATAAAAACATGTCTATGTAGTGAATTTTATTATATAAAATATAACAGAGTATTGTTTCCTTGAGTTCATACTTTACTTTTGTCTAACAATTAGATGTTTGACTAGTAAACTATTGTTCACCCATATAGATTTTTAACAAGTTTGACGGTTTTCCTTTTTCATATTTTAAAGATATAAGTGTTTGTTAGACAAAAAGTGAATCTCACGGCTCACGTTAACCCGGTTTAGATCCATGAGTTGTTGTTTGCCTTCGGTAATGTTTTGTAGCATTAGCAATTCCAGTAAACTCATTTTTTGTTAAACAAAAGTAAAACTCAAAGAACTTATAATCACGTATTAGATTATTACTTTTTAATTCAGCTATCCACATTTAAATATATATTTATTTAAAAGGGTTATTTTACATAATAATTATCAAGCTTATTAGTTGTTTCATTAAAATCAATAAAATATTTTTCCTTTAAACTCACTCAACCTCCATTCGATTTGAATCTTATATAACATTCTATTAATGCTAAAAGAATGTATATCGATTACTATTTTTTCCAATTCAAGTATGGAAGAGTTGTATAACTTTATCATTATTTAGTGAACTTGTTTTCTTCATCACCCACCTTTCATTAACGCTAATTCAAAAAATTCACCAAATGATAAAATATTTATACATGTTTTAATCATTTACCTTGATTTAAAAAATATATCTATATATTTAAAAGCACGTTATACAAATTTAAAACACCTTTTTCACATCACAATAGAAGTATACATTTCATTATCACAACTTCTTATATGGTTTAGTTGTAATTTGAAACACCTTTTCCACATCACATCACAACTAAAATCATATACACTATCCAAAAAGCCCATAGGTGGATTCCACTTTTCTTGTGATCTCATTTCCCTCGATCGAAGGGGCGATTCATCTTCAACTCACATTTTGCCCCTTTTGATCTTTATTACGCACATTTAATAACCTAATTCATGGATTCCCCACCAGTCACGTTGAATTGCAACGGTGTGTTGGATTCCGATGGTGAAATCTCTGAGAAGATCATCATTGATACGGATCCTGGAATCGGTATACTCTGATTTGAGTTTTCGATTGTTTGTTTGTTGATTTGTTCAGTTTGATTTGTTTGGTGAAGTTGAATTAGCTTTTTATATTCTGTATTTAGTTCAATCTAAGGTAGAGTTGATGGAAATAGTGAATTTGGAGAGGCGTTTTCGTAGTGATTAACAGATCGTCGTTACTTTAGAATCGAAATAAGACGATCGGATGATAGTCATGATATTGTGTGGTTTAAGTTTGGGATATTTAATCGATCTGGTTTAAATTTGAATGATCACAATATTAGAGTCATTATCTGGTTAGGTATGGTTAACCGTTAATGGATCTTACATCTATTTGTTTTCTTAGAATAGATCTGTATCTTCAACTCTGAGTAACTAATGACTACCATGACTTCAAGTAGTAGCAATTTGTTTATACATACATCCAAATATCCTTTGAATATCTTATATTGTAAGATTGGATCATATGATAAGCCTTTTTTTAATAAAGTTTTATCAAAACTCTGCCATCAGGGAAAACTTCAAGGATGGGAAGAACTTAGTCTGATTTTTAGTTATTGTTAAATCTCTTAGTTTTTGTGTAATTATGAAGTTGATAATGTTGGCTAATTGGTTCATGTATTAAATTAACAGTGTTCATTCTATGTATGTTGCTGATAGTTGTTGACCTTTTTGATGGTGGGGGTAGTCATTTCTAGACACAGAGTGGAATAAATTTGGAGGAACAAATCAATTAGAAATGTTTGATCATAATAATACAAATATGGAGTTTAAATGTTAAAAAGAAAAGGAATAATTTAGCTTGAGGTCATTAAACGAATAATGTTAACTTGTAGTGCATCTAGAATTTTGCATCAAATTCTAGTGGTTGGCGACAATGTAGAATCGATCAATTTATTCTAGTGGTTGGTGACAAATTAGCTTTAAAATTATGGTAATGATCACTCTTTTGCATAGGCACACAACATAATGTAGTATATATACTTGATCGTAGTGCAAATTTCTATGTTTTGATTAGTCAAATTGAATAAAACAGTACATGAGTTCTTATTGTTCAGATGATAGCATGGCAATCATGATGGCTTTTCAGACACCAAAACTGGAGATCTTAGGATTGACAACAATATTTGGCAATGTTTCTACAAAAGATGCAACTCGTAATGCCCTGCTTCTGGTACTCCTTTGTCTCATATTCATGCCATAAGTTTTTTTTTTCATTCATTTTTGGACTTCTACATGATTAGTACCCGTTTTCATGTGCAAAAGGATAGTGTGAGATTGCAGGATGTCCAAGTGTTCCTGTCGCTGAGGGTAGTCCAGAACCATTAAAGGTACACCATATTATTGTATATCCTCTCAGTTTGGTTCTCTATTTAACTAAAATTTTAAAATGTATATATATACTTCTAATTGTGTCAGGGAGGAGAGCCAGAGATTCAGGATTTTATTCATGGACCTGATGGGCTTGGAAACTTGAATCTACCCTCACCCAAATCGAAGAAAGTGGAGAAATCGGCATCTGAATTTTTAGTTGATAAAGTTACACAATATCCTGGTGAAGTATCTATACTTGCACTTGGTCCGCTAACAAATTTGGCTTTGGTAAGTTGAAAACTTCTTATAATGACATAATGCAAACAAATATCTAGCATGACCCTTTTTATTCGAAAAGGTCAACAAAGTGACACACAAATGTTTGTAAAGAGACCCTAACATACAATGAAGGATTCTAAAGATCCAGTGATGTCATTGGACTGGATGTGGCAAGATGGGCTAGGTTGAGAAATGTCCCATTGTTTGTCATGTTGACCTTGAAAGCCTTATTTGTTCAATTCTAACAAACAAGTAGTGCATAAATAAGATTACACAAGCAATATTGTCATACATAGTTTTGCTAACAACGGAATCTTTGAGTAAAAATAACAAAGATAAAATATCAAACCAAAAACCACCAATCTCCTAAAGGTTACACTTGAGCTATCAATCACTACTTGCATTAAGTTAATATTCTAAAAACCATCTAAGCAACGACTTCAAATCAATTATGAATAATCTGTTGTTAACCATCACCCTTAAGGCTATGGTTAGCATTTCAATAGTAATATCTTAAATCTTAATCGTTAAGCACAAATGATTTAGGAGGTTATATTCATCAAAAACACACATGGGGTGACTTCAACTTGTTTGACCCACTTAGCCAATTTGAGTCAAAATATTTTAAGCTAAACTTTTTATTCGAGTCATATTAGATTGGAAATGAAAATCAATCTGACATTCATTAGTAAACAGCCTGAAATTCCCACCTCCACAATGGACCAAATTCTCTTCATAATTATCTTGTGTAACTATCTGTAATACTAATCTGTTCTTATCTTAATATAGGCAATTAAAAGAGACTCTTCGTTTGTGAAGAAAGTTAAAAGAGTGGTCATACTTGGCGGGGCTTTCTTTGCACTTGGAAATATTAATCCAGCCGCTGAAGCAAATGTATGTAAAAACCATTTTTTTAAAATTAATTTCTTTCATTCTCTTTTGTAGGAACCAATAGATAAAATTAAGTGTTGTTATGCATAATAAGAAAATTTTAACATCTTTTATGTGATTACAGATATACGGGGACCCTGAAGCAGCAGATATTGTATTCACTTCTGGTGCAAATATAGATGTTGTTGGCATTAACATCACAACACAAGTTAAAATGTCAGGTTTGTTTCATCTCTTTTACTTCGGTACTAATTCTAATACAGTAAATACTCATTTTATAAAAAGGGTTGACAACATTTGTGGCTTCAGATGAGGATCTTGATGAACTTAAGCAATCTAAGGGAAGGCATGCTCGGTTTTTGTGTGATAGTAGTAAATTCTACCGTGATTGGCATGTGAAATCTGATGGTGTTTATGGTAATCCGTTTTCTGTGGGGCAAACTGCAAGAAATAGAAGCACCACGTACCTGATTTTTGCAACCAACTTTAAATCATGCACAAAATAGACACCAACTTGCATTTTATTTTTAATTTTAGCAACCATTATATATTTTGCTGATTTTTTAAAGTTTTAAATGCGCCTTTAATTATCTATTTAAATGTTATTAAAAGCAAATATTTTTTCAAACTTTAACTGAATTTAGCTAAAGTTTTCAAGAAGAGTAAACATTTATTGTGTATGTGGTATTTGATGTGGCTGCCGCATGGCATCAACCAATGCCAAATCAGCTGAAACGAGGTTGGTTCCCAAAATCAGTAATAAAGTGTAACAAATTCTAAGTTGATTCTTCTGTGGAAGAGTTCAAAGTTTGTTTTTTTTTTCAGCTTGCATTTTCTACGTCTTTAACAAGTAGATTCATCGATGCCCTTCATATAATATAAATGAAAAATTATAACATACAGTTTTACTGATATGTTTTATTTCTCAGGAATTTTTCTTCATGACCCTGTTTGTTTTGTGGCTCTAATTCGGCCTGATCTTTTCACCTTCAAGAAAGGGGTTGTGAGGGTCGAAACACAAGGCTTATGTGTAGGACATACTTTAATGGACCAAGGATTAAAAAGGTGAATTTTCTAATCATTCTTTGAGATTAGAACCATACTACCTTACCAAATGATAGGCATGCTTGACTTTTTAGGTCACGCTTTGACTTTCAAGTCAACTTTGACTTGATTTTTTGACTGTAAAAGAATCATTCATTTTCAAAGTAGCTAAACAAGCTAGTACTCCGAGGTATATGTTTATATTGTTTAAAGGTGAATTTGAACAATGGTTACCTAAAGTTAGATTGTTCATTAAAAAATTAGCTATAAAGAGCGAAAGTGGTCAAATAGGTTGAACATATAAAAGTCGTGCGAGTTTATTTTATTGCATACAACTTTTTAATTAGCTTTTTTCAAAAATTATTATGATAATAATATTGTTTTTGTTACTCGTTAATCATCTCATAAATAAACAAAAAGGTGTTTATAAGTCAACCCATAATTAAACAACCTTGTAATTAGTTTTTTTCAAAGATTATTATGAAAATAATATTATTTTTGTTACACGTTAATCATCTCATAAATAAACAAAAAGGTGTTTACAAGTCAACCCAATCCGGCTAGCTTGTTTCGACCATACTTGAAAACAAACCTGTTTTGACACGCTACCCGACCCACTCGTTTTGCTGCTTTTAACTTATATTTATGATGTATGATACTTTCTAATTGTGATGCAGATGGAATTCTGAAAATCCATGGACTGGCTATAAACCAGTTTCAGTTGCGTGGACCGTGAACGTTGACGAGATTCTTAATTATATTAAAACTGTGCTAATGATGCCTTGAATTAGAAAAGAATACAAATTAAAAAAATAAACAAAACAATATTTATTTATTCGGATTGATCATTGTTTAATCTTCATTTGTTGCAAATTGGGAACTAATATTTGTATATTTTAACCATGAATGTGAACCACATTTAACATCTTTCTGTAAGGTGATTAGAATTATTTTGGTATAACCAAACTAGCGATGCGCTACCTGTGATTCTGTGATATTAATTAATGAAATGGGCTAAAGTGATAATGTGATATTAAATAGTTAGAATCGTATGATTTGAAATAATGAAACTAGCTATGGGCCACCAGTAATTATGTGATGTTAATTAGAATCATACTGAATCTAAATATCTAATTTGATATACTAAAACGGGCTAAAGTGATTACGTGACATCAAATAACCAGAATTATATAATTCGGTATATAATGAACTGGGCTACAAGGGATATCCTCCGGATGTTTTTAAGTTGTTTGAACTGTTGATAATCTGTTTTACAAAATCTAACTAGTCGTAACCCATACGCGCGTTGTGCGATAGAGATCACAATATCACGTCATGGCTTAGAACTGGTGTTTGCTTGTGGCTGCTAGCCATGAACGACAGTCACGACCATGCAACCAACACAACTCTTGTCACATCATCACGACCCGTCAAACAACAGACCCAATAAAACAACCTTAATCACAAATTAACAGCCACTTGGCATAATCTACTCCTTAACATTTAAACAACGATATAGACCGTCTCGGATGAGACAGTTCATCATCATCGACACGTGTCTACACCAAAACAAACCTAAATGACTAAGAAACAGCTAGAACAATGAAACCAGACATAAATTGTAACATTGAGTGGTCTCATATGTGTGTACAATCATCGTCATCAACCATAATCGTCGAATATATGGCCTTAGATCGTGTCAATCCGATCATCATTGACGGATTTCAGATCAAACAAACATCATCACCAGGCCAAAGCAATTATAAGCAAGCATGAAACAACTAGAACAATAAAATCAAACAAAAATGGAAACATCAAGTGGGCTCAGATGTGTATACAAACATCATCATCGCCCAAGGCAATTGCCGACATAACTCGTCTCAAATCCGCGACTCTCCTATCATCATAGACATACAATTCTAGATAAAAACAAATACCATCACCATCGATTCGCCCCATCAAACCTGGAACGTGACATCCACCACGAAGGTCCAATGGGTCCATCAGAGGCGGCAATTTCTGAGGCACGCCACCATCCAAACACTCACCAGACCATGGTGGTGAGTGTGGGTGAAGACCTATGGCGGTGAGAGATGCAGAGAGGGAGCAAATCCTGGGCATGCAACAACCGCCAAGGCGGTCGACAAGGACCACCGGCGGCATCCAACCCCACCGTCTCTGCCTCCCCCGGAAACTCTACCGTCATCACCGACCACTAAGACCACCTATGCCACCAAGAACAACAACGTCGAATCCAGTTCTAGCCTTCGCCAGTTACCATCAGAAAACCCACTTGGTCTCCGTCACTCTTTCTCCCTCTACAAAGAAACCCCTTTGTAGTGGCTATTGTGAGAGAGATCAACAACGGGGCGACATTCACGAATAAAGAACATCGGTGACGATTCCTCTCGGCACATAAGACACCAACAATCGCCAGCGGTTATGGTGGGAGGCGACATCGGCCGTTTGCCTCTCGTCGTCCCCTCTCTCTAAACATAGTGAACACAAATCTAAGACACATTGGTTAAACGTAAGAAAAGGAAGTTATGTGGCAAGACTACAAACACTAAAAGAACACTAGTTCTTCAAATTGGTTTTTAAACATTATATAATATAATATAATCAGAGGGTTCGTGGATAGCAATTATTAAATAATTAAAGAGTAAATTACCATTTGCATCCCTGACGTTTGTTTATTTTAACTATTTGCATCCCTATGGTTTTAAAATTGCCATCCGACTCCTAACGTTTCATGTTATCTTCATTTGAGTATATGTTGTTTTATTTTTATTTCCATTTGAGTACCGATGACTAATACCGTTAGTTTTCCTGTCAAAATTATTGTTAAAAAGACTAAACTACCCTTCGTCACCACCATGACAACTAACCATAACCACTTTCACAGCCCCTTATCACCACCACCGCAGCCCCTATCACCACCACCACCGCAGCCCCTATCACCACCACCGCAGCCCCCCATCACCACCACCACCGCAGCCTCTCATCACCACCACCACAACCCCCATCACCACCACCACAACCCCCATCACCACTACCACCGCAGCCCCTCATCACCACCACCGCAGCCCCCATCACCACCACCACAACTCCTATCATCACCACCACCACAGCCCCATCACCACCACCGCAACCCCATCACCACCACCGCAGCCCCATCACCACCTCCCCAGCCCCATCACCACCACCGCAGCCACCCATCACCATCACCACCGCAGCCCCATCACCATCACCTCCGGCTAACTGCAGCGATGGCGACAACACGTTGCAGGGGTCCCACACCTTTATCGACGGCGGCAGCCGCGACGTTCTGAACGACGACGGCTGAGGAGAGAACGACGACGTCGATGTGTGACAAGGTAACAGCTCCGGCTCCTGCTCCACCACTTTCTTCATCAAATTATCATCTTCCGCCATTAATGTTCTCGAATCATCATCGTGGTCGTGATTGTTCCGATCTTCTGCTTCGATTTCTTCATTGTCGTCTTCGGCTAGTTGTATAGATTCAGATGCACCCATTTCAACTGCAGCTCTAGAACAATACCCATTTCACCCTAGCACCACTAGATCTACTTTGATTTTGTGATTGTTCCGATCTTCTGCACCCATTTCACCCTACCACCACTAGATCTGCTTCTCTAGAACAATAATTTTACATCTTGGTGGTTGTGGTCTATCGATCACACACATACACAAAGAAAAGAAGAGAAGGAAAGAGATAGGGGTGGTCGTGGTTCTACTAGTCATTAAGGTGTGGTGGTGGTGGGCGGTAGCGGCGGTGCGACGACGGTGGTGGTGCGGCAACCGTGGTGGTAGTGGTGGTGGACATAAAGAGGGAGGAGAGAGAGAGACATAGAGAGAAGATGAATGGGGTGGGGTGTGGACGAGGGGTATTAAATAAGAGTATTTTTATCATTTCATTAAACTTAACTGAAAAATCTAACGTCGTTAGTGTGTTGGACTCAAATGGAAATAAAAATGAAATGTTGGGAGTCGGATGACAATTTTAAAACCATAGGGATGCAAATAGTTAAAATAAATAAACGTGAGAGATGGAAATGGTAATTTACTCATAATTAAATGATAAAAATGTGCTTAGTTATTTAAGAACTGGTTGTGCTGAGCCCTAAAGATTGCCTAGGCCCAGTCCTTTTGTAGTTTTGTGGATTTAATCTTATAAATCACAGTTGTTTATAAACTATAGTTTACAACTTTACATCTCCTTTGTATATTGCTATGTTTTCCTATTGATGCTATATAAAACTTATATGAGATATGCTTGAAATTAATATACAAGTTTAATTTATTATATTAAACTTTTTAATTAAATAGCTTTGAAGAACTTCTACTTAACATGTGTAAAACCAACTCTTCGTATTAGTTCAGAAAACAAAAGCCTAAAGTTCCTATCCGGACTATTTAGGTTCTAAGTTTTTAGCTAGGACCCGAATTTTAGGCCATTTTTTGTTATATAGGCATAGGCATCGCTAGCAAAACGGACTGGTCTGGTAGGGTAACGGGTTGTTTTTATAATTGATCAATTGGATTGGGTCAGAACCACTCGTTTCAAAAGTGGTCTATTTATTTCAAGTTCGAATGGTTTTTGAAGGGTCTTTGAAAACCATAGGCCTTTTAAATCCCCAAAACCCACTCACATGTTTAAACAAAAGGTAAAAATGATAATTTTTAAATATTATCATCAAGAAACATTATACGCTCTAAGAAATTCTAAAATCTTTAATATTTGTCATTCATTATTCAAAAAGATACTATTTGCCACACATTCGTTTATGTGGTTCACAATTCGGATATCACGTTACAAAAACAAGTGGAATGCCAAGACTTCAAGCCCATTATTGATATAACCACTCACAAAATTAGGTGGAAATGAGTTGTTTTTTTTTATGCTTTTACTAACAATTCGATCAATCAAATCATAACTTTTTAATGTACATCATTGTTGAAAAAATAGATTTATAAATATTGTATAGATTTATTATATTATATTGTTTACATATAACCGACTAACGGTTGGTATTTTGGCTAGCTTTTTGTGATGTAATTACAAATCATATCATGATATCTAACTAGATATCAATCGTAGTTGAGTGGTTCTTTTGTTGAGTTGTGAATATTCATTGTTGTCATTGGATGATTTAGCCATGAGCTCGGAAGATCGTTGGTCCTCTGTTGATGTTTTTCGAAGTGTCCCTTTAAGCTTCTTCATGTGCGATATGGAAAGAAAATCAGGACTAGGGTCTAGAATTGATCATATAAAGATTTCACCCGACTCGAATCTAGCTACAAATGAATCTCTCACGTAATTTTAAATCCTACATTAACAACAGTCACTCTGTACCAAATGTATACCATCTATCTAACACAAGTTGTTAATTCAACTCATTAGAGGCATGTTAATGAGTTTTTTTCCCATACATTAGAGTTATGAACTCCTAATAAAAATGGGTACTAAACATATCATGTTGATCAATTAAGCCATCCTAATTCTTACATCGAATAAAAAAACCCTTATGGTGAATTAAAAAGAAAAACTAATTAATTTGATTATCAAACACGTGAATGAATGGACAGTTTTATATTATATCCAAACTCAACCAAGAGGAATTCAATCTTAAGATTCCTTATAATGAAAGCTCTAATCCCAAATTCCAATTGGCTTCCTCAATTCGTCCATTAGTTCGTGGGGAAAATAGTAGATTATGTGCCCTATAGACAACCACATATATAGAAATCTTTGTCATCATCAACTTTAGGTAACCATCGTTAAGATGACTCGATGGTAGATTGGTAGGACCCTTAGATGTCTCCTTTGAGAAGCATGTTCGATTTTTTCTGGGTGCATCTGGCACTAGTCATTCTACTAGTAATGATCTTAAACTGAAAGGTCTAACTAAGTAGCATGATTTAAATGTGTTCGAAGGATTAGAAATTCAAACCTCACGTCTAGCTCCTTTCCAACGTTGTATTGCCCGCATAGCCTTTTGCGCCTTGGGCAAGGGCGAGTTGACGTAGGCTGGTTAAAGAGTGTTATACAATTTCTTTTTTAAATTAATTTTAGGTAATTCCTCTGTAACAAAATTTGAAAAATCACATTAATAACTGAAATTTAAGAAAAGAACATGTAAATATGTGTGGAACACATGTGGTTTCACTTGTCGTTTTTGAGTCTGAATAAACTCTAAACTTAGAATCATAATTTAACTTAGAACTAAGTGTGACTAAAGAATAATTAACAAATGAACTAAGATATATATAAAATCATATATAAACTATGTAAATCATATATAAACTACGAGATAAATTAGATACATATTCATACATGATTGTTTTAACTTTACTTTTAAATATTTAAGTTTATATTAACGTTTAACCTATTACTATAATCTTCAGGCAAATACGATTTTGATAAAAAGCATTATCAAAAGACAACACGTTCAAGTTTTATAAAAACTATCTCCTCTCAAAGATAAAACACACATAACACGAGACGATTGTATACAAACTATAACTTATTAACCAATAATTATTTATACCGATGATTTGACCTATTCGCTCCTACTTCCACTTTTATTGTAAGACTGCAATCTCGCCAATAAATTATTATGAGAATTGTTATTAAAAATAAAAAAAATACGGCATTATTATTATTTTGCTGGTTGTTATAAGACCCACACTCTTCTTATTGTGTCGATCCACTATTGTTGACCTCTTTTCTGAAATGACCCAAGTGTTTAGTTGAAATGAAATAACTATTTTCCATATTGTTTATATTTTTTTAGCTTATTTGAAACAAGTATCAACCATTATGATTAAGTTTCTGTGGTACCTATTCGATCCGTTGAGGTCTTGTAACTATGTAGTCTTCCTGAATCTTTATGGTGAAGAATAGGATGAGGAAGAATGATTATGAATGGTTTCTGTGATACTCATTCGGTTGAGGTCTTGTAACTTTGTTGTCTTTCAGTTTTGTTTCTTGTATTGTATGTTCTTTTGAGGTTTTAGTTTCTTACTAACTCTGTTTCTAATATGATTTTATGTTGTTAAATAAACCCATATAATTAACTAGGTTTATTGTAGATAAACAAATCCTTTTATAAAATTTAACAAAGTATGCGTGCTAATTAATGTGTAATTATTGCCAATATTTTGACTGCTTTGGATATTTAAGTTTACTTCCTCTATTTTCGATGTATCAATCAACAGTTAACAACATTTATAACAAATAATAAAACAAAAACAATAATTAGTAAGGTGTAATTAATACTCAAAAGATGTTACGTTACATCATTTATTGATAAAATTACATAGTGCTAAAGGGTAATTATATGATCAAATTACATAATGCTAAGATCAAACATAACAGGGTTTTAAGAGGCATTAAAAAGACATTATAGCATCTCAAAACATCCTTACACTAGAGTAGTGACCTATGCATGGGATTGTAAAATTTAAAAATATTAATTCTGATGATTTATACGTTAATAATAACCAACTGTAAAAAATTCACACGTGAAACGATGATAATTTTTTTCTTTTACAAATACAAATACTATTAAAAAACGAGTACTTGAAACAAAAGAATAGAATAACGAATATGTAAATGATAATATTATTAAAGTTATGCTATATTGTAAATTGGGTAAAAGAAAATAGAAGAATTTTTTTAAAGTTTAGGAGATTAAGTGTAAATTTGACTTAACAGTATAAGTTATAAAGTATATAATAGTTACAAAATTAAATTTTTAATAAAATAATATTTATTTAAAATTTTATTTAGTTATAAAGTATATAAAAAGTAAAAGTAAATTTAAATATTAGTTTAAAATATAACAAATAAAATAATACTCAATGATTAAATTAAATAATCTAATGTATATTAAATAATGTATTAATGAGAAGAATTTTATTAAATGGGGTAAATTAGGATTATTACCTTAAACGCTTGTACTTCATGCTTAAAAAATGTTTTAGATGTCTTACCCTTTGTGTAAAATTACAAATACATCCATCCCAAATTCATTATATATAGTATATATAGATAGATAGATATAGATATAGATATAGATTATGATGCTAAATTGATTTTGATGTGACATAAAATGTCCCCTAAAATCATTAATTAACTATAACATATGATCTAATGTTTTAAACGAATATATAATTATTCATCTAACGACCTTATTAAAATTAGTTTAACATGCAATAAAAGTATTCTCTATAAACTTAGTAGCTAACCATATGTATATAGTTTTATTACAAATTATCTTAGGTCGTGAAGGGAGGTTGATGAAACTTCAAACAGTAATTTAAAAAAAAAACAAGATCATGGGGTGTAGAGAGGTCCTCCATTGGCAAGATCAATATTTCAGCCAAGACGTGCTATTGATGATGAAATTTGATTTGTAAGTGATGGAAACGACTTATCCTAGACAAGTAAACATCGTATCAACGCACACGTGGTTTGACTGATTAAAGTTAACTTGCGTCGATTTACACTCCATTAGGTCCAAGCCAATTCTATGTTTGAACTACAACCAGAACAATGTTTTCTTTACGAACTATACACACTACATTACTCAGTAATTCTAAGAGTTGGATTTACGTCACTTCATGGCTTCATAGTGCTTCAATGTAATTGAAGAACTAAAACCTCTTCTTTAGGGACCCTAAACACTTCACTGGTGAGTCGGTGGAAGATGCTAAAAAAGTTAATTCTAATAATATTAATTCTTATAGAATAATAATATTTTAACTTATGCGAAAGGGTTTAAGATGGTTTTTTAGCAAAATATAATTAGTGATGTATTTATGCATTGCTCAAATGTGCAGTGTATTTGAAAAATTAAAATCATTTGCGGTTCCAACCACGTCCTTTGGGGTAACGAAATTTTAATTGTATTAGTTAGCCAGTCATAAATATTTATAAATTATAAATATGTATTGTATTTTGTTTAACTTATTTGTTAATACCAAGTTATTTAACTAAAATTTTATACATTTTATTTTTAAAAAAAAATTTATTTTACATGCTTTACATTAGGTTTCTCTAATATTCACCCTAAGATACTAGCTGACATGTCATTATCTCTTGATAATTAATTGATGGCACAAACATAGATGTGAATAAATGAATACATATGTGTAATTGTATAGAGAGAAATTGTAAAAAGTATGTAGGAAACCATTGGAATGACTAATTATCAACTTACTATGGCACTAATTGTTGTATTAATGGTTTTAAATATCGGATATATTTTTTGTTTTCTTTTTCTTTCTTTTATTTTTATTCTAAATCTAATATTTTTGCATGTTTTACAATAAACCTTTAAAATTTTATTTTCAACTTTCTTCCCTTATAAATTCATTTTTAACAAATTTCGTTTTACATTTTGGTCTAATTTTTGAAAGCTAACACGCCATAGCGTATATACGTGGTTTATCGTTATTACGCCTATTTTTTTATTTTTTAACAATCCGTTGCAACGTGTGGGTTCTAGATCGACTTAGTTATTATTTTCAATGGTTTACATTTTTTTACGTTTACTTTTCATTCAGTTTTATTTTTTCTTTTTTTCTTTTATTTTTTTGATATGAGTTTTTCTGGTGTTGATATTACTGACGGTGATGTGTTATTCGTGCTACTTTGCATGGTTTTACGCCCCTCACCGCAACGCGGAGGCTTAATACTAGTTTAACTTATTTGTTAATACCAAGTTATAATTTAACTAAAATCGTATACATTTTACTTTAAAAAAAAATATTTTGCATGCTTTACATTAGGTTTCTCTAATATTCACCCTAAGATACTAGCTGACATGTCATTATTTCTTGATAATTAATATTCACCCTAAGATGTGAATAACTGAATACATGTGTGTAATTGTATAGAAAGAAATTGTAAAAAGTATGCAGGAAGGAAACCATTGGAATGTGGCATGGGTATTTTGAAAAATCAATGACATGGGTATGGGTCGGGTCCGGGTCCGGATCCGGAAAATTTCAAAATACCCCAAACCGGGTACAACCTCCCGGTTTTTTCCGGGTACGAACCGGGTACATCCGGTATCGGGTTGTATCCGAACCCGGGTACGGGTCGGGTATGCCGGGTTGGGTATGGACCCGGTTTTTTTGTGCAACTCTACAGGAAACCATTGGAATGTGGCATGGGTATTTTGAAAAATCAATGACATGGGTGTTTTGAAAAATTAAAGAGCATGTATGTCTATATAGTTAAGCACCATACTTAAGCAACACATACACTTTATCACTCCGTGTATGTGTATCTACGTTTTTTATATATAATAACTAGTTTTAGTAAATCCGTGTATTACACGAGTTGAATAAATAAAATATTAATATTATAAAATTATTAATTATAATAATATTATAAGATATGATTGAAATTACGTATGAGAAATGACTTAACTAATAAAATAATGATATCAACTTTTTAAAATTTTGTTTTAAAATTTTTCCAAAAAAATAATAAACATTTTGTTATAAAACAAACCATGTAAAAATTTCATTTAAAAAAAATCATATTATAATTCCCAAATTAATTATTTTTGGTTTTAAAAATTGAACTTAAAAAACAATTTTTGAAATATTTTTTATTTTTAAAAAAGTTTTATGTTTTAGAAAAAAAATTATTGTTTATTTAGAAATAATATTAATAAATAGATCTATATCTTAATTTTGTAAATGTAAAAGAAAGTTAAATAATATTATTAATAACTAAGGTAATTATTAGAGTAGTAAGAAGTAAGATGCTCGGTTATGTATATGGTTATGTAAAGTTATACGTAAAACATATCAACTTTTATTATTTAAAGAAGTCATCTTAAATATACATACTTATATATAATAAATAATTTTCAAATTAAATATAATAAAATTTATATGTTCATGATAAAGTTATTTAAAATAGAGAAGTGAATAATATATATTAAAATTAAACATCTATAATGTATAACATATAATAAAAGAAAGTTTTTTAAGATACATGTCATTATTTTAGCATAACAAGGTACACATGTCATAAGTTTAGCATATAAAAAAATCATTTTCTATTTTTCTCTCATAATAAATACGAAAATTATAAAAACAATCAATTTGACTTTCCTTTTCAATTAAGATATGTTATATATATATATATATATATTATATATATATATATATATATATATATATATATATATATATATGTTTCTTGTCTCTCTAATATTAAATGATAATTATTGTAAATAAGTAAACTAAATTATTAACATTATTAAACATCTAAAATATAAATTTTTTATTTTAATAATTTATTAATACATGCTAAGTTATATGATTCAGACATAATTTATCTTTAAATATAGAGTCATAATTTCTAAAACATTATGTGTTATATTTATATTCATTATATTTTTTTACCAATGGATAATAATATCTAAAAAATAAAGCATTCATAAAACTAATGATTTTAATATGTTTTATTTAATTCATCCATGTAATATATAAGCTCTAACCTAGTTTGTATATATTATAACGCTCGGATATGTTTATGGTTATGTAAAGTTATACGTACAACATGAATTTTTATTATTTACAGAAGTCATCTTAAAAAAATACATACTTATATATAATAACATAATTTTCAAATTAAATATAATAAAATTTCTAAGTTTATGATAAAGTTATTTAAAATAGAGAAGTAAATAATATATATTAAAGTTAAACAATGGTGAGTAATAGAATTATTCTTAATTTTTTTATCAATATTCAAATTAAATAGTAAATGATGAAGACAAGATTTTGTATTATTTTATCAACTAGCAATTTATAACTCCTTACTTTTTACGAAAGATCTAAAAATTCGTCATGACAAAAACGTGTTATATATTTTAGTTTTAAGAATGATGAATAAATCAAAGAATCATTTACCTTTTAAGATTATTTTCTTGTGTGGTACCTAATATTTTATTAAAGAACAATCGCACGTGGTTGTGTATTTTGCATGTTCACATTTGGTGACTTAGAAAGATGTGCCCTATTAGTGTGTCACTATATATTCCCAAATTCGAATAGTATGCTTCTTTTCTCAATATAACTTTTAAGCAAATTGTATTTTAAAATTTGTTTATTCTAGATTTAAGTGTAGTTTTTAATTAAAGTACATAGTGTGTATTTATTTCCAAAATCGTTGTTGGATACCTGATGTCTATGCTTTTAAAGATACATTTGATGGTAAATTACAGGTATAAAATAATTAAAAGGATTATAGAAATAATTTAATAGTTGTTCTATAAAAACGACATATCCTTTTTGAGCAACTTTCTTCTACAACATATATTTTCATCTATCTTTCATTCGTAAAATTTGAATTCATACTATTTTCATACAAACAAATACCATACCGTCAGATTAGTCATCGGTAAAAAAACTTATATAATATCTACTTGTTACTTGTTAATACATATGGAAGAAAAACTCAAACCCATACCTTTGAGTACTCTTAAACTTAGCTTACAACTTTTTTAATGCATCCATCTCACAAATTAATATTTTTACCTTTTTCACATAATCATCAAGTTGATACAATGTAAGATATAAAAAATAAGTCTAACACATATGTTTCATTCTTTCTAAAATCCAATTCACTAAATAACGTTACTAGGACCTAACATATTCTGTCAATTTTGTGTTAGAGCATTCACAGTGAAGTACTTAAAATTATGTGATTGTGTGTATATTATATGGAATGATTTTAAGTAGTTGTGAATGAAAAAGAAAATATTATTGTGGATTGATATATTTTGAAGAATCACTGTTCAATCCTTATAATTTTTTTAATATTTTTTAAAGTGGTTGTGAGTGGAGGAGAGAAAAAAAAGTAATGATAAGGGTAATAAAAAGTACTATTTAATTAAAAAGGATAAAGAAAATGTAATGTTTTTTAGGATAATTATATAAATAAAAATAAAAAAACCCATTGTGAGTGCTTTTATGAAAATGAAAATATGATGTATCCCTAAAATTTCCTTAATATTATATATCTAATCAACTTTTGAATGATTAAATATTTCCTTTTTTTACTAACTTTTATTATTAAATTTTAACCTTTTCCTTTAATTTGGATTTGGTTAAGCTGTTGGCAGAAATAATATTCTTGCGGTTTATTTCTACGAACCTAAGATCTTCCAATTTCTTTTGTCAAATGCTATGGAAAAGACTTAATAGTACAAAACGCTATTACGAAATTTTACAGTATATAAAAACAAGAAGAACCATTTAATCAAAACGGAAGATATTCTCATAATCTCATTGAAGGAATTTTGTTCAACTACGAACAAATTTAATTACAATAACAAGCTTTGTGCAATTTGCACCATTATTATTTTTCTTTTATGAACGCCGAACACGAATTTTTTCCCATATGTTAATTAATTTCAAGAGCTCATAGCCTTATAGCCTAATGATATTGGTGATTGACCCTTATATACAAATATGCAATTTTAAGATTAGGTTTTGTTTCAGAGTAAAAGAATTGCTGTTAAAATTAATTTCAGGAGTTGAACTTGCTCAAAGTGAATTTGTAAATTGCAATGATAAAATTAAAGGTTTGTAACAACAAAGCAGAAATGGAAACAGTGAAGTAGAAATAACCTAGCAGAAAACAAAAACATAGGCTGGGTTAAAAATGCATTAAAAGTGCAGTAGAAAACACAGTTTAACAGAATTGTAATAATTGTTTTGACTAAATATGAAACTCTAAAATTATAAATTAAGAGTAAAAGAGTATCTTAGAAATCATTGTTTACAGCATATATGGATATATAAATATAATATTTTATTTATTAAAAAATGGTATATATTTAATATTATAAATTAGTTCCATCAGTATATATAATAATATTGGTACGTAGGTTTATACAAGGCCGGGTATATAAAATTCACCAAAAAGAAATTTTAATAATTCATGAGGTGTATATATGTGTGTGTATATATATATATTACTATATTAGAAAACAATATTGAATAAATTAATACATTTATAAATTCTTGTAAATATCTACACATAATGCTAATATCTAACGTGACTTTAACTTCAAAGTACAATATAAGACTCCATCCCTCTTCTAAACTCCCACATTGAACTCTTCGTTTTAACTTCAATATTATTCATCAATGGCGATCGAATATGCATCTATTTTGTCAACAGTTTTCATACTGTTTTCATCTCTTTTATGCACCTTCATCTTCTACAAAACTAAGGTTCATTGCACATGTGAAATCTGCCATGCTTACGTTACCAGAAGTTGGTCATTCGAATTCAATAATCTCTCCGATTGGTACACTCATCTTCTCCGAAAATCGCCTACGAACACCATACACATACATGTTCTTCACAACACCATAACATCCGACCATCGAAACGTCGAATACATGCTCAAAACCCGATTTGAAAACTACCCGAAAGGGAAAGCTTTCTCCGCGATTTTGGGGGATTTTCTGGGCAGCGGTATCTTCAACGTCGATGGAGATTCGTGGCGGTTTCAGAGAAAAATGGCGTGCCTCGAGCTAGGAAAAGGGTCCATGAAAGCTCATGCTTTTGAGGTTGTGAATGATGAGATTGATCATAGGCTTATGCCTCTTGTATCGATGTTTTCGCGAAAAAAACACGAGGTTTTGGACTTGCAAGATGTTTTTAGGCGGTTTTCGTTTGATGTTATTTGTAAGTTTTCGTTCGGGTATGACCCGAGGTGTTTGCATGAGTCGTTGCCTATGTCGGAGTTGGCTATCGCGTTCGATCTAGCCTCGCGGTTATCGGCTCAGCGAGCCATGACACCGTCGCCGTTGGTGTGGAAGATCAAGAGGTTGTTTAATGTTGGGAGTGAAAAGAGACTACAAGAGTCAATAAAGATGGTGAATAAGTTTGCACAAGAGGTTATTAGACAAAGAAAGAAGTTAGGATCTTGTTGTAGCCACGAAGATCTTCTGTCGAGATTCATGGCTACAACAAAAGATTATAACTATTTACGAGATATTGTTATAAGTTTTTTGTTAGCTGGACGTGATACTGTCACGTCCGGTCTAACTGGTATATTCTGGTTGTTAGCCCAACAACCAGAGGTAGTGGCTGCTATCAGAGCTGAAGCCCTGATGGTCACACAACGCGAGTCTCTAACTAGCTTAGAGCAGTTGCGCGAGCTTCACTACCTGCAAGCGGTTGTTTATGAAGGGATGAGATTATTCCCACCCATTCAATTCAACTCTAAGTTTTGCCAACAAGACGATACGTTACCCGACGGCACGTTCGTCAAGAAAGGCACACGGGTCACGTACCACTCGTACGCGATGGGCCGAATGGAGACGAGTTGGGGGTCCGATTGTTTAGCATTCAAACCCGAAAGGTGGTTAAAAGACGGCGTGTTCTATCAAGAAACCCCTTTTAAGTATCCGGTATTTCAAGCCGGATACAGAACATGTTTGGGTAAAGAAATGGCACTTGTGGAGGTGAAAAGTGTGATTCTGTCTCTTTTACAACGATTCGATATCGAGTTAGCGCATCCCAGCCCGACCCCTCGGTTTTCGCCTGGGCTCACCGCGACCTTCACGGGTGGGCTACTGGTTCGCGTTAGTGAAAGGACTCAAAGCTAGGTCAGATAAGATGATGTAGCACAAGCTGAACCACATGTAAAGCACAAGTTGATGGTCCATATGGACCACACTAATTGATTTGTTGCTGTTTTCAACCGTACAATGATATACATACATATGCATGTATGTTGATTGGCTTTAAACCAATTGGTTATTGCCACCGTTTTACGTGGTGTTCGGTTTTAGTAAGAATCACCTAAAGATATTGTTTGGTTTTAGTAAGAATCACCTAAAGATATTGTTCGAATATTGTATTTCTTTATGTCACTGTCTATATATGAACCATTATCTTGCACTATGAAGGTAGAGGACAATGGGTGACAATGATAAAAAAAATACTATATGTAGCTATCTTTTAAAATATTATGTTGGGTAGAGGATGTATTTATGGTGGACCCAAGTTCATGACATCCACATATGTTGTCGTAACGAGATAACATCACTAAAGAAAGAGTTTTTTTTTCTCCCAAATCTATACTTCCTCTTGTTATAAATTAACACCCTAAATTTCTATAAAGACCGTATGACAACGTACATGCTGTATAGGTTGATGTATAGTTCTGTACGGGACGTATAACCACTCTGACATCCCCCTGAAACTTTCATCGTAGTTAGTGTCGAAATTTGTTATATGTGTCGTATAGCCCTATGTGTGTCGTATTTGGGGTCGTATAAGGCTAAATGGGGTGTGTAGCCTCAGCTGACAGTCCCGTGAATTTTCATCGTTTTCAGTGTTTTCGACCCTACATGACACACATAATGCTATACGATACGTATATGAAGGTGTCGATTTATAATGTACGGTATTTGTGTAATAGGACCCTTTTTTATTCGAACTTTAATTGTTTATATGTACTAACAAGATATTTAATTAAGTGTAAATGATGATTATTAATAACATAATAATGTATTTGTATTGCCCCGTGACTTTCATAGTTCATATGATGTATGGATATGAACTTATGGTTATTATATAACTTAAAGAAAACAATACGTTTAACCTGGTATGTTAAAGTTAAAAACACATGAAACCCTAGTGATTTATGAATGGAGTGATTCAACAACAAAAAAAACATCTGACAATCATAAAAAATGATGGTTAGACTTAAAACTAAACAAATAGATATGGTAAAACGAACAATTTGGATATACTAGAGAGAAACATACATGAAACCCTAGTGATTTTTGAATGGAGTGATTCAAAATTAACTATAGAAGACGCCAATGTATCAATTGATGAGATCCAAAGAACTTGCATGCAGCAATTACCGCGTATCTAATTTTCTAGTGTTTTTTAAGATGTTGAAAGGTTTTAGAGAGAAAGATGACACCAACTAGAGAATTCAGGTAGAAAACAAATTACGATGCGTAAAAGATAAATCTTTAAATATAAAGATTAGTTGTAGCATTTCTTAAAAATTTGATGATGCAAAATGGGATAAGGATGTTTATGTAAAAGTGAAAATTAAATAATTTTGCGTCTCACCTAAATACTAGATATGGGGATAGGGATAGAGATTCTATAGTCTATTCTCGAGCTTGTTTATCAGACGATCTTCAACCTGAAAAGTTAACTAAACTTTTTAAGAAATAGATGGTTGAGCATTAAATTTTATTAGCCACTCATATTATTTACACGTCTAGTAAATAAAAATTATTTAACTTAACAATTGAAAAGTTAGTTACATTAAAAATTACTAAAAGTTTGGTACACAAGGCAAGTTAATAGCTAATATCATTGTAAGGTTTAAAATCTTCACCTTAAAATATGAAAATGTTAGTTAACTCAACTAAAAAGTTTGGTAACATTTTTACTGCAATTTGCTCTGTAAATAAGTATTATTTTAATATCCGGTTTACCCATAGACGCGGGGGATACTATCGCATTTATCGTCGTCCTATGACAACTAGAATTTTTTCAACTAAATTTGTATTTGTTTTACTATATAAAATTATACATGTTCTAATATTATAAATCTAGATTCTCTTATCGTTATAATGAATAAACATAATGATTATACCACGTGTATCTTGGCGAAATTTTCAACGATGTTCTTTTTTATAAGTTGTAATATACACTTGTGGTTTTTGTTATTTGAAGTTTCGTGTATATATTTATAAAACCTCGTACGTACCAGAAAAATAAAACTATATAAGAATATAGAATTTGCAATATTAGAACAAGGGTTATTAAATATGAAAATTTGTATAACTTTTTCTGAGTGTACTATGAAATTTTTAAGTCAATTTAAGTTTTTTCTTTTATTTTAGCATATTTATATAAATCAAAATAAGTCATTATAATGCCTTTAAGAAGTCTCATTATAGAAAACACAAAGAAAATATTATCCATAAGAATTACATTGACTCAAACATCATTAACGCGTTTGGCATATATTAATCATAGATAACATAAAATCAACTTCATCTTTAAACATGTTTCAATAACAACCCTAATATAAAAATTGACCTCATGACCTTCTATAAAATTTTTAATCCGTGTAACATTTGTTTAAGGGGGTCCCTCATGTAGAAAGCAAAGATGTTAACACTAATTATATTCTCTAATAATTAATCAGAATTCACGAGGATACACATGTAATATCCAGTCGATCTAAATAAAGACTAAAACTATCACATGTGTATTATCATGAATTCGTGATTGATAATTTAATGCCAATCACATCATACCCCAAAGCATCTTAGAAAAGACTTCAATAAGCGATGGAAAATATATACCAGCTAGTAATTAAGCCTCATGTGTTGTATTGGGGGCATAAAATCATGGCAAGTAACATCAATGTCACATCAGTGTCAACGACTACCAACACTGGTAAAACTCGTGTTAAAAAATAAATAAAAATAATAATAACAAAACCAAACAAAAAGCATACCTAAAAACATTTAACCACGCATGAGACGTTCAATATTAAAAACAATAATTAAGTCAATCTGGAACCCGTGTGTTGTGACGGGGCCGTTAAACAGGAAAATAATAGACGTAAAAACGTTGAACCACACGTGCAAATCACAACGTGTTAACTCGTAAAATTTTGACCGAAACGGAATTTTTGTAAAAGATGAAAATATAGGGGACCAAAGTTGAAAGTAAAAAATTATTAAGGGCTAAATTGTAAAAACATGTAAAAATATTGGCTTAAAAATAGAAAAGTTAAAGTTTAAAAGAGAAAAAACAAAAAGATGATACAAACCATCAAGCATATGATACAACCCATAATACATAAATAAGTTGGTAATTATTATATTATAAATTTAACATCAAAAAATGTATAATCAATTTGATTTTTTTTCTTTTTTTTGTGTCAGATAAGGTCTAAAAGATATAGTGTTTAAATACGTAACATCCTTTTTACTTTTATTAATCATAAAAGTTACATGTTAAAAAAATAAAACATAGCATATATCTGACATTTTTAGCAAGTCTTAGTTGAATTTACTATCTTTATATTTCCTCTTACAACCATGAAAGTCATATTTGATTCAAAATATGATTAACCATCTTATAAGTTTGTATGTTTAGATTCTTATCATTTAATAAAGGACATATATATCTATATCATATTTTTCTGGTAGAAACGAATTGAGTTAAAAATTAGGTTTGATTAAGCTTGAGTTGACTGGTATAACTTTATAAGCTTGACTCCTACTCGTTTACTTAAATAAAAAATTACCATAATAGCCAGTTGACTAAGTGTATTTTCAATTATAATCATTGACTAAATTGTTTTTAAAAATAACCAATGTATCACCACATGGTGATACCAATGCATGTGGTATCGCCCACGTGACAATTGAAAAATTATTATTTTTGTCTAGAGATATGCCAGCGATACGAAACCATTTGCGTATCGCCAGATGAAATTTTTTTTTCATTTGGTCGGAGATACGCCGGAGATATGACACCAGGTGTGTATCGCCGGCGGTTTTTTATTTAAAAAAATATTTTTCTCAATTTATAAAAATAATTTATATTATTATTTGTTGAATTTCTTAATATATAGTAAATATATAATTTATAAAAACATAATTTGATAATAGTCATAAGATTTATAAAAATTATACAAACATTATCATTCAATATATCAACTAGATGAGTACATATAGATATACTATAACAAAATCATATAGATTTTTTAAACAAAAGATGACGAAGATTTTTTTTATTCCTGATATGTAATATTGGCTAGTAAATATATGTATTTTTATTGTAATATATGTATTTTTGTTAATAAGAAGAAAAGTTGTAATGATTTTTAAAACAAGATCACATAGAAAAGTTTTATACTTGTATTAATATATGCATTTTTATATAACATGTTGTAATGATTTTATTGTAATATTATGTATGATGTTTTTTTCTTCATATTATTGTTTTGGTAATCTAATATTCTAATGAGTATTATTTAATGAATTTCACGCAAATAGACAGAAGAAAATCAGAAAATAAGTGTTATTTTTATAATTAAGTGAAATAATAATTGAAATTAATTACAAGGCGATATGCCGGCGATACGTATCGCCGCCTTATTTTAAAATTTAAATTTTTCGTTTTAGCGATACCTAACCATGATGTATTGCTAGTAGGCGATATTAATTTTTTTTATAAATTTTTGGGCGATATGCCGGCGATATATCATGTGTACGTATCGTCGGTTGATTCTTTTTGGCGATATATCATGTTTTTGTATCGCCGGTTGGAACTATAGTGACATTTGACCACTCGTAATTAGCCTGCTATTTTGGTAATTACAATAATCAAAAGCTATTACTCAAAGTTAGATTGGTCAAACGAACAATCTAGTAATTTTCCCATTAAAAGCATCATGTGAAATACTTCAATCAGCAACAGAAAAATCTGTACTTTCAAGATGATGACCAAAACGTCAAAAGATAATTATCAAGTTGATATTTTTAGGTTGAATAAGGTCTAAAACATATAATCTAAGTTTTACACACATGTCACATTTTATTTTTATTAATTGTAATTTTACTTGTTAAAGTTTAAATATAACTAGAATACACTTTTGTAGCTTCAATTCATTGATATTGAATCCTTTATTTATCCTATTACAACCAGAAATCACATTTTATTTTTATTAATTGTAATTTTACTTGTTAAAGTTTAAATATAACTTGAATACACTTTTTTAGCTTCAGGTTATTGAAATTGAATCCTTTATTTCTCCTATTACAACCCGAAAAGTTATTGTTGTTTCAAAATATAAGATATCATGTTATAATTTTGTAAGATATAGATTCTTATCATTTAATAAAGGATATTTTATATAATATTCATTATAAAAAGAGTTGAGTCAAAACTCGAGCTTGATGATTCAACTTGTTTAAGTTCAGAAGCTCGACTCCTAATTGTTTATCCCCAAACATACTATAATAGACTTTGATGAGCAGTAGGAAATCTGCACTCTTTGGATGATGACCAAAACGTTAAAAATATATAATCAAGTTGTATCTTGTGTTGGATATGATTCTAAAGGTATGTCTACGTTTTAAACACGTAGCATATTTTTTTTATTAATTATGAAATTCACTTCTTAAGGTTTTATACTTAAGTTTACTTTTGTAGCTATATTTTATGGTTATTGGATTTTAATAATCCTATGTTTTATTTATTGAGGGGCCGAAATTAATCCCAACTCAGTAAATGTTTACAAATACTTTCAACTTTGAGTTTATTTTCCTCCAACGATCTCTAGAGTTAATCATGTTCGTTTTTTGATGACATGAACTGTTTTGTGATAAAAAATTAAACAGAAAGTTGAAGTCTATCATTAGGACCGTCTATTTGAAAACTTCGCACTCAAAAAACCGTCAATCTCCACCTCTTGCTTTGAACCACCAAACTCATTGGAGGTAGATTTCAAGTGATAATGAATATTAGACCATAAAAAACAAATCTAACTGTGACTACACGGTACTAGAGTTGAAAATAGCTCAAAGTTAGTCTAATTTCATAAAAAAACTAAAGATGGTTAACTCTCAGTTAGTAAGAGATCATTGGAAGAAAATAAATTCAAAATTAAAAGTGTCTATAAACATTTCTTGAGTTGAGATTAAACTCGGCCAATAATTGAAATTTGGGATTATTAAAATCCAATAACCCTTTATTTTAATGAAATTACCTCTTTTTTATTTCTCCTATTACAACCATAAAAGTGATATTTACAACTTGTACCAGACCATGTTCTATTTATGTAAATTTTAGATTTTTAGCACTTCATACAAGATAAATCCATGCCAGACTTTTTTAGGTATAAACAAAGCAAGTAAAATCTCAAGTTGGATTAATTTCGAGTTTGAGTTGTTTAATATGTCGAAGTTGGACTCCTAGAGCTTTACGTGAAACATAATACACGAATAAGAGTAGATACTCATACATACAATCACATACCTCATGAATAAGATGGTTTTTATTATCAAAGATAATCAGAATAATATAACACAAAGTTAATTATCATTTTCGCATTGGGTTTTGGTAAAAAAATTGTTATTTTCATTCAAAAAAGTTTTTTTTTCTTTTCTAGGTCGTTGATTTTTTTTTTTTGAAAAGTTGTAATTTTATCATTTTAGTTAACTCAGTTAATTGTGTTTGTTAAATTAAAGACCTTAAATTAATTTTAAGTTTTGCAATTAAAATATTGATATAATCACTTAAATGTCCTTAATTTAATTAATACAATTAACTAAGTTAATGAAAACAGATAAAGATGACACCTTAAAAAAACATAGACCCAGAAAGAGAGAACTTTTGTACGGAACCAATAAAACATAAACATAGAAAATGATAATTAACTCTATAATATCGTTTGAATTATATATTTTTCTCTATGATTTTCTAATCTAAATGGGAGTGCTTTCAACTATGACATATTATTCTGTGGGACAGTCCAACAAGTTTCTAGCCAATAAAAAAATTCATGTTTTTTTTATGGAAATAATAACTTCTAGAAAGAGCATCTAACATGATATTTGTGTTGTGGGGTAGGCGTAATGGAGACATAATGTGGCCAAATCAAGTTAAGACCACCGGTTTAAATGGTTTTTATCTTAGGATGATACATGATAACGTTAAAAAATTAGTTATACATACATTCATTTTGGTTATTGGTATGCCCTCTGTTTTTTCTTTTTTTTCTCTTTGCATATATATATTTGTATACTTACATAGAGAGATAGAGAGGGTGAGTATTTTTTAAATTTCTAATAATCCATGGGTGTATTATAACAAACCCTTAACGTTAATCATCAAATTGTGATCATCTAACTTTTAAAAATTTTAATCATGACTGTTCAATTCCATTTCGGTTTGAATATTGTGGGTAAAATTCTTTTAGGCATACGGGAGGTATTTGCGCAAAAATTGCCTATGTTATACAGATTTTACTTTGATATTTTGTTGTTTGTGTTACAATCCAAATATGCAATGTAGTATGTAGGAAATGGAATAAAACCTGAATCTGGTGGAAAAATCGAACCTTAAAAGGGCGTTTGGTTGGAATAAATTGAATGAAATTGAAAAACTAGTATAATTTTCAAGTAAAATTATGTTTTAGTGGGTAATAATATGTAAAATCTAAAGAAATGTTTCACCTCAAATTCCTTTGGTTGTGGAATTTCAAATTCTCTCTCTAGGTGGAAGGATTTGAAATGTTACAATCAATAGAATTTGAGATGAAACATTTTTTTGGGTTTACATTTCATTATCGATTCAAATATAATTTTATTTGAAAATTATACTAATTCTTAATTTCATTTCATTCAATTTCACTGAAAGATTAGAAATTTAGAAATTCAGAATTGTATTCAAGTATGGAAGTATGAGATTAACTAATGTAGCATCGGATACTTGTCACGCAACATGATTTCAAGTTTGAATACATTTTTACAATAAAATATAATTTATAAGACTTTAATTACTAATAAGTGATATTAAAATATTATTATGTTTAGATGATTGCTACAATACAATGACCTATCCTATTCTATAACTAATAAATAAGTAATTGGTTGCGCTACGTGTCAAAATTATGTAAGTACAGGATATTTTTTCGCTTATCTTGGCTACATTTATATTTTTGTTATGGAATAGAAAATACGTAAATTCAATCTATAGATACAACCACTTTTAAGTGTAAAATAGTATTTTTTGATATTATTTACATATTACTCCTTATAACTAAATAGATAATAACATTATACTTATTGTAATTTACATAAAATTTTATATTATTTGCCCATAAACAAAAAAAAACTCAATTTGTTTTAAGATTTCAGTTATATTTTTTAATCTATAATGTTTAAAAACTTTTTGTGACTATAATTGTCACAACCCAACCGATGGCGGAAATATCAGGGCGCTAGAAGTGATACATTGTTCAAAGGCATCATAGAACTATAGTGACAATAAATTAAGATTAAATTTTATTTTCATTAAACAATATAACATTACAATGCTTCAAAGAACATACAATAACTTTGAGAAATACAAATCTAAAACAAATATAACAAAATGATAGATTTGATGTGTTTTTAAGTCCACCTAATTAAATTTCTTGATAAAGCTTCAAACATTTCCTGCAACATGTATAAAATATTAGTCAACGTGTGAATATGTTAGTAAGCATACAAGTTTGAATACATAGCATAATAATGAATAAATCTCAATTCAACATGACTAAAGTATACTAAAGTTTGTACATTGCTAGTATTCAAAGCCAATAATCAAACCAAAAAGTCCACTAGCGTAATCTTATCATTAAAATGACCAAGACCATAAATATTGAATAATTAACATAGACCCATCATAATAGGGTGGACGTGCTAGTCTTATAACGCTATACATGTTAAGGGAGGTTTAGATTGCTTGCAAGATATGTATTCTATAATGTATTCACAAATAGTATAACAAATAAGCATTTTTGTATGAATAGAGTTTTAGAATGAGTTTGGTTGAATGCATAATTGCGTGTATTTGATAAATGATACATGTTGCAACCCAAATAGCATTAAAACAAAAACGATGAAGTATGACTCATGGTTTGACGATTAAATCCACAAGAATAGATGAATGAGTTTAAGGATGGAGTCACCAAAGGTACCCTAAATGGTAAACAAAAGTGTGTAAGTTTAGGATTTAAAGTTTGATATTTTAGCAATTTGAAAGTATATGAAAATTACAAATATAAGAGTACATGAAGTATATACTACTTAGACACTTATTTGGACAAATATAAGAGTACATGAAAGTATATACTACGAGAAGCTCACGGATTTGCTTTTGGTTGTCCGGGTGAAAACTTTCCACGAAGGTCACCCATCCCTGGATTGTTCTCACCTGAGCACGCTTAATTGTGGAGTTCTCCTCTCGTCCACAGCCAATACGCCCAAAACGTGTTGTTGATGTTAGAAGCCAGACATTCCTTATGAAAATGATTCTCTCCAGTCCACGGCCGATGTGAGATATGTGTAGGGTGTCACACCATGTATTATGTATGTTCTTTATGAGTAGTATTCACTCATTGAAAGTCCAAAATAATGAATCATAAGATTAGTAAAATTCTACCTTAACACATAACATTCAACCATGGTTTGATTAGTGTTACGGTTTGGTTTTGACTAAGTAATATATAGATATAAATATAAGTCATGCATTAGAGGTAGGGTAATCCACAAACCTCAAGTGTTATATTCATATAAGTCATGTATTAGAGGTGGGGATATCCACAAACCTCAAGATTGTCACCATTGCACAAATTCTTCACTCAACGGTGATTTGGATGGTCATGAGTATATAAATGAAAGTATTAAAGTAAACTAACAAATTCTTCACTCAACGGTGATTCGGATGGTCATGAGTATATAAATGAAAGTATTAAAGTAAACTAACTAGTTTGACTAAGTGTTCAAATGGGGTATGGTGGATAGTTTAATTGTAGAACCAAGGTTCAACATTACCATTTCATACCATAACACAAGTCTTTCAACATAGGTTGGAGGCTCGGTTTGGTTTCATCATCTTTTTGATTTGTAGATCACTTAGTGTTTTGTAAAGGTGAAATAATATTGTGTAATAACCTTAAAATTTCTAAAATATAACTTCAACACAAGCCTTCCAAAATTGAAGTTATTGGTGACTTGTTTTAGTATGTAAAAGGCTAAAGAAAACAAGACAAGAAAACATGTATGAAAGAGTCAAGTATAATATTTCTAACTCGGACCTAAAAAATAGGGGTTTACCATACTTGTTTCACCTTGGTGATTAAATGGTTATGTCTTAGAGGTTGTTTCAAGTGGTAAAGAAATTGAAGAAGAAATTAAGAAAGAAAGTATAAATAAAAAAATAAATAAATAAAACTCACAAGTTGTTAATATTTCTTGCTAAAATGATGAAGTTCTTGAATGGATTGAGAGAGTTTAGAAAGAGGTTAGAACGATGAAAGTGATTAGAGGGGGATTTGGGTTGGTATTTATAGATGAAAATTGTGATTGGGCATTAATGTAAGTAGTTGAAAATATGAGTGAAGGGAAAATACAAAGGGACAATACAAAAATTCAAATTTAACCCAATAACTTATTTTATTTATTAATTTGCACCACAAACTAATAATTTAGAATTATATTTTAACATATGAATAACAAAATAAAACTTATAAATAATTTTCTGAAAAAGAATATAAGTCCCGTTAAGTTGTTCGGTTTTACGTTAAATGTGTATTCACAATTGTTTAAATGTTGCACAAACATATAATCAACAAGAATAATATAAAAAAATATTTTCACTATGATCAAGTCTTGAGATTACAATGATTGAATAAGGAGTAATATTACATTTAAAAAAATGTAAAGTACGTAACGTTACAATAATTGTAACCTGTGTATTTTTTTAATGTTTTGATATGAATTTTTTACTGAACCGATCTATATTTTGTAAAATACAATAAGTTAATACGTATAATTTGCACATTTGCATGTAAACCCTTCAACTTTATAAAGTAAATTACTTTTCTTTTAACTAATCTATACTGCAACCTCCGGTGCAACACCCTTATTTTCATCTATGTTTTTACGTTTTATTTTCTAAACGGTTCTTTATTGAATTCTAAGTTCCAAGTATTGTCAAAGGTCCCACTGTAACACACAAGTTTGTGAGTTTGTGACGATTTCATTTGTTATATATATTTTGAATGGTAGCAATGATGTTTAGGTTGTGTCGCTGGGTGGTGGATTTTAATGGTTGTCAAAGAAAAAGAAGAATAAGAAGATCTAGGTGGTCCTATAAGTTTTTTATTTTTATTTTTAATTTTTAAGGGCATTTTAGTCTTTTTATAAAAGAATTAACAGAGAAACTAACGGTGTTAGGGTTTTGGATATAAATGGATATAAAAATGAAACGTTAGGGGGTCATTAGTAATTTTGAAACAGTAAGGATGCAAGTAGTTAAAATGAACAAATATCAAGGATGCAAATGGTAATTTACTCAAAAAAATTAACATCGAATGTTATCATGCGTCTGATGTTAAAGGTAAACCCACCACCCATCGACGCCACCACCCAAACCTTCTTCTTCCTCTTTTCTCTACATCCACCACCACCGCCCACCGACACCACCACCACCACCCACCACCCATCAACGACACCAACTATCACTTGACATATTCTCAAACAAATCCAACAACCTCATCACTACCAATCCTTACCTAATCATACACAAATGGAAGATCTTTTCAACTTTGCTTGCCACTTTCAGGCCCAAACATTGGATGCGTACACAACATAACAAAATCAGATGGCGATATTTGAAGAAACATGTCTTTAGCAAACTCTTTAACAAATAAAACATCTATAAACAATGTGCTGCATTTCAATCGTTGTAACGATAACGATCTGAGGACTTTATCAGTTGAGAGGATTGGAGTGCATAAGAGGATTACCTCAAGTTGTTCTTCGCAGAGGTCGTCAATGTTGGGGTAAAATGCGACGCCGATGTCGGCGGTGACGACGGAGTAATGGTGCGAGAGTGTTTTGGCGAGGAATTAAGCGAAGATGCCAAACCCTACGATGGCGATTTTTAGGGTTTTGGATTTGGCGATGTAGTCGGAGAGTTTGGAATCATAGTCAAAGGGCTAAGCGCCGTCAATGGTGGAGATTTAGAGGGTTTTGCGGTAGCGGAGAGAGGTGGAGGCGGTGGTGGTCAAAAAGGTTGGAGATTGGGGATGTTGCCGAAGAAATAGTTGTAGTGGTGGCGACAGTGGGTGGTTGTGGTGATAGGGGTTGTTGTGGCGACGACCAGGTTAGTTTTGATGGTGGTGATAGGGGTGTTTTGGTGACGGGCGAGTGGTTGTGGTGGCAACAGGGTGGTTGTGGTGATAGGGGTTGTTGTGGCGACAACCATGTTGGTTGTGGTGGTGGTGATAGGGGTGTTGTGTTGACGACCGGGTGGTTGTGGTGGCGACAAGGTGGTTGTGGTGGTGGTGATGGGGCTGTCATGGTGATGACCGGGTGGTGGTGATGGGGCTGTCATGGTGATGATCGGGTGGTTGTGATGGTGGTGATGGGGTGGCTGTGGTGGTGGTGATTTGAAGAAGATGATGTTGATGGTCATGGTGATTTGCAGGTGGTGGTGCCATATTTTTTTTTGTTTTATATTTTTTTATGTTAAGGGGTATTTTAGCCTTTTTCTACAAAAGAGTTAATAGAAAAACTAATATCGTTAGTCATTTAAATTCAAATGGTTACATAATAAAAATATTAATGATGCAAATGGTTAAAAATTTAAACGTCAGGTTTGCAAATCGAGAGTTTGAAACTATAGGGATGCAAACGGTTAAAGTGGACAAACGTCAGGGATGCAAATGGTAATTTACTTTAATTTTTTTAATGGTCTTAATACTTGATAGTTAATACTAGTTATATAATAATTATTAAAATTTGGGCCATATGTAACATTAACAAGTGATATAGCCCATTATATGAGCAAGAAACGGATGTATTGGGCCTGTTAGCCTGTTTAATATCGTCCTACAAATAATCACCCATCACACATGGCCCACCTTGTGATACCAATATTTAAGGTAATTTAAATCCATCGACATTCTAATAGGAAAAATCGTATTTTTTGATAGAAAATTACTCTATAATAATAATAATATAAATAATGATTGAATATTTACTGAAAATATGTTTTCACGTTAATCTTGGATATCAATAACTATATATAATTATTGCTGATGTAATTGTATTGTAATGGGTTTACGATCTTTAAAAAAAGACTTCATCACAAGCTAATAAGTATAAAAAAATCTAGTAAAAGACTATGGATGCTCAACGTGGTGTATATGTACTAAAGTGCATTGGGAAGTTGTGTAGTTACTTCTCCCATATAGTAAGAACACCGAATGTTTGACAAACGTATTTTTGTATCTTATTATAACTTCTATGAATGTATACATAAAGGGTGTAAGTTTTGAATTAAATATATACTATATAATAAATAAATAACTATGAGTATATGTTTCGACTTCTGATGAAGTTTACATTTCTATTTGCTCGTTCCTTTGAAATGATATTGATTGTGTATGTAAACTAAATAATCAAGCATCTAAAATATAAATCTTTTTATTCTAATAGTTTTTTAAAACATATTAAATTATAATATTTCAATTGCATCTTATTTTAAAATATAATTTTATAATTTTAATTTTTGTTATCTTATTTATAATTTTTTTTAAGATCATTATTTCTTATTTGAGTGACAATAACTAATGACATGTAACATACATAAATATTTATAAAAGTTAATGATTTTAGTATGTTACACATATTTCATCCACGTAGCACATGTATTTCTAACATAGCAATATAATTACAAAAGTAGTACCCTTTTATGTTGAAAGAAAACCAATATTGTTGTTAAATATTTGGCCCTGTTTGAAATTGTCTATTTTGTTGAAACTTGAAAATAACTTTTGATAATAAGAATTTATTAACTTATGATTTTTCAAAATGAGTTTTTAAAAAAATATTTACATTAAGTTATAAACTAAAAGGTTGTAAAATAATCAAAGTAGACATACTTTAAAAACAATTTTTTTTTAATAAAAGGTAGTAGATAGATGTAATGAATAATTAGACTAAAAAAACTTTCAAAAATTAATAAATAACATCATTCTTATCCCTCAAAACTTTTTTTACTCTGTATAAAAATCAATTTGAAAAATAATTTTAGGATTGATCAATTTTTTTTTTGACGAATAGGTGGTAAATAAAAAATCCCAAACATTATTTCTATATCTATAATTTATTAATTTTTAAAAAGATGAATCATGAACCAAAACCCCTTCTTGTTCGACCAAAACCCTGCGACGATTAGCAGCCCTAATATCCCCTGTTTCTTCATCGATTTTCTTCCTGATTCCTTCGATTTTGTTTCAAACATCCTTCATCTCATTCAAACTGCTCACAACTCTTTTTGAAACTTAAACTCTGTTTCAGAGTAGATTAAATTTTTCATTACGTTTGGTTAACGATGGAGTATCGACGACAATCTGATCATCATGATAACGAAGTTCTTCCACCAGGAGTTTCGGTCTCCAAGTTCGATTTTTCTGTTGAAAATCACTTCAAAGCGATGGATGAGATCGCTATGTGTTGTGGAGGATCAGATTGCGAGTATGAACAAGCAGATATTCAGCGATTGAGGTCTTCTGTTACTTTTTTACGGTGCGTTTGCTAACTAAGTTGTTGTTTGTGATTGTTGTTCTACTTGCAAATTGCAATGTTAGTTGAATTGTAAATGTGAATTGACTTATTAATTCCTGATGAATTTGTGAATGATGAATCAAACCTATTGTTAGTTTATTTGATTCTGCACATAAACTTGGTAGTTTCTAGATATGATGTCTGCTATCAGCACAAGGTATTGTTAACTTTGACCAAAAGGATCAAATGTATCAGCTATCAGCCCAGGAATTGTCAATGCTGACCGGTCTCTACTATACATGCATCAGACGTCATCATATGGGCCGTATGAGAAGGCGAAAAATGGTCATGCATGCTGTATAGCCTTGTGAGTGGTGTGCGTGGTAACATTAGTCACTTTCATGCAGAATTTATAACTTTATGGACGCCTCATACAGCCTCGTGCAAGGCATCATACGGCCTGTATAACATGCCAGTGGCGTGTGGAAAGTATAGGTGAGTGGTGTATGTTTAGTTCTGCCCTTTTGACCAAAAAGATTAAATCTATCAGCTATCAACCCAAGAGATTGTTAGTTTTGACCAAAAAGGTCAACTGTGTCTTTTTTTCCTCTTTCACCGTGTAGAAACTTGGAAGTTTACCTTGTGTGATTACCTAATAGAATTAAATGCAGTGTATGCTTCCTTTTTACAATATTTGATTTTAACAACTTCCATTTGCCCATAGGATTGATGAAAGATCTCTTTCTAAGCGAATTAATGACATGTTAGAAGGTAGGACATGGACAAAGTTTTCTTGGGTTATTATATACTTATAAAGTTATGCTCGACAGAATTAGCTTCTGAAATTTTGTATTTACTTGATCACTAATGTGATGTTGGCATCTGGTTGTTCGTATGATTTACTATACAATAAATTTTCATGAGGGTAACTTTGTAAAATAGTAACCAATTTTCAAAAGTGTTCCAGTTAGGTAACTCAAGTTTTAAAAGTGTTCCATTAGATCACTCAATTTTTATATTTTATACAAATTGAAAGTCATAACATATTTTTTAGTATGTTTACTTTTGGATTCAGTTAGAAAATATTTTTTCTATCTTTTGATGCTGATATGGAACGTTGACGTAAATTTAGGCACTTTTTTTTTATTTTTTTCATAATTAACATGTTTTTTTTATTTTTTAATATAATTTTATATATTGAAAATTTTGACTCCCACGTCTTTTTCATCATTACTTTCTTGTCATAATAAAATTTGGTAATGACTCGATTTGATCGTTTGGTGGTCCAATTTGAGAAAAATATGCATGAGTGACTAAATTAGAACACTTTTGAAACTTGGTTACTATTTTGTGACATTTTCCCAATTTTCATGTATAAATAAATAAAACTAATGGAAGTTAACTCATGAAAATAAACAAAATACTTATCATTAGCAATAATGTTCTAAACTTCTGCATTTCAGTTTCCATCTCATGATGTTTATGCAATAGTTCTTGGTTTCTTAACTTGAGATTTTGGTATTAACAGTAAATGGAGAGATTTCCGTTATCAATCTCGATCTATAAGGTTTGCGTGTGAAGATAAAACTTCTCAGGAGAAGGACGTCACTGCACAGATCAATCTGCCTCAGTTCTCTTCAGTAGCTGTTCCCAAGGTACAAACTGATGTAACTAATTGACTGTTTTAAATATACATTTTATTTAACGTTTCATTCAAAAGACACCTTATTAGATTAGGTTTAATATATATGCAGGATATGTTAGATGGAAACACAAACTCTTCACCATTAAGGTACGTTATCATATGATATTCTCTCTTTCTCTAGGACACTGCTTCCTCGATTCAGTACTGTATAATTAGCTATAATATACAAAAAACCAAAATTACTTTGTTGTCATCATGAGTTTGAAAAATGAAGGATTCAAATAAGAATTTACAGTTTGTTCTTCCCACTTTCTCATGAGCGTTTGTTGATCAGTAATCAGTATACGTGTTTGATGGTTGATGTTTATTCGTTGGTAATTTTAAGATTTTCGAATAAATTTTGTATGTATTTTAGCTTTATGCTTCATGATTGTTGAAGATCCTAATCTTGGAACTTATTTGTATTTTACTGATAGAATCCATAATTCCATATTATTCAATGTTTTAGACTTTAGTTTGTGATTATGTTTGAACATGTCTTTATTTTCTGTAAGTCATACATCTGTTTCCAATTAGGCTTGCACTGGTTACTAATAGGTGAGTGTTCCTCACACCATAAATAATGCAGATTTTGACACAAAATAGTCTGTAATTTTCTGCTTGATGAGATATATTATAATGTTAACTTCTACTTCTGTTACGTGATTAAGGCCTTATGTTACATTTTAAATTTTTATAAATACTTGGTATGAATATCAAGGTTTGTTGGAGATTTTCACCTACTCATTGATATATCATTTAGTTTTCCTATAAATTTCATCTTAAACATTTTGCTGCAGCAAAGATATTGTAATGCATGTCGGAGGGCATGTTTGGGCATTGGATTGGTGTCCTAGAGTTCAAAGTTCTACATTTGACACAAATGTTGAGGTACATATCTTACATAAGCGCTCTCCCTCCCTCCTTCCCTTCCTTCTTATGTTCAAATGTTTTCACATGGTGCTTGATTTTTCTGCAACAATGTTTTCACATTATAATTAACTAAAGGCATGAACTGGCTTCTTGTTCCAATATATAACATTATAATACGGGGTAGGCAATGATTCTCAAATATTATGAATTAACAATTGTAATTCTGTTGTAGCATCACATATGTTGCAAATACATTGGAAAGGTTGTTGATCTTTCTTCTGTTATAGAATAGTGAAACAAACATCTTATTGAATTTTTGTTCTTTCTTTTTGTAAATGGGTTCTAGTTCATTGCCATTTCTGCTCATCCTCCAGAGTCTTCATATCACAAAATTGGTGCTCCACTTACTGGAAGAGGTCTCATTCAGATATGGTGTTTGTTGAATACTGTTGTAAAAGACCAAGATTCGATTCCTTTAGTCAAAGTCAAACTAGGGAATTCTTCTACAAATATTGATTCTACAAAGTTAAAAAGACCCAAAAATAATCCTATAAATGAATGGATGACAGTGATCAATCAATGCAAGATTCGTCTCTTCAATCTCCTGAAAATGCAAACAATTTACTTCAATTAGTTGCCAAAGAAGAAGCTGATAAATATTTTAAATCTCGTAAGCCACAAAAGGCAAGAGGAAGACCTAGAAAGAAACCAAAGAATGTATCGTTAAATAATTTCGAAGGTGGCAATAAACATATTCAATCACTTACTGAATTTAATAATAGGTCACCTAAAAAAAGCTCACAACCTCTTGCTGTTGAATTTCCTGATAAAGTTATGCTTTTGACCCCTAAAATCTTGACCAAGGAGGAAGTCACCAAAAAGGAATATAAAGTCTATACTCGAAGGCCAAAAGATTTCAGTAAAGACCACACAGCAAAGTCCACATGGACATCTTTAACTCAAAATTAACAAAATGCCAAACATGGAGAAATAGTCAAGTAAATGGTGCTGATTTACATATTTTATCTCAAAATTGTGAAAGTCCTGTTGGCCAAGATGCTGCTTTGCCTAGACTTGTAATGGGCCTGGCCCACAATGGAAAAGTTTCGTGGGATTTGAAATGGAGGCCTTCTGATTCCTGCATTTTTTCCAAACACATAATGGGCTACCTTGCTGTCTTGCTTGGGAATGGTTCTCTTGAAGTGTGAGATTATTAATTCTTATAATGATGAGTCAATATGTAATTATAAGTTATATTCTTTTCAATATTTTTTCTTCATTATGATACTTTTTATGCAGGTGGGAAGTACCTCATCCTCATGTTATTAAAGCTATATTTTCTTCTTATCAATTAGAAGGTACCGATCCTCGCTTTCTTAAATTGAAGCCAGTTTTCGTATGTTCAAAGTTGAAATGTGGTGATAGACTAAGGTAATTGCTTTAAACTTTTTAATGCAATTGTCGTTGTATATTGCAGTATCAAGTTATATTCTAATTTTTAGGATCTATTTTGTAGAATTGTGATGGTATATATGATCGCATTAGATCTTACTATTGTATATTTTTACTAGTAAATCTTCTTTAACATTCTTACTTTGTCAGTTTGGCTTGAACCTTCTTTTTTAATATATTATTTTTATACAGTATTCCCCTGACACTGGAGTGGTCAGCATCAGCTCCTCATGATCTCATTCTGGCTGGTTGTCATGATGGACTGGTAAACTGAATTATATGTAATATTCAAATGATGTGTATTTAAATCATCCCCTAAGACATCTGTATGCATTCAGGTTGCCCTTTGGAAATTCTCTGCAGATGGTCTATCTAAAGGTACTCTTTTATGTTTTCACTTACTATATTTTAAATTCTTACTGTTGGTTAATAATTAAGTTTGGTATTGTTGGACTGAACTGGATAGAACGCACACATTGACAACCGGGTTTGTGACCAACTCCCGGACACGACTGTTTTCTATCATATTGATTGAAAACCACACAAAAACAATAACCCTACACCTCTAGTTATACTAATAAAAACTTGCTCACCAAGCTAATCTATTCCTAACTGACTCAATCTTCTATTTTCTATTGAGATATACACACCATACTAATAAAACAATACTGAATAAACAAATAAAGACTTTCCTAAAAACTTTATGAATATCTTGAGTCCTTGACCAAAATTCTTTAGTCAAGATTAACCCTGTAGGGATTTTTTTACTCTAGTTAAATTCAGTTTTGTGCCATTTTTGCAGATACTAGACCTTTGCTTTGCTTCAGTGCAGATACTGGTCCTATACGGGCTCTTAAGTGGGCCCCTGTGGCCAGGTCAGAGTCTTAGAATAAAAATTGTTTTTTAATTATGATTTATTTGTTTGGTGAGAAAACTAAAATACATAAAAGCTTTTGTTAATATCTTCAGTAATCCTGAGAGTGCAAATACAGTTGTAACTGCTGGACATAAAGGTGTAAAGTTTTGGGATATACGGTAAGTATCTATCTAATCATCTTTATATTTGCTTATGCACATACCAAGCTTCGATTGTGGGATAATTATCTAACTAAACATCTTTAAATTCTTTTATTTGCAGTGACCCTTTTCACCCTCTTTGGGATGTACCTGTTCAAAAATTATAAATAGTTTAGATTGGGTGCCAAATCCAAGGTACCACGGGACTTTTTGTAATTTTCTTCATGTTATCTTTTGTTTTATTAATTTTATATATGATTTTGGTTACAGTTGTGTTGTTTTATCTTTTGATGATGGGGAAATAAAAATTGTCAGCTTATTGAAGGCTGCTTGTGACATCCCTGTTACTGGTATGCCATGTAATAAGACACAAGATCATGGATCTTATTGTTATTATTGTTCATCATCTTCAATTTGGAGTGTCCAAGTATCTAGATTAACAGGTAATTTCCTTCATAATTATTTGGATATTATTAATGGTGGAATGTTAAACGCATTTATATGAAAACAGGACAATTTAGGCTGTATATTAGTTTGCTTAACAGGTAAAATATAAAAAGTAGTAAACGGGTCCAATGGGTCATGATTCAAAGGCACTAACGTGTATTTGAATGCCTAAGTTTTACACAAATTGTTTCATTTATAATAACTTATATTATTATTTGAACATGGATTGCAGGCATGGTTGCATATTGCTGTTCAGATGGTAAAGTTATTCATTTCCAGGTGCACTTTTAACATTTTATATTGTCATCTGATAATGTTTCCATTTTAGACATAATTCATATGCATCATTATACACATTTCATTCTGGTAAAACAACCAGTCTTATATCTACAAGCATGATCATCAGCTTACAAACAAAGCAGTGGAGAAAGATCCTCGAAGAAACTCTGAACCTCATTATCTTTGTGGGTCCCTAACAGAGGAGGATTCAACTCTTACTTTGTTATCTCCGCTGCCAAACGTCCCATTTCCAATGAAGAAATCTTCCAATGAATGGAGTGATGTCCCCAGATCCAGACGTGGTGTTGTTTCAAAGTCAAATCGAGAAAAGAGAGCCAAGGATCAAATCTCAAAACGCAAAACACCACATAAGCAACCATCAGGTTCATCTCTCTCTCTCTCTCTCTCTCTATATATATATATATATATAGGGTTAGATCATTTATTAACCTTGTAAATATCTCAAGTACCGTGAGAAATTATATCAATAGGTCATATTTGAATTCAACCATGTATATCTGCGTGTATCTCAGGGTTGGGTTTTTGTTATGCTAATGATATAGGTCAAAACTTTAGTTCGGAAGGCACATTGGTGGTAGCACAAAAGACCGATACCCCACGACAAACCCAAACCAACCAAGCATTAGTGTGCATAGATAATGACAATAAGAGTGAAGAAGATAATGAGAATGAAGTTCTTCCTCCAAAAACTGTTGCAATCCACCGTGTAAGATGGAACATGAATAAAGGTAGTGAGAGATGGCTATGTTATGGAGGTGCTGCAGGAATCGTACGGTGTCAAGAAATTAGATGACTCCGAACGTTTCTTAAAAACACTAGATTTCATGAATAGTAGGTGGTTTTGTCCGGTACTCGGGTACTCGCAACCGATACACCACCGCCACGTATGTAAAAGTTTTGTCCGCCATTGATTATGAAGATGGTGATAAAGTTCTGATAAGTTTTCAATAGTATAGAGAGACGATCAACAAATATGTATGTGAATTATGAAAAATATGAAGGTTATATGCAAGGTTGTGAGCGTATCATGTGCATGATCAACTAAAAACACATATATTAATACCATTTTTTTACTATGTTATTTGTCTTAACAAACAATTTATTTTGCCCATACTTCTTATTAGCTCGTGCATCTCCTGTGCCAACCTAAAAAAACCAAGGTAAAAACCCGGTCCTAAAATACTAGAAAATTCAGGTTTTTTTACGTTGAGGTGGTTGTAACAAATTACGTAGACCTAATTTTTACAGATGTCAGTGTATAATATCATAATATGTAGCATAAATCTACTAGTGGAGATGTTTATATCATCTCAGCTTATAATAACATATAAAAGAACGGATTGTTATTTTCGTTCCTGATATTTGATGTTTTTTATCATTTTCATCTAAATTTTTTTGTCTTTTGTGGGTCTAACATTTAAAAGACTTTAATTTTCATTCATTTTTGTTAACCTCGTTTATTTATTTGTTAACTAGCCATCACGTGCACATCACCTGAAGGGTATTTAGATACTTTTATACCTTACCAGGAAAAAAGAAAATCTAAATAAACATTGTTTAAGTTTATCAAACCTTATTAAATTGCTTTTAATATTCAAAGTTGAAGTCTTTTTAAACGTTCAACAAACAGAATTTATGGAAGTGAATGAAATGACAAGATTTAGGATGTCAGGAACACAAAGAGGAAAAATAAAATTTTTGAATGAAAATAACAAAATACATCAAACCTTAAGGACGAAAGTGATAATTAACTCTCCGTAAAATGATAAAGAATGAATATATATGTTTTTTACGTAAGAAGTATATGGTCCTAAAATGGAAATGAAGTTAAAAGTTTATTCATGTTACTAGTGTATTCTTTAATAATTATACAATTGAAGATATATTCTCATTTTTTAGTGTGTTTAATATCAATAGAGATGTTTCTTTTAATTTGTATTATATGCTTATACTAATAAACATGTAAAATTATCTAGACTTTGTTTTTGTAATACTTAGTTACATAAAGCAGATTATACACTACTTCTTAACCATGGACCCAATAATTGAATGTCCACAAATGGCTTAAGGTTGAAAATGGTTTTCTATCTTTTCAATTACATAAAAACTAAGTGTGACTTTATTATCAGATCTAAGAAAAAAAAATAACTTTATCTTTTACTCAATAACACTTATAAATAATCATTGACAGAAACTTAAACATCATGTTATCTAAGTAGAAATACTTCTAAGTAAAAATACTTAGCGATTAACATAATAACATATGAGGTTGTTTAGTTGGTGTGTTTGAGAGATCAACGTCGCATCCTCAAAATTTCTTCAATGGAGGGCGGAGAAGGTTGTGTACAAAAGGGTAACAATTGAGTTAAATTGTATTTGAATATTATTTCAAAGCTTGTTAGTAACATCACGTATCACATAGATGTATAACTTATTATTAAAATACTTAAAAAAGATATTACTACAATTAACTATTCTGCTCCAATAAAATAATAGAAGTAACTTATTAAATTTGTTTAGTTTATGTAAACAGATGAAAACATTGTAATTTCTTTCTGCTTTTATTATAATTTACTGATCAAACATCATGCAAGTCTCATTTAAAGTTATTAGAAGAGTGACAATTAGTTTATAGACCCTTTACATGTCAAAAGTTGACTTTTGGCCTACCCAACACTCATTAACCCATGACTTTGAATTCAAAGGCATCACTTTCAGAACGTTCATAGGGCACGTGCTATAATCATTCTTGAATAACAATAGACTTGGTTTATAATGTTAAGGATGCAATGATTTATATGGCATAACAATCATTTTATTGTACGAATATCAATGAATATGTTATCATATCTCTATTGTTTAACTATGTATATTTTGAGAAAGTTAGTTATTATTTTCATCTTGTTGGCATATGTTGGCATATGCAAATCATGTGAGTGGACTTTGGTTGTTGATATCCAATCTTGAATGAAGGTGCAAGACCGTTTAAGACTCGAGGCATTGTCGGAGGAGCAACCTTTAGGCTCGTCTCACTCTCATCACAATGAGATTATGGTACAGTGAGATCATGGAGGTTTCTCATGTGTCATGGTTTAAACGAAAGAGTATTAATAAAATTTATTGAATGTATTCATCCTAGAGAGTAACTAAAGCGCTACACACATTTTGAATATATAAGCTAAGAGGATGACAAATAAGCTAAGGGCGATACTTAAGGGCACTCGTTATGATCTTAGTTTATTTTTTACTTCTAAAGTTGTCTAAAGTCATATGTTTTAGATTTGAAAAACTTTTCATTTATGAAAAGCTTAATTTAAATTTTAAACTGAGTTATATTAAAATTACAACTATATAAGATTAGTTTTTATAAAACCAAATGATGAAAATAAACTCATTTCATATCGAATATATTCATAAGTGATTATATTAAGTAATTGTTTCCTTTCATTTGAACATATGTTAGGAGTTGTAATGAGTAGTAGGTGACATGCCTCATATTTCAATTTTGACTTTGGTTTTTCAAAAAGAAAAAAAAACTCGTCTATCGAAAAACACATCAAACCCATGGTCAACTTCGTTTGAAATCTGTAGATGATGCATTAAATTTAATATTCTCAAACTACGTACTTAATTTATGAGCATTTATACACCAGTAGAATTAACTCACATCACGAGAATATTATGATTGTTTCAAAAATCAAAGTTTTAAATCACCTGATGTAGATACTAAAAAGTTGAGGGGCCAAACGTCAACATCAAATACTGTCGTTATACGCCTACATACATCACCTCCATTTATCTCCACATGATGCTCTGTACCCCAACCTAGGGTTCCAATTTCTGCTCACTGATTGAACCTAGATCCCTAAATCCACATTCATTCATCTTCGTATGAGTTCGATTCTACTACTATTGATCCAATTATGTTCAGGCTTTGAAGTTTGATCCAGTTTCCACCATTGAAATCTCCGCTTTCGATTTCCCAATGTTCATATCCGTAGTGTATATGCTGTAAGTAGTAATCAGTATGTGCGAATCTGTTTGTTGAAGCTGCAGGTGCTAATCTGGAATCCGTGTGTGTGTGATTTTCAGTTCAATGGTAACTTTACCCTCTTCATTGGTGGTGTGTTTGTTAGATGAAGTGGTGAAGCTCATGATTGTCGGAGATAGTAGATCTCTTCCGTGCTATTGACAGCTGGTAAGTTATTTGAAAATGATTAATCTTTCGGAGTTCTAGTGATTTAGTGAATCATATGGAAATGTTGTTTCAAGTTTTGTTATTGTTTGTAGTATGTTAGATCCACACATTCTGCTGCATATTTGTTGATTTGTAGCGTATTTGCTTTGATTGGTTATGTTGGTGAGTGATCTGCATTTCTGCAATTTGCTCATAGGCTCATGATTGATTGTATTTATTTAGGTCTTTGGGATTCACGCCAATTTGGAAATCTGCAATATCAGTAATCAAAATCTAGATAGTAAACTATAATGGTAATCTACAAAACAGTATTGTATTATTTCTTGCATAATATCTTTCAATGATCCACACATTTCAAATTTCATCTTGCTTTTTTAGTTATACAGTGTTAAAAAGTGATAGAGCAACTTTCCAGCGCTTATTCATCTCAAGGGATATTTGAAGCATAAATGGTGATTGAAATATATAAGAAATAATTGTAGTATATTGGCACATGAGAACTAAAATTCTGCTACTATGTTATCTTTCTGCACAACTGTTTTGCTGTACTAGTATCATTGCTCCACTGATGCGATTACTCGGAAAAAAGATTGAAAATATCCCCTTTAAGTTGATAAAAGCTGATTAATGAAATAAGTTGATAGAAGTCAATTAATTATCAGTTAAAACTTTTGAGCTGTGCTAGTACACTATTCGTTTAATGATCATGATACAAGACAAGAAAAATGACGTGGCTAGTTTTGCTTTGCATCATTGCAGGATTCATCCCGCTTCCGTTTTGCCTACAAAGTCATCTTATGTTCTGACCTGGATTCTGCTCTATAACCCATGGTTGAAGGCTAAGTGATAGCTACTGAAGGATACATACGTGCTTTCACCATATAATCGTCAAATTAAGTAAAACGTTATAATAAATGGGTTCACCCTATGGTACCCATGAGATTGTTGAGTTGAAAGACGAACCCAACTTGAGTGATTTCTCCAATGGGAGAAAGAAGTCGACTCAAGGGTGCAGTAGATATCTGGAAACTGACATCAATAAGCTATTTGAGGGCATTAATATTAGACATTCATTCAATGGTTCAAGTTTCTCTGATGAAACAGGCGGGCCCTCACCAAGGAAAAACCCCTCAAAGAAACCAATGAGAATGAGTTTATCCTCTTCATCAGGAATGGGGTATTCCGAGCCTGTTTCTTTGAAACAAGCTTTAAGGGGGTTATGCATTTCTCAAGCTTCAGAATTGGCTGCCATGAAACGTTTATCAATGCCATATAGCAACAGTGCTCAATCTACCCCTCGATTTCATCTTGAAAAGTCAACAAAAAGTGTTGACCTTTTAAAGGAAATTTTACGTGCACCAGAATCAGATAGTCAATCTTCAAGTGAACCAGTGCAAGAAAAGAAAGTTATTTCAATTCACCCTGAAGATTCTACGGGGTCGGTCAGTTCTAAAGTAAATCCAGTAAATAATCGTGACAAGAATAATTATACATCAAATAAGCCACCAGCAAAGTCACGTCATAAAGGAAGGCCGATAAGAGCTTCACCACGTGCAGTCAAGACGGTAATTCGGACAAAGACCCTTGTGAAGAAAAAGTTAAAACAGGAGTTGAATTCCATCACTCCTGCTTCCAATGCATCAGTTGTGAATTCCCAATTGAGATGCCAAAAATGCAATTGTGCTATAAAAGATGCTAAAGTTGAGCCCAATAAAGACTCTCAATCTCCCCATTCTACAAGTAGTACAGATGATGGCATGCAAAGAAAGCTCAACACTTTGACCAGCTATGGTAAAACCATCTCCTTACTACACAGTAAGAATTCAAAATCTGGAGATAGAGGAGAATTCACACAAAGTTCAAATAGCAGCATATATGAATACAGTAGCAGTACCAGTATTAGTGAAGAAAGAAATCTTAGTGGGTGTATTATCATCAATAGACCACATATGTCAAAAGACATCAGATGGCAGGCGATTAATCATATGATGAAACAAGAAGGGTTTCTTGGATTGAGACATTTCAATCTTTTGAAAAAGCTTGGTTCTGGAGATATTGGTACAGTTTATCTTGCTGAATTATGTGGCACAAATTTCCCTTTTGCCATTAAAGTTATGGATAACGAGTTCTTGGAAAGAAGGCAAAAGATGCCTAGAGCCCATATGGAAAGAGAGATTTTAAGCATTTTGGATCACCCTTTTCTCCCTACTCTGTATGCTCATTTTGTTTCTGAAAATTATCGTGTTTGGTTATGGAGTATTGTCCAGGTGGAGACCTACATGTCCTCAGGCAAAAGCAGCCTGCCAGATATTTTCATGAGCAAGCAGCACGGTGAGTCAAACTTCTGGTCTTCATCGTATGCATTTCATTCCCAAACCGAATACGCAAAATATTTGATGACATGACATGATATAGGATGCCATTGTCTGTTTTGTTTAACTGACTTGTCGATTTAATAGCGTTCTGCGTCATTAGATGATAAATATATTGGTTTTAGTTGGTGTCATTTCTGTACATGATTTTAATTCTTTCATCAACAGTTTTCTTTAGGTATTTGTTTATGCATCAGTAGATGATAAATTTAATGGTTTTAGTGGGTGTCATTTCCTTACACGATTTTGATTCTTTCATCAACAATGTTCTTTATGTATTTTTTTATGTATGTGTTATGTCAAACCTAGAGGTGGAAATGTAGCACATCTACTTATATCAACTGGTCAAATAAAAAAAATCAAACTGGTCAAATAAAAAAAATCAGCCAGAGAGCTGAGTAAACAAGTTGAAAGTTCATGTAAAGTCTTTATTTCATGCATACAACCTTGTAATTTTAATTTAAGGTATGATTATAATTGTAATATACATGTTATTATAATCATGTTAAAGTTCTATTTATATATAGAATTGGGATAGACAAAATAATATATATAAATGAAAATTGTGGATCAACCAACGCACCTGCCCCTTCAACCTGACATGCCCATCACTAACTTAGACGTTGCATCTGCATGCAGATTTTATGTTGCAGAAGTTCTTCTTGCCCTTGAATACTTGCATATGCTTGGAATCGTGTACCGAGACTTGAAACCCGAAAATATTTTAGTTCGAGAAGACGGTCACATTATGGTTACAGATTTTGACCTTTCACTCCGGTGTTCAGTGAATCCAACTTTAATTCAATCACCTTCATCGGGCCCATTGGAGCCACCTAGGATGTCAGGCCCATGTGCTGGTTCGAGCTGCATAGACCCGTTCTGCATCAAACCCACCTGTCAACAAGTCTCGTGCTTCAACTCCAAAAAGTTACCCACATCAAAAGCCGGGAAAACAAAACCCAACCTTGCGGCACCCAACCGCTCGCTACCACAGCTTGTTGCTGAGCCGACAGAAGCTCGATCCAACTCTTTCGTTGGGACCCACGAGTATTTAGCTCCTGAGATCATCAAAGGAGAGGGCCATGGAAGTGCAGTCGATTGGTGGACTTTCGGTATTTCCTTTACGAGCTTTTATATGGAAGAACACCATTTAAAGGCCCCGGAAACGATGAGACACTAGCCAACGTGATCTTGGAGAACCTTAGGTTTCCTGAAACGCCCCTGGTTAGTTTTCAGGCTCGGGATTTGATCAAAGGGTTATTAGTGAAAGATCCTGAATACCGATTGGGGTCACAAAGAGGGGCAGCTGAAATTAAAAGCCACCCATTTTTTGATGGGTTAAACTGGGCTTTGATCCGATGTGCATCTCCGCCCGAGGTGCCTGAGCCGTATAATCTCACGGTTTCTAAAGCCGCTTCGTTAGAGAGAGCTAGAAAGTATTTGGATTACTCTGGTTCTTCAGATGGCCATCTTGAGTTTGAGTTGTTCTAGCAAAGGGGCCATTTCTGTTGGAGAAATTGTACAAGATATTGCTAAAGTTTTGTAATCTTTAATCGATGCGATTGTGTAAGTTATTGCTTAGATTAAATGAAATTTCGGTATATTTGCATTACGAATGTTAAGAGGTTTTGAGGGGCTTTTGGGGGGGTATGTGTGAAAATCGGTTCGACACACGAGCCTGTTTAACTTGACCGGGATGGAACCGATTGGGACCAAACTGTTTTCTTTATTGCAATGTCCTAGGGGATGGTCTCATTGCTGGATGTTCCATGGTGGTATATAACAAGTCCTGATCACGTTTGCCTCTTTCGTTTTTTTTATGGGTTTAAACGAGCTCCATCTAACTAGTTTTATCGTATGCTTCGATCGCTTCTCTTGGTTATTTTTGGTTTTTGTAGGGGCCATCCATCATGTTTGATCCTTCTGTAATTTGTTCATGATGTCGATAGTAGGAAAACATATCATGCATAATTTGGCTATTGTGGATATACGTAAAAATCTCTGTGTGTTGATGGTTGTTTAACATGTTTTGTTTCGTCCAGAGTTTTGAGTTTGATAAGATTGTGTTAAGCACCAGTAGAATGTTTGATAGATCTGTACAATTATAATATCTTTGAAACGGTAAGCCAAAGCACATGGCATTCTATCTTTTTAAATTACATATAAACAAAGAATAACTTTATTATCAGATCTAAGAAACATAAAAAATACATATAATTATATATATAGTATATTATATAGTTATATAATATATCTTACTGGTTTGGTGGTCGAACCGGATTTAAGAACCAGATGACATTATAATTATATATATAGTATATTATATAGTTATATATATAATTAAATATAAGTAGTTTATATATGTATTTTTAATTATATATAAACTTAACTTTTTATTATATCCGACACGCTAATTTATTAAACATTCTGTTTTTACCCATTAAAATCCAAAATAAAAAATAAAATCAAAATCCGGTTCGAACCAGTCTGGTTTCCCAGTCCGACCACCTATTCGGGACGAACCGGTCGGTCAAACCGCCTCAAAACAAGTCAATACGAACCAGACCGGCCACCTATCCGATTCCGGTTGGACCGGCCGGTTCGATTCGGTCTCAACAACACTAGAAATAACTTTATTGTTTACTCAAGAACACTTATAAATAATCATCGACAGAAACTTAAACATCATGTTAGCGATTAACATAATAATATATGAGTTTGTTTAGTTGTGTTTGAGAGATCGGTTTAGTTGTGTTTGAGAGATCAACGTCGCAGCCTCAACATTTTTTCAATGGAGGGTGAGGAAGGTTGTGTACATAAGGGTAACAATTGCGTTAAATTGTATTTGAATATTTATTTCAAAGCCTGTTAGTAACATCATGTATAACATAGATGTATAATGTGTGTGTTATTTAAATAACTTTAGAAAAAGATATTACTACATATTTTGCTCCGATAAAATATGACTACATATTTTGCTCCGATATATTGTATTTGTTTAGTTTATGTAAACTGATAAAAACGTTTTGATTTCTCCTTGCTTTTATTATAATTTACTAATGAAACATCATGTAAATCTCTATTAAAGTTATTGGAAGAGTGACAATTAGTTTATAGACTGTTTACATGTCAAAAGTTGACTTTTGGCCTACCCAACACTCATTAACCCATGATTTTGCAAACAAAAACATCACTTTCATAACATTCACAGGGCATGTGCTAGAATCATTCATGAATAACAATGGACTTAGGTTATAATGTTAAGGATGCAATGATATATATGGCATAAGAATCATTTTATGTTATTAATTAGATTTAGTAAACCCGTGTAATGCACGGGTTGAAAATATAAAAACAACATAAATTATAAATGTAAGAATATTTCATATTATTAAGTTACGTGTTATTATAACAATGAAATATTAAAAGTTATATTTATATGTTATAAATATTCAAATACTTTTTTAAATAATATAACAAACAATTGATCCGTGTAAAATTAAAAACCATATGTCTTAAAATCACAACAACATAAAATAAATATATGTATCAATAAATATTTATTTTTTTAGTTTTTTTAAATTAAATTTTACTTGGCTATAAAATACGCATAGTTCAAAACAATATGATTATACAATTACGCTGATAATATGAAAAATTAAATCCAAAACAAAATGAATTACTACTATTAATTAAGTTTCTTAAAATAAAAAACTTCACGAAATAATATATTAGTTTAGGTGGAAAAAAATTTTTGAGTAGCAATATGAGAGTGACATGTGTCATCTTACATACTTTTTTATTATTTTACTAGCTTTAGTGAATCTGTGTATTACACGATTTGAATAAATATAATATTAAACGTAATAAAATTTACTTAATTATAAAACGATACTCTAAAATAATATATGATTTAAATTATGTAAAAGTAAAAAATTTGAAGTAATAAAACAACGATATCAACTTTATAATTTTTTCCAAAAAGAATCAACATTTTGTTTAAAAAAATAACATTTTTATAAATATCCTTATTATAACTCTCATTTTTACTTATTTTTTGTTATAAAACATTTACTTTTTCAAAACACTAAATTTTAAATATTTTATATTTTAAATAGTTTGATGTTCTAGTAAAAAATATTTTTATAAATATTTGTTTCTTTAGAAATAACATCAATAAAAAGATATATTTCTTAATTTATTGGAAAACCATTATTAATCTAAAAATACTTAAATAATATTTTTGTATTAAGGTATTTATTTAATAGAAGAGATAAACGGGAAAAGTTTTATGAGAATGAATGTGGTGTAGACATGTGTCCTCACTAGTTACTCTTTATTATGGTAGTAGGATTATATATACTTCTAGGTTAGTATCCCGTGTATTACATGGGTTAGATTAATAAAATAATAAATAATTAATAATAAAAAATTATGAATTATAAAATCATGTTTGAAGATAAAATATTATTATAATAGCATATGAATAAGTATTTCATGTAAATAAACAATAGATAGGTTATAGACATATAAATATATAGATAAATAGATAGTCTAGAAACTCATTTATTAAACGAATTATAGTTATTAATAAACACGAAAAGTTACAGTACGATTTTCTTAAATATTTGTTGTAAGATTTTCTTATACAACTTTATTGTTTATAAAAATCTTGTTTATTAAACTTAAGTTTCTAATTATTCTGGATGTTTTAATAAAACTACTTTTAGAAAATACTTTATTTTTTATAATTATTTAAAAAATGATTGATTTAAAATATTTTGTTTCAAAAGGTTCAATGTTTTAGATAATATATGAATTTTAAATTTTTTTAAAAACTATATTAAAAACATAGTTTGATTTTAAAAAAATGTAGATGAGAGAAAAAAATGTATTAATTAACCAAATTAATTTTTATGAAGAGAGAGAAATTATTTGAGTGTTTAAATTACTTTAATACCCTTTTGGAGAAAAATAAAGTGAGGATGTTTAAAAAATAACAAGCGTCAAAAAAAAAGGTTTAAAAAGATAACAAGTGGTAAAAAAACTTTTTTTATTAATATCTATAGATATATATATATATATATATATATATATATATATATATATATATATATATATATATATATATATATATATATATATATATATATATATATATATATTATATATATATATATAATATATATATATATATATATCAATATCAATGAATATGTTATGATATCTCTATTGTTTAACTATATATATTTTAAGAAGGTTTAGTTATTATTTCCATCTTGTTTCTATGAAAATCATGGATCAAACTATGTCTTTTATTAATATAAAAAATTGCATGTTATATCAGAGTAAATTACACAAATAGTCTCTAGAGTATGCACGTATTGCAACTTTAGTTCTTGCTTTCAATAAACTACAGACGAGGGCCTGAACTATGCACATCAGCAGTTCCCGATGCTAATTGAGGTTAAGTTTCACTGTTAGTGTTTTTAAAAAGAAAAAAATACTCTTTCTTTTTATCTTTTTCTCCACATTCAACACCCACCACCACCACCACCTCTTCCTTCAACCTACCATCGCCGCCACCACATCTACCCTCAACCAACCACTGCCTGCACCTTAACCCACCACTGCCTGCACCTCAACCCCCACTGCCTGCACTTCAACCCACCACTGCCTGCACCTCAACCCACCACCACCACACCATCTACACCCTCAACCCACCATCTACGTCGGTGCCTGCAATCTCAACTCACCTCCACAACCCACCACCATCGTCACCGCATCACCCCCAACCCACTATAACCGTCACCAACCCACTACCATTGTCGCCAACCCACCACCACATTCGCCAGCCCACCACACCTTTTCCAACCCAACACCACTGTCACCAACCCACCACCAAAGAGAGAAAGAGTTTAACCTGAGAGAAAGAGAGAAAAGGGGCGAGGGAGAAAGGGAGGAGAGAGAAAAGATGATGATGAAGATGAAGAAGATGAAAAAGATGGAGATAAAGATGAAAAAGATGAAAAGGATGAAGATGAAAATGAAAATGAAGAAGAAGATGAAGAAGATGAAGATGAAGAAGATGGAGGGAGGATGTGATACATAGTTCAGACTCTCATTTGTAATTTATTAAAAGTAGAGACTAGAGTTGCAATACGCACATACCTCTGAGACTATCCATGTAATTGACTCTGTTATATCGTCTAATTTAATAACTACATAGAATGCCATTTTTTAAAATAATTTGCACATCTATCGTTCTTTAAACTAACCTTTATTCAAATTTATAGTTAAGTCAAACATGTGCTACTCACATGAGAGCATTTATATATACTACAAGCATACAATGAGTCAAAAATAGTTTACGTCGCTTCATTTTTGTCACTTTCATGCTACAGTGTTCAAAGTTGAATATTTGAAATATTCGGATAGTGGAAATCATTTATCCGTATCTGAAATTTCGGATACGGATATGTATAACGATTCGGAAATCTGAATTTTTTTTTTGCATTTTTTTGGAATAACTAGATAAATGTAATTATAAAAATAATGTAAAAATAACACATGCTAACAAAAATTTCAATATATAGTAACAAGTCCCAACCAAAACAATAAAAAAACATTTAACACTTTAAAAACTATAATAAAATATATTTTTAAATTTATCCGAAGTCTAAAAATACTTTTTGTTATTTTTTGAAGTGTTAACATTTTCTTTTGTTGGGACTTTTTAGTGTATATTAGGACTCTTTATATGCGTGTTGTTTTTACATTATTTTTATAATAACATATATCTAATTATTGTAAAAAGAAAAAAAGCAAAAAGAAGTTCTGATATTCAAATCGCTATATGTGTTCATATCCGAAGTTTTGAATATCTGAATTTTAGAAATCTGAATACTGATAGTGATTTCTACTATCCGAAAATTTCAAATATCCAACTTTGAACACTTAACATGAATGCAATGGGAATGAGGTGAGTTAAAATATTTTTAACTCATTGAAGGCATGTAAAATACTTAAATGCCTCTCATGTGAGGGTAGATACCTGACTTAACTGTAAATTTTAACGAAAGTTAGTGTAAAAAACAATATTTGTGTAGTTTTTATATAAAAAGGACATGCGATGTAATTGTTAAAACCAAAAAACACACGGTGTAATTTCATGTGTTAAAAAATGACACAATTTGTAATTTACTCAAAATCATGTGATTGGACATTGGTTGTTGATATCCAATCTTGAACGAGGTGCATGATCGTCTAAGACTCGAGGCATTGTCGGGGGAGCAACCTTTAGGCTCGTATCTCTCTCATCACAATAAGATTATGGAAGTTTCTCATATGTCATGGTTTAAACGTTAGAATATTAATAAAACGTAGTGAATGTCTTGGTCCTAGAGAGTAACTAAAGCACTACAACACGTTTTGTAAACCCCGAAACAAACAATATATTACCTAAACAAAACCCATTACATCCGACAGTGCCTTTTAGCAAAGGATATCCTCCATAGTTCCGAGCCCTCTAACGCGGTCCTTCTAAGGAGGGTGGCAAATAAGCCAAGTGCGGTACTTAAGGGCACCCGTTATGGTCTTAGTTTATTTTTCACTTCTAAAAGTAAAGTGTCTAAGTCATATGTTTAAGATTTGAAAAAAATTTCAGTTATGAAAGCTTATTTTAGGTTTTTAACCCAATTATCCTGTATATTAATTAACCCAATTATCCTGTATATTAATTTACCTTCGCTGACTAGGTTGGAGGTGGCGGTTAGGTTTCCTTTGTCCCAACCAGTGGGTTTTGAAGACGATGTGTGGTTGAAGACGATGATGATAAAGAAGAAGAAGATGATGATTAGATTCTTCTGTTTTTAAAAGAGCTGGTGTTAATACCATACCGAGTGAAGTTTCAACCTCCATTGTTTCGGCTTTCTCATCGGACTGTTAAGCCAATTTCAACCCTAACTTATTTGTGTGGCTTCGATACGCGTCTAAGGTCATGTATTCATCTCTTTTGTATCAAATTTATAGCAACTTATTTTACTACTGTTTCATCGAATTAGTGGTGGTGATTGTTTACATTTGTGAGGTTTTAGGTTTTGGAGTATTACGATTGTATTGTTAGATTGGATTCTTATGTTTGCATCAATATTTACTAACTACTGGATTTTGGAGAAACATCAGAAACTCTAGCCATATATGCAAGTTCTTCATATATGAAACAAATTAGTGAATTACAGTTTAACTTTTATGTATCTTTGTTTATTGAAGTTTTTTGATTTCATCGTTTAAAAAAGTAGATTATTCATAACTATTAGATCCACCGGGTAAGACTAGGGGTGTAAACGAGCCAAGCCAGCTCCCAAATTACTCGGGACCGGCTTGAAAAAAGTTTAAATCGAGCCGAGCTTGAGCTCAGATTATTGCTCGTTTATTAAACGAACTTGAGCCCGAGCTTCAGATATCGAGCTCGAGCTGGCTCACGAGCCTAAACGATCTTCTTGTTTATATAGTTTTTTATTTACATATTAAATATATGTAAATACATATTTACATAAATTATATTATTAAATATATTATTATGATAAAAAATAGTTAAATAGTATATATTATGCTATATATAAAAAGTATGGTTATAAATAATTATAAAAGTAACTATAAAAAAATAAAAATTACTAATTTAACAATAAACGAGCCGAGCTCGAGCTTGAAAATTTTCTGACGAGTTGAGCTCGAGTTTTATAAATAAAACTGTAAACGAGCGGAGCTCAAGCTTAAGCTTCCTGAAACCAAAACGAGCTGAGCTCGAGCCTAAGCGGGCTTGGCTCGCTTGTTTTGTAACCTTTCGTATTTTCGTGAATTAAAAGTTAATGTCGTTATATTCTTGTAAGGACTTTTCTGTCATTTAATGAAACTTTGAGGACTCGTTTATGCTTGTTTCTTTGTTAATTTAAAAGTTAATGTGTGTTGCCCGGGTTCAAGACATAATTGCCTTTATCCTTTCTTTTCCTTTTTTCCTCTGTGGGTGATACGTTTTTTTTTGTTTTGTGCCTTTCCTTGATCTGTTGTCATTCTCCTGGTTTTGAAAGGTGTACCCTGCGTTTTTTTTTTGCCTCGCATCGTTCTGACCTGTGTATCCATTTGCGTTTTTTGTGCTTGTATCTACATGACAATTGATTCCCTTATATTGTTCGTTTCTTCCTCTTTTCATGGTGCAGGTTTAAGGGAGTCACTTGCTTATTAAAATTTTATTGCGCGTTGTGATCACGAGGTAAGTTGTTTTGGATTTGGTTTAGCTATCTCCCGTTTGTTCTTGGTGACGAATACCACCGTACCAGCGGTTCTTTTTTTGGATAAATTCAAATATTTTTTGTATTGTTGAGTGTTCATACCCCTTTTAAATGTTCAACTTTCTTAAGATAGACAAACCAAGTCCTGTGTCTGTAATACAGACGAGCTAGTGATGATGTTAATAAAAGTAGTGGGCGTGCAGTTAGGGCATATGGTAGAAAAGAGGTCTTTGATTTTCCCGAATATCAAAAACTATATTAAAGGAATGAGACATTTAAGAGAACGTTTGATATGAACTTTTATAAGGATTGACAATTTAATTTGCATTTCTTCCGTTTTCCTTTTGCTACAATATGTTGATTGTTATAAGTCCTATAACAAATGTTTGAAATGCAAATACCAGACAACAACAATCATTTGTAATGGCGAAAACATTTCGCGCAAAGCCCGAACACGTATACAGCTAGTTATTTTAAAATTACAACTATATAAGATAAGAGTAGTTTTTTATAAAAAAACAAATGATTAAGATAAATTCATTTTAAAGAGTATATATTCATAAGTGATTATTTTAGATAACTATTTTCTTCCATTTGAACATATGTTAGGAGTTGCATGAGTAGTAGGTGACATACCTACAATATTAATTTGACTTGAATTTTCAAAAAGAAAAAAAAAACTCATCTAGTAAAAAACACATCAAATCCACGATCAAGCCAAAACATAAGCTGTGGAGCTATCTTTTAAGTTTTGTAATTATAACTAACCCATAAAATTCTGTCTAAAATACGAATGTAACAATAACCATAATATGTGATTTTCATAGTACCGAAGTTTATGTAAAACAAAATAACTAAGGTCAACTTCGTTCTTTAGATGTTGCATTAAATTTATTATTCTCAAACTACGTACTTAGATGTTGTTTCGCAAAATCTAAATGATTAAGTGTTGTATGAATAAGAGGTCTGAACCATTACGTGTTGAACCATTAAGACGTCTAAACCGTAATAGCTAGTATATTGCTTAACTATTAAAAGCCAAATGTCTGATCAATTCAAGTAAGAAATCTTAATCATTCATCATTAAATTTCTTAATCATTCAATATTATTATATTGTTTAACCATTTAAAAACGAATGTTTGAATCATTCAGACATTTACTTGCGAAACAAACAACTTAAATCATCAAGTAATGAATTATTCAAACATCTGAACAATTAAATAACCGATGTAAATATAATCAGACAACCTTTTAATTTATAAGTATATTTTGACACAATTAACTCAAATAAGTATAAATCACCTGATGTAGATACTAAAATGTTGAGGGGCCAAACGTCAACATCAAATACTGTCGTCATACGCCTACATACATAGCCTGCATTTATCTCCACAAGATGCTCTGCACCCCAACCTAGGGTTCCAATTTCTGCTCACTGATTGAACCCTAGATCCCTAAATCCACATTCATTCATCTTCATATGAGTTCGATTCTACTACCATTGATCCAATTTATGTTCAGGTGTTGAAGTTTGATCCAGTTTCCACCATTGAAAACTCCGCTTTCGATTTCCCAATGTTCATATCCGTATCATATACGCGGTAAGTTGTAATCTGTTTGTGAGAATGTGTTTGTTGCTGCTTGTATGTACTAATTTGGAATCTGTGTGTGTGATTTTTAGTTCAATGGTAACTCTACCCTCTGCATTTGGTGGTGTGTGTGTTGGATGAAGTGGTGAAGCAGATGATTGTCAGAGATAGTAGATCTCTTCCGTGTTATTGACAGCTGGTAAGTTATTTGAAAATGATTAATCTTTCGGAGTTCTAGTGAATCATATGGAAATGTTGTTTCAACTTTTGTTATTGTTTGTAGTATGTTAGATCACGCATTTTGCTGCATATTTGTTGATTTGTAGCGTATTTGCTTTGATTGGTTATGTTGGTGAGTGATCTGCATTTCTGCAATTTGCTCATAGGCTCATGATTGATTTTATTTATTAAGGTCTTTGGGATTCACACCAATTTGGAAATCTGCAATATCAGTAATCAAAATCTAGATAGTAAACTATAATGGTAATCCACAAAAGAGTATTGTATTATTTCTTGCATAATATCTTTCAATGATCCACACATTTCAAAATTCATCTTGCTTTTTTAGTTATACAGTGTTAAAAAGTGATAGAGCAACTTTCCAGCGCTTATTCATCTCAAGGGATTGATTTGAAGCATAAATGGTGATTGAATATATAAGAAATAATGCTAGTATATTGGCACATGAGAACTAAAATTCTGCTACTATGTTATCTTTCTGCACGACTGTTTTGCTGTACAAGTATCATTGTTTCACTGATGCGATTACTCCGAAAAAAGATTGAAAATATCCCCTTTAAGTTGATAAAAGCTGATTAATAAAAATAAGTTGATAAAGGTCAATTAAATATCAGCTAAACTTTTGAGCATGCTAGTACACTATACGTTTAATGATCATGATACTAGACAAGAAAAATGACGTGGCTAATTTTGCTTTGCATCATTGCAGGATTCATCCAGCTTCCGTTTTGCCTACAAAGTAATCTTATGTACTAACCTGGATTCTGGTCTGTAACATATGGTTGAAGGCTAAGGCATGTATGTATTTTGTAATTTTACCAACCATTTCAAGCATCCTCAAAGTGATAGCTACTGAAGGATACATACGGGCTTGCTCCATATAATCTTCAAATTAAGTAAAACGTTATAATAAATGGGTTCACCCTATGGTACCCATGAGATTGTTGAGTTGAAAGACGAACCCAACTTGAGTGATTTCTCCAATGGGAGAAAGAAGTCGACTCAAGGGTGCAGTAGATATCTGGAAAATGACATCAATAAGCTATTTGAGGGTATTAATATTAGAACTTCATTCAATGGTTCAAGTTTCTCTGATGAAACTGGCGGGCCCTCACCAAAGAGAAACCCCTCAAAGAAACCAATGAGAATGAGTTTATCCTCTTCATCAGGATCGGGTATTCCGAGCCTGTTTCTTTGAAACAAGCTTTAAGGGGGTTATGCATTTCTCAAGCTTCAGAATTGGCTGCCATGAAACGTTTATCAATGCCATATAGCAACAGTGCTCAATCTACCCCTCGATTTCATCTTGAAAAGTCAACAAAAAGTGCTGTCCTTTTAAAGGAAATTTTACGTGCACCAGAATCAGATAGTCAATCTTCAAGTGAACCAGTGCAAGAAAAGAAAGTTATTTCAATTCACCCTGAAGATTCTACGGGGTCGGTCAGTTCTAAAGTAAATCCAGTAAATAATCGTGACAAGAATAATTATACATCAAATAAGCCACCAGCAAAGTCACGTCATAAAGGAAGGCCGATAAGAGCTTCACCACGTGCAGTCAAGACGGTAATTCGGACAAAGACCCTTGTGAAGAAAAAGTTAAAACAGGAGTTGAATTCCATCACTCCTGCTTCCAATGCATCAGTTGTGAATTCCCAATTGAGATGCCAAAAATGCAATTGTGCTATAAAAGATGCTAAAGTTGAGCCCAATAAAGACTCTCAATCTCCCCATTCTACAAGTAGTACAGATGATGGCATGCAAAGAAGCTCAACACTTTGACCAGCTATGGTAAAACCATCTCCTTACTACACAGTAAGAATTCAAAATCTGGAGATAGAGGAGAATTCACACAAAGTTCAAATAGCAGCATATATGAATACAGTAGCAGTACCAGTATTAGTGAAGAAAGAAATCTTAGTGGGTGTATTATCATCAATAGACCACATATGTCAAAAGACATCAGATGGCAGGCGATTAATCATATGATGAAACAAGAAGGGTTTCTTGGATTGAGACATTTCAATCTTTTGAAAAAGCTTGGTTCTGGAGATATTGGTACAGTTTATCTTGCTGAATTATGTGGCACAAATTTCCCTTTTGCCATTAAAGTTATGGATAACGAGTTCTTGGAAAGAAGGCAAAAGATGCCTAGAGCCCATATGGAAAGAGAGATTTTAAGCATTTTGGATCACCCTTTTCTCCCTACTCTGTATGCTCATTTTGTTTCTGAAAATTTATCGTGTTTGGTTATGGAGTATTGTCCAGGTGGAGACCTACATGTCCTCAGGCAAAAGCAGCCTGCCAGATATTTTCATGAGCAAGCAGCACGGTGAGTCAAACTTCTGGTCTTCATCGTATGCATTTCATTCCCAAACCGAATTCGCAAAATATTTGATGACATGACATGATATAGGATGCCATTGTGTGTTTTTTTAAACTGACTTGTCGTTTTAAATAGCGTTCTGCGTCATTAGATGATAAATATATTGGTTTTAGTTGGTGTCATTTCTGTACATGATTTTAATTCTTTCATCAACAATTTTCTTTAGGTATTTGTTTATGCATCAGTAGATGATAAATTTAATGGTTTAGTGGGTGTCATTTCCTTGCACGATTTTGATTCTTTCATCAACAATGTTCTTTATGTATTTTTTTATGTATGTGTTATGTCAAACCTAGAGGTGGAAATGTAGCACATCTACTTATATCAACTGGTCAAATAAAAAAAATCAAACTGGTCAAATAAAAAAAATCAGCCAGAGAGCTGAGTAAACAAGTTGAAAGTTCATGTAAAGTCTTTATTTCATGCATACAACCTTCTAAATTTTTTAACTTAAGGTAGGATTATAATTGTAATATACATGTTATTATAATCATATTAAAGCTTTATTTATATATAGAATTGGGATAGACAAAATAATATATATAAATGAAAATTTGTGGATCAACCCAACGCACCTGCCCCTTCAACCTGACCGCACATCACTAACTTAGATCTTGCATCTGCATGCAGATTTTATGTTGCAGAAGTTCTTCTTGCCCTTGAATACTTGCATATGCTTGGAATCGTGTACCGAGACTTGAAACCCGAAAATATTTTAGTTCGAGAAGATGGTCACATCATGGTTACAGATTTTGACCTTTCACTCCAGTGTTCAGTGAATCCAACTTTAATCCAATCACCTTCATCGGGCCCGTTGGAGCCACCTAGGATGTCAGGCCCGTGTGCTGGTCCGAGCTGCATAGACCCGTTCTGCATCAAACCCACCTGTCAACAAGTCTCGTGCTTCAAGTCCAAAAGGTTACCCACATCAAAAGCGGGTAAAACAAAACCCAACCTTGTGGCACTTAACCACTCACTACCACAGCTTGTTGCTGAGCCGACAGAAGCTCGATCCAACTCATTCGTTGGGACCCACGAGTATTTAGCTCCCGAGATCATCAAAGGAGAGGGCCATGGAAGTGCAGTTGATTGGTGGACTTTTGGTATTTTCCTTTACGAGCTTTTATATGGAAGAACACCATTTAAAGGCCCCGGAAACGATGAGACACTAGCCAATGTGATCCTGGAAAACCTTAGGTTTCCTGAAACGCCCATGGTTAGTTTTCAGGCACGGGATTTGATCAAAGGGTTATTAGTGAAAGATCCTGAATACCGATTGGGGTCACAAAGAGGGGCAGCTGAAATTAAAAGCCACCCATTTTTTGATGGGTTAAACTGGGCTTTGATCCGATGTGCATCTCCGCCCGAGGTGCCTGAGCCATATAATCTGACGGTTTCTAAAGCCGCTTCGTTAGAGAGAGCTAGAAAGTATTTGGATTACACTGGTTCTTCAGATGGCCATCTCGAGTTTGAGTTGTTCTAGCAAAGGGGCCATTTCTGTTGGAGAAATTGTACAAGTTATTGCTAAAGTTTTGTAATCTTTAATCGATGCGGTTGTGTAAGTTATTGCTTAGATTAAATGAAATTTCGGTATAATTGCATTCCGAATGTTGAGGGGTTTTTTTTGGCTGGGTGTGTGCAAAAATCGGTTCAACACACAAAACTGCCTAACTTGACCGGGATGAAACCGGTTGGGCCAAACTATTTTCTTTATTGCAATGTCCTAGGGGATGGTCTCATTGCTGGATGTTCCATGGTGGTATGTAACATGTCCAGATCACGTTTGCCTCGATCGTGTTTTTTTATGGCTTTAAACAAGCTCCTTGTACCTAGTTTTATCGTATGTCGATCGCTTCTCTTGTTATTGTAGGGGCCACCCATCATGTTTGATCCTTTTTTAATTTGTTCATGACGTCGATAGTAGGAAAAACATTTCACGCATAATTTGGCTATTGTGGATATTCTTAAAATTCTGTCTTGATGGTCGTAAAACATGTATTGGTTCGTCTAGAGTTTTGGGTTTGATAAAGTTGTGCTAAGCACTAGTAGAATGTTTGATAGATCGGTACAATAATATTAATTTTCTTATTGAGGCCTTGAGGAGAGTTTCATCCTAAGTTTGATTCGCTATTTTATGCCCTATTTTATACAATAACGTCACGTAGATACTTTGATGTATATAAACAATTTAGAAATATAGATGTTTAACATTGCATTAAACTTTTTAGGTTTGGTTTTCTAGTATAATTAGTTTAGATGTACATTTATATAATGACTCGTTTATCTTGTTACAATGGTGCATACATCTTAAGTTTGATTCGCTATGGTAATGAGTTTTGATGTGCATTTATACAATAGTGAATGGATGTACCTCTCTTTTAAGCTTTAACACAAACATATTGGGACACCTTTGCTATAAAATGAGCCTCTAGTATTCTAGTTTGAATCTTTGTATTCTTCTCACAACATCAACGGCGTACGTGCATCTCTCATTTCTTGCTTCTAGCATTCTAACATACTTTTTGTATTTTTAAAACTCATCGTCCATCACCCCATCAAAAATCCCTGATGAATATTCGACATCCAGCTTCTGCTACAGGTGCTCGTGTCATGTTTTAGCCAACGACCCCAACAAGCTTGTGAACACCCAAAACTTTATCCGACTCTCCACGGGCATAATTGCATAAATTTTGATGTCAGGAGTGCTGATATACATGGTTTTAAAGCTGTTAAGAAAGTAATGAGAAATGTTTGTCTGATTGATATGTTGGTTTGAATCAGAGGTGTTTGTTGCTCAAGAGATTATGAATCAAGAGATTAAGGATATTTTAAGAGCTCGAGCTCGACTCATTTAAAGTCTTATTTCTAAAATTCAAACTTGGTGGGGGTTAAGCTCGAGCTTAGCATGGATACGCCTTGTTTATATTTATTAATTGTTTTATATATTTAATTATAAAAGTATATATGATTTATTGATTTTTATATAGTGTAATATATATTATTTTAATACTCTTATCAAAACTTTTTATATAATAGTAATTATTATGTTACATATAAATAGATAAATACTCGTTTAGACTCGCGAGACTTGGCAAGTTTCATGTGTGATCCTCAAACTATTTGATTAGTGTATTGTTTGGAAATTGGTATGACTATGATCCAAGGGAAAAATATTTTATGCAATGTTGTTGAGACCGGCCGGTCCAACCGGTGCGACCGCGAATCGTAGGTTGGTCCGGTCCGGTCTGGTATGAATCATTTTGAAGCTGTCAAACCGGCCGGTTCGTCCCGAACCGCTGGTCGGACCGAGAACCGGACCGGTTCGGACCGCTTTTTGTTTTTTTTTATTTTAATAGGTAAAAACGGGGTGTTAAACCATAAATTAGTACGTCAGATATAAAAATATAGTTAAGTTTTATATATAACTATAAAATATCTATATAAATCATTTATAAACTACTTATATTTAATTATATATATGAATATAATTAAAATATAGTTAAATCTGGTCCAACCGGTCCGACCACCAAACCAATAAAACGTCTGGTTCGATGTTCGATGTCCGATCCAATTCTGAAAACATTAGTTTTATGGTTAAGATGACGTCATTGCCCAAATATCACAAAAGACATCACTCACGATTTTAAATCAAACTAAATTTAAGATACAAAGAATATTTATTTAATTCGGTTATGAACACAATCCACTTTACAATTTTGAAGGCAACCTGCTTTGAAATCACGCAACCCTCTTTAGACTTTTGGTGGCAACACACTTTGACTTTTGAATTCACTAAACCTTGGATAAATGGATACTTATTTTTTTAGGTTTGTAGGAGAATATTTTGATGGTAAAATGTTTTTTCTTCTAAGATATTAAAGGTTTAAATCATTCTAAATGCAAGTATAAATGATTAATAAAAATATTATAAAACTTGTTATAAAAAAACAACATTAAATTTACATACTTTCTAAACCTAATTATAAATACATCTACGGGTGAACTACAAGTTAGTTCCCATCGAAGTTAATTTATTTCAAAATTCATTTATTGGTTATGGGTGTAATTGCTAATGATCTAATGGTCCAACGAATCAACGAGAAGTCTGGAGATTTGCTTCTCTTGAGGATTTTGAGTTCTAGAACTGATATTGATGAATGATCGCCAGCTTGAATGTATATTTCTTATTAAATTTTACATAAAGAGAGAAATGTATTAAATAATAACTAACTTCCCCTAATATATATTTCGATCACTCAATAATTTCTTTTGTGAAGCACTAAATTTAGAAATGATATCATAAAATGACAATGATACTTGTATATTTGAGGAATATTTTTATACTTTTTTAAAGCTTATTCAAATATGAAAAAACAACATATGTGCGACGACATCTTTATTTAGTGTATATATTAAACTTTTAAAGATACATATGAACTTCATCTTCATACATTAACAACTCAAATGTCTTTTTCTACGATATGAAATAAACGACATAATAAAGCTTACCAATAAACAAACACTTATTTTATTTAGGTAAAATTAGGTAACTTAAATAGATACTTTCCTTGTAAAGTACTCAACTCTTAATTTACATGTTTAAATTTCATGAATATTGTTTACGCTTTTCAATAATTTCTTTTTTAAATTAAAAAAAACATACATCTATCTTTTTAAGTATCACACATTAAATTAAATAAAATCTAAATGATAAACAAACAAAATATACTAATAATCATTTAACTCAAATGGTTAAGATGAAGGTATCTTAAGATCTCATAAAAACAGGTGAGGTATTATGTTTAAGTCCCACATATGATAAAAATAAAAAATAGTTACAAGCAAGACAAAGGGATTTCTCATATAATGTGAGTTTTCTCTTGAAAAGTCTAAAACTTCATACGTAAGTAATAACAATGATCGAGTATGCTAATTACCAATGTTTTTAAAATCGAACCGGACAGTGAACCGGATGGCTTACCGGTCCAATGGTCGGACCGGTTCAACTGGCCAGCCCGTATATAATAACAGATAAAATTATAGTTATTTTTTATAAATATATATATAAAGTATATAAAAAAACCGATTCAACTGGTCCTACCGGTTCAACAGATGTGACTATTGGTTCAATATTAAAACGGTTTTAAAAACCTAACCGAACCAGTTTGAAATCCGGTTCTCGATCCAACCGTCGGACCGACCGATCCGATTTTTAAAACCATGCTAATTACAAGTTAGAGATTCAATTAGCCATAAAATAAATCAAACAAAAGATGAGAAAAAAAATAAGTATATTGACATGGCATTTTGTTTTATGTGACCCCCAAAGGTCTCAAAAGGTCCAAAAGGGTTTAAAAGGGATTAAAAGGGGCAAAATGGTAAAAAAAGAACCGAAAACCGCCTCAAGCCAGTTTCTTGAAGGAGACGCCAATACTGGGGGCGATGATACCACTGTCTCACTCCTTTAAATATAAATAATAATATTATTATTAATACAAACCCTCACTCCCCTTCATTCACTCTAGAATCTTCCCCTCTTTCTCTGCAACTTTCTTCATCTTTTCAGATCTCACATTTCACCATGTCTTGCTACAGAGGAAAGTATGCTGGTATGATCTCCATCACTATCTCCACCATCATGTTTATATAACTGTGTTCAACTTTGATCTGTTGATTCTTCTGCTTTTGGTTTCTGTTATCGTATCTGTGATTTGGTTTCGTATTTGTTTAGATCTTGTGTTTTGTTTGACTTCGTTTAGGTTTTTAGGCTTGCTGCTTGCTGTTATGGTTTTGATTTACGTTTTCAGTATGGTTTATGTGGTTTTAGATTTAAGTAGGCTATGTTGACTTGATGTTACTTGTGTTGTTGGTGAGTTTTTTAGTTTTACGAAGTGGCGATTTGGTTTTTGGAATTGTTTTTTGTGGATCTGTTTGCTGCTGTTGAAGATCTGCCGATCCTGTTTTTTTAATAGTAGTTGTTGTGGATATTAGTTAATTGATTTGACTTGATAGTTTTTAATGATGAGAATGATATGAAGATCCACTGTTTTAGAGTGGATTTATATGATTTTGAAGTTTTGTTAGTAACTACTGATCTATATGCCTCTTTGTTGTTGATTCGACGCATATGTTTTTCTTATTCATCATATTATTATGCTTAACAAGAATTGTAAATTGATTTATGTTATTCGACTTTGATCTAGATCTCTGGCTTAATGTTTTACGATCTGTAGTTAGCTTGTTGGTGAGATGATTCAGTAGCTTGTGGTTCATGTATGCATATTGAGTAATCTGTTTGTTTGCTGGAATGATAAGAGTATTGGAGTGTTAATGCTGTTATTCTTTATTACTTGTGTTAATCCTTGTGATATTGTATGGTGTGTTATTTGTTCCCTATGGATGTTGGTTTTCTGCTGATGTAAATTAAGAGATATGTTAATGTCTCATGTTGTAATGATTGTATCATCTCTTCAATCTTATTAATTAGATATGTTAACGTTAATATATGTTTTTTCTTTGCTATCAGATGAGCTAATTGCCAACGCTGCTTACATTGGTACCCCTGGCAAGGGTATTCTTGCCGCTGATGAGTCGACTGGTACAATCGGAAAACGTCTATCCAGCATCAATGTTGAGAATGTTGAATCAAACAGGAGGGCACTTCGTGAACTTCTTTTTTGCACTCCCGGTGCCCTCCAGTACCTCAGTGGAATTATTCTTTTTGAGGAAACCCTCTACCAGAAGACAGCTGCAGGTACTATATCATGTAAAGTTGGGTGTTTTTTTCACTATACATATAATTTACATCTTTTAATCACGTAACAATTTTGTTCAACATGTTTACAAATCTTTTGTAATTCTATGGTCAAGAAAAAGTTTGTTTCCATGTATGTTGATATTGAAACTATCACAATATATCTAGGATTTCTTACAATTTGTCCAATGAAAATTTAGTAAAGTTCAATCATCATTTGTTTTATCTAACCAGTACATGCTGTATATGTTCTTTTGATATATAACCGATCCAAATCCTTTTCAAGGATAGGTTTTTATTGTATGATAATATGTAGTTGCTTTTAATTAGCTTACTGGCCGTTGATTTTTATTTAAGGCTTAACATTTGCAAAATGTACAGGTAAACCTTTTGTGGATGTTATGAAGGAAGCTGGTGTTCTTCCTGGTATCAAGGTTGACAAGGGTACCGTGGAACTTGCTGGAACCAATGGCGAGACCACAACCCAAGGTCTAGATGGTCTAGCCCAGCGATGTGCCCAGTACTATGCAGCTGGTGCCCGGTTCGCCAAGTGGCGTGCAGTTCTTAAAATCGGCCCGAATGAGCCATCACAACTAGCCATCAATGAGAACGCTAATGGGCTAGCCCGATATGCCATAATCTGCCAAGAGAACGGTCTGGTCCCAATTGTTGAGCCTGAGATTCTTGTAGACGGACCCCATGACATCAACAAGTGTGCTGATGTCACTGAACGTGTTCTTGCTGCTTGCTACAAAGCTCTTAACGACCACCATGTTCTTCTTGAGGGTACCCTTTTGAAACCCAACATGGTTACACCCGGGTCTGATGCCAAGAAGGTTGCACCAGAAGTCGTGGCAGAGTACACTGTCCGTGCCCTGCAACGAACCATGCCAGCAGCTGTCCCGGCCGTTGTGTTCTTGTCAGGTGGTCAGAGTGAGGAGGAGGCAACACTCAACCTCAACGCCATGAACCAGTACCAGGGCAAGAAACCATGGTCCTTGTCGTTCTCCTTTGGTCGGGCCCTACAACAGAGCACCCTCAAAGCGTGGGGTGGAAAAGAAGAGAACGTGAAGAAAGCCCAAGACGCTTTCCTTGCTAGGTGTAAGGCCAACTCTGAGGCGACTCTTGGAAAATACCAGGGTGGTGCTGGGTTGAGTGAAGGTGCATCCGAGAGTCTCCATGTTAAGGACTACAAGTACTAAACTTTTCCCTTATCGGTTACTTTTGGTATATCTTCGCTTATTTGTGTTTTTAGTGATGATTTTTGTTGGACGAGGTGGGTTTTATGTCCCGAACCTGTTTCTGTGTTTGTTTTTGGTTTTAACGCCTGGGTAGCGGATTGTTATAATAAGAACGAGAAACATTAGCTCTTTTGTTTGAGGTTTGATTTTTATTTTCTAACGGTTTAAGGAAGGAACTATGTCGCATTTGAAGTTGGGCTGGTGTTTCGTACATGTGCGTTGTTGATTTATAGTATGACTTGTTTCGCTGGATAATTGTGTTGCATTTGAAGTTGGCTCATGGTTTTGTTGCTCTAGCGACTTAAATTTTGATTTTGATCGAGTGCTAGAATTGCCTCAACATTAAATTAGGAAAATTAGGGTAAAAAGAAATTTATGTAGGATCAATTTGGGTCGACTTGAAGTATACAATGAAAGAGCAGTTAAAAGTTGAAATGGTAATAGAGAAAATGGTGTCTTTGGCGCTACAGGGTCGACGTGATAGAAAGTTTTTAACAGTTTGATACATTTGAAATGTTTGTTTCTCTGAGTTATCCTTTCAAGTGACTCATGATATCATTTTCAATAAATCCAGCGACCCTAGCATGTTTAAAATAATTAACCACACAAACCTTAGCAATTGAGTTCTCCCATTGTAAATGCGTGACATCATGCCCACCTAGACTAGATTTCAAATTCATCCCCCCTCAGCTTCCTTTTTTCTTCTAACGTCTTTTTTTCCTTGAGATCACTTGATTTTCGTATGGACAACGTGCGACAGTTGTATAAACCAGATGAAGTATATATTATCTGAACATCTAATGTAACACAACTAAGTAAGGGTGTAAATAATTAAGATTAAAAATATACTATTTAAGATTATCGTTTATATTAACTAGGTTTATAAGATTGTAAAATTGAACAGAAACCTTTAATTACCAGTGAAATCACCTTCAACAATATTTGAATACAACTAAAGATTTGAATTTCATATTAATAATATATTGTATGTCAATGACTACATTTATTATAACTGATAAGCCACATGCATCTAATTCTATGGGTATTCTAATTGCACTCTATTTTATTTTCTAATTTATTTTATTATATTAATTCAATTTTGATAACAACCTCACCAATCAAACATTAGTTCAACATTAATATTCATTAGCATTTTAATAATCTAAGGATGTTGTTAAATGAAGTGTGTATGATTTTCCGTGAAAAACTCCATCTCAAACCACTAGTTTAATGTAAAATATCAAATAAGTTATTAACTTAACTTTACTAAACTTAAATAATCAAATTATTATATTATTATCATTATTATTTGCGTATTTAAATTAAATTTTTAAATACAAATTAGATAACAAGTTTTAAGCTTCTCGCGTTGCTGCGTGGAGTGTAAAACTATGCCAAATAGCATCAATGACACACCGCTGCTAGCGAATACCAATATCGAAAAACTCGTATCAAACAAAAAAAATAAAACTGCTCTTGGAGCGAAACATAGCACTAAGGTCGTACAATCGTTTGACGAAACGTAAAACATATAAAATAATAAATAGTTATTTGACAAACGCGTTATGACGGGACCGTTAAATGAGAAAACTTAATCGTAAAACGTTGAATCCTACACACATGTTGTGGTGTGTTAACTCGCAAGCAAAACAAAATTTTTTTAGAACATAAAAAGGTGTTGCCTCGGATGAGGTTTTTGTACAGATTTAATTTGTAATACTTGTTAAAAAAACATACTAAAAACTTAAGTCTATTTAATACAAAAAAAACAAATAAAATAATATATCCTGACTAAAACATTAATTAAAAACAACTTTAGAAATGTATATATAATCTTCCTAAAATATTAACAAAAAACGAAATACAAAAAACCTTCATAAAGAATTTTAGAAAGTTAAAAACTAAACCGACATGTGCAAAATAAACGCTTTTAAAAAGGTTAAAAGATAAAACGTTAATATAAATTATTAACGTTAATATATTAGATTAAAGTGAATGTGTATCTTTAAAGATGAGATAATAGTTAAACAACTATGTGGCATTTATTGACATCATTTAATAAATAATAACATAGTAGAATATGATGCAAAAAGCAACATCCAATAACAAAAGAATCAATATATATTCATTTTTCAACATAATAAATAAATACATTTTATAAATAAAGATGTCAATGTTTAGGATGAAGTATCAACGAATCAATAGGTTTTTATTTTTCACCATAAATAAATAAATAAATAAAATTATATTTTACTGACACAAAAGGACAAATGAAATCAAAAGCGAATATTTTAATGATGATTGCGATATGAGACCGTTGGTAGCTTGGAGAACCCGCGTCGTCCCTTATTAATCAAACCCCCGCCATTGATTCTTCTTATTACTACTATAATAATCTCCTTCTTCATCATTCTCCTTAATTCATAGGTTGTTATGAATAAATACATTGTTATTCTGGATCTCAATTCCCAAACATCAACTTCCGACTACCAAATCAGCAGGTAAACATGTTTTCGATCTCGATTTCTGATGAAACTGTGTCATAGGTTTTCGTTTTTAGTTCTTTCTCTGTTCAATTTACTAGTTGGAGAAAGAATTTGTGTTTTTTAGGGTTTTTGTGCATTGCTCCTTTTTAGTTGTAACAAGGGCTTCGATTGGGGGTTTTTTGTTCTTTCCGACTATTCAATTGACTAATTAAAATCCAACAATTTTTATGTCATCATTAAACCAAACTTTGATTAGTGTTTAGGGTTTTGATTGCACTTCTAAGCAGGGAGATTTTGATGCTCTGTTATTTAAATTGGTTAAGGGTTTAGGGTTTAGGGTTAGTAATATGGATTTTTTTGATTTGCGGGCTATTTGCAGAAGCATTGTAACCAATTTGTAAATTCCCAGACCTTTTTATAAACTAATTGCAGAAGCATATGGTTCTTCAGACTATGTATATAAGAGTTTATGCGCTAATTTTGTTAAACTAATTGCTAATTAAACAAGTGCTGGTCAAAATCATAATCTGTCTAAGGTAACCATTTTTACTCGTTGTGCATTACATTCTTTGTTTCTCATTCCACCACAACTTTTTCCATGAAGCTGCTTTACCTGACGTTATGTCACTGTTTTGAACATCGGTCATAGACCGCACCATCAATGGCATCTGCATACTCTTAGTGTTGTCACCACACCTACGTGTTGTAAGTAATGTCCTCATCTTTTATTCTGTAATTTTGTGATGCTACGCTATATTATGCTAAAAGTCCCCATCATGACTAATCTCTAGTATGTTGCTAATTCTCTTTCTTTCAGCATACTTCTTTTTTCATCTTATGTTCCTTCCGTTGCAGGTGTGTCTCAAAAGGTGTTGTTTTGTTTTTATCACGGTTAACCCTTTCCAATTGTTGTGTCAGATTGTGATGGAATGTTTGAGGTTCTCAGAATCTAACATGATATATAACTTCATAAACGACCCTGTTACATGCATGCAATATTCCAACGACTAGCAAATGATTAGTTTTGAAAGAATAAGTATTGGATTGTTATCATGGTAAGAGTGTATTCATTTATAATACTTTACAAAAATCCCCCATTAACTATATCTAACTAAAGGGAAAATGTTGTCTAGATATTCCAACAAGGCGGTAAGCATTCAATTTGTTCTCTGTTGTTTTAATTTATGAAGCAACTTCAAGTTTGACTATTGTTTGTACTTTGTTTATTTCTTAAACAGGTATTAGTGGTTACAAGCTGAATAAGCAACTTCAAGCTTGGCTTTGGCATTTTCTCCACATAGCAATATGGCTCAATGGTAACTAATAGCTTTGTTTTTGCTGGTACAAAACTAGTTATTAAGCTAATTGCAGTTCTAGCATTTGTAAGAAGTATATAAAAGCAAATGGCACATGATGCAAAAATGATGAAGCCGCTGAGGTAAAATGTCTTGGCTGTTTCCTATAAATGCTGCAAAATTTAATGTTGTAAACATGCCAAAATTACATTTCATTGAATTATTTAATTGGTTTTTTTCATTATCTAATTAATTTCATGTGTTTCCTTTCAGATAAAGATCAAAACAGAGGTAAGTTTAGTTTGATGCTACTTACAGAGTGAAGTGCAAAAGTGGAGCTTTTTATCAGATAATGGTTTTTTTAATTGTATTGTTTTTTTTATCACCTAGCCTTACTAATAACAATCCTTCTAAAACCTGTTTCTTAATCTCATAAGGTTGGAACTACAGTATTAAGTGCAAAGTGGCGTCTAGTCTGAGAGTGAAGACTTGTCAACACACTTGTTTACCTTGGGCTGTTTCCTATAAATGCTGCAAAATTTAATGTTGTAAAACATTGTCTCCTTCCTATGACAACCAAAGGTTAATCCCACATGCCAAAATTACATTTCATTGAATTATTTAATTGGTTTTTTTCATTATCTAATTAATTTCATGTGTTTCCTTTCAGATAAAGATCAAAACAGAGGTAAGTTTAGTTTGATGCTACTTACAGAGTGAAGTGCAAAAGTGGAGCTTTTTATCAGATAATGGTTTTTTTAATTGTATTGTTTTTTTTATCACCTAGCCTTACTAATAACAATCCTTCTAAAACCTGTTTCTTAATCTCATAAGGTTGGAACTACAGTATTAAGTGCAAAGTGGCGTCTAGTCTGAGAGTGAAGACTTGTCAACACACTTGTTTACCTTGGGCTGTTTCCTATAAATGCTGCAAAATTTAATGTTGTAAAACATTGTCTCCTTCCTATGACAACCAAAGGTTAATCCCACATGCCAAAATTACATTTCATTGAATTATTTAATTGGTTTTTTTCATTATCTAATTAATTTCATGTGTTTCCTTTCAGATAAAGATCAAAACAGAGGTAAGTTTAGTTTGATGCTACTTACAGAGTGAAGTGCAAAAGTGGAGCTTTTTATCAGATAATGGTTTTTTTTAATTGTATTGTTTTTTTTATCACCTAGCCTACTAATAACAATCCTTCTAAAACCTGTTTTCGTTAATCTCATAAGGTTGGAACTACAGTATTAAGTGCAAAGTGGCGTCTAGTCTGAGAGTGAAGACTTGTCAACACACTTGTTTACCTTATTGCCAAAACAATATCACCATCTGTGGTTCACGGTGGACTTTCTTTATGCTTAATACCGACATTAAACAACATATAACTCCATAAGTGAGAATACGGGAGAGTCAGTGTTCTATTATTTAGGGGTTTAGGGTTACTAATATAGATTGTTGATTAGGTTCTCGATTTATGGATTATATGCAGAATCCTTGTAACGAATTGGTAAATTCCTAGACCTTTTTATACATTTTCTTGCTCATGGTTCTTTTGATTGTGGGTGGTTAATTAATTACACAATGTATAAAAGAGTTATGTGCTAATCGTGTTGATTTATTGCTAATTAAACAGGAAAGAGGAAGGGATGATGGAATTGACATGGAGGTTATTCTCATTGATGGAATTACGTGCTGTTACAAGCAACTTTAATTATGACAAGGAGCTTGGTGAAGGTGGATTTGGTACGGGTCAGCTATGGTAAATAAAAAGTACTTATTTCCTATTTTTTAATCTTTTCTCTTAAGTATGTGAATTTTGCCTTAGACTTTAATCCGTAAAGTAAGATGGCCATGAGCTTTCGAAGTAGGTCAATATGATATGAAGATGGCAGGGTACGGGTGTTCTAAAATTATGGTAGATTTAGATTTTATTATTGAATCATGCTGTTTATTTGGGCAAAGAAACACAGCCGTGAACGACTAGAAAATGACTCACATAAGTCACCATCCTTTGTACCCCATGGCGCATGGACGCACAAACAATCACTGTTCCAATCGGTTTCCAGAAGCTTCATTGACCAACTTTTGATCCATCCCTTTGCGCCATTCAGGCAACAATCAAATCACTTAAGTGATAGAAGTCACATAATGCAGCCCTGAACCACCAGCAAATGGCTCCACCATGTCACCAGCCCACTCCTCTGCCTATGTTACACCCTATGACAACCATGACATGCAGTAATCACTGTTCCAGCAAAATCCGAGTCGTTGACCTTTGAGCGACCCTTATTTGTGATTCTAGTAACAATCAATTTGTCCTTTTGCATCAAATATCACGTATTCACACGTATATTATTATTATTTTTGTTAGGTGTATTGGTGTCAAATGCTTTGGTGCGTCATCATGCTCCCCATTTTCTGGTTTTTAAAGTTCATGGTTTCTTATCTTTCATTATTGGTTATTCCTTTACTATCCCTAAGCGATTTTTTAGGTTCAATAAAAGCTTAATCAGTTGCTGGTTTGTTGCTGTGTATCAAGAAATATTTTCTAACACACCCCCTGTGGTTGCCTTCTCAAAACTGTTGCTGAAGTCTAAAGCTAATGTTACAGAAGACCAACCTAGACCACCTAATTGGAGGTGAGTTTATATCTATTCTATACTTTTTTGCCTTTGTTTGAGTATTAAGTAGTAATTTTAGTTTAATATTATCTAGTTTTGGCCAGATAAGTTTAATTTTTTTTGACAGGTCTTCTTGGTTTCTTCTGGTTTGAAATGATTTTTCTCCGGTTTGTAGTTGCAAATAACAGTCTAGTTCTCTCCACCTATACTTGAGGTGAGAGGTTATATCCCATTCTATATATTTTTTGACTTTGTTGAGCATTAAGTAGTGTTTTAGTTTAATATATTTCATTTGTCTCTGGTTTTGGCGAGATAGGTTTAAACATCTTTTTGATAGGTTTTCTAGCTTTTCATGCGGTTAAATGGTTTTCTCCAGTTTAATAACAGCCTAGTTTCAAATGTCTGGACTGTGGTCCATAAGCATGAGACTGAATTGGTGGCACCAATGAACCTATAGAATCTAAGACAACAAAATAATGCAAGGATATATCACTTTCGGATTAACAAGGCAATTATATCACATCAAAGAGGTTCAAATGCGTTTTTAATTTTGTGAATACTATTTCATATGTTATTTAAGTAGCAGTCTCGCTCTATTCTTGCAGTTGGTCCATCTGAATGTGACACTAATCTTGTGTTTCTTTGGATGAGTGTCAAACTTTCTCATTTTCAGATGCAAAAAACATTGAACTTTCTCAAAGTGCAAAAGGTAAACTTGAGGTCACCAAGGGTTTTGATTCCGTGCATGAGAATACCCCACTTTCAAGAAGAGCAAAAGAAGAAAAATCTTTACTTTTAGGTCAATGCAAGTGCTCGTAATTCATAGTCCATCAAAGGTAAAAAAAATTTATGCTTTATATGCTTTGTTTCGCATTACATTATAACCCTTCTTTACACTACTTTTTTTCATGGACATTTGCTTAGTATATAAAGGTGTCATGTGCTGGTTCTACGCTTCTTTTGGTAGGCAATTGGATCTTATTAATTGCATGAAAGTTCTTCTCTTAGGTAACATGAAGGATATTCTCATTGAAGGAATTACATGTTGCTACAATCAATGTAAATTATGACAATAAGCTTGGTGAAGGTAACTAAAACTTCACTTATTCTTTACTATTAATGTTTTTCCTCTTAGTAATTGATTCTTGCCTGTGAATATAATTGGTCAAGTAAGAAGGCCAAGGGCTTTTAAAGTAGTGTGATTGCTATAAACATGTGCAGGGGATAAGTTTTTACGATTTTACTGTAGATTTTGATTCCTTTTATTGAATCATGTTGTTTAAATCCTGTTATTTATCACATTAAGTTTATAGAAACGAGGTAAGAAATTGAAAATGGAATTTAGGAAGTAACCTGGTTTTGAATATGTAATTGACCTAACAACACTTCTGCTACCTCGTTGTTTCAGTTTCCTTTCTCCCTTCTTTCATGCAATCGATTATTCCTACGCCAGAGAACACAGAACAACCAGAAAACAACCATACTTAATCCACCAGCCCGCTCCTCTTCCTCTGTACCACACTGTGACAAACACAGACGCATAACAGTTATAACCGGTTGTCCTGAAGTTCCCACTAATCGACTTCTGGTCCATCCTTCTCTGTAGTTCAAACTTCAGGGAGCAATTACATCAGCTGTTCTTTATGCACTATATGACTCATTTATACATGCTTTGGTCGAGTCATTATGCTCACTGTTTTCTGGTTCTTTAGTTTATTTTCTTATATATCATTATTGGTTTTTCCTTTCAACCCCTTAGTGATTTATAGGTTTAAGAAAAGCTTAATCAGTTGCTGATGTGAAATCAAGAAACATTTCATCTCGTGACACACCTGGCTACCTTGTGAAACTACTGCTGAAGCCAATGTTACAGAAGACTGGCCAAGATCATATATACTGGGGTAAGTTAAACTTCTGCTATATTTATTTTTCCTTTTTGCTGAGAATAGAAGTACTGCTTTTTAGTTAATATTTTTTGGTTCTATTTGGTATTTGTGAGATAGATTTTAATTTTTTTTACAAGTACCCTCTGGTTTTCATTTGTTTTAAAAAGGTCTTATCCGGTTTTGCCTATTGCAAATGACTGCCCGGTTTCATAATGTACGGTCCAAAGGCGAGTAAACATGTTGGCAGCACTAACAGCGTTAAGGAATCTATGACAACAAAATAAGTAATGGTCATATTACGTCTGATTAAAAGGCACATCAAAATAAGTTTAAATGCATTGAATGATAATTTCGCATGTCAGTTTGAATGTGACACTAATCCTGCCATTTTAGATAACATGGAGGATATCCACATTGAAGGAACTACATGCTGCCACAAACGGTTCTAATAATGACAACAAGCACGGTGAAGGTAAATAAAACACCACTCATTTCCTATTTTATTGTTTTTAATGCTAAGTATTGATTTTTTGCTTTTGATTTTTAATTGGTCAAATAAGATGGCTATGGACTTTTAAATTAGAGTGATTGATGTAAATGTGTGCATGGACAAGTGTTCTAGTCTTTTAGTGAATGTGATTTAGATTCTATTTGTTGAATCATGTTGTTTAAATTGAGTTACTTATCACACTTAGATTATAGGAATGAGATCAAAATATATGAATATGCATTACAAGGAGTAAATTGGATTTGAAAATGGAATTAAGTGACCTAACAATATTTTTTCTGCCTCATACGTGTCTTTCCTCTCTCTAGGCCCTCTTGTGATTGACTATTCTGGCGATAGAACACAACCCTGAACCACCAGCAAATGACTCCACTATGTCACCAGTCCCCTCCCTGCCTCTGTATCACCCTGTGACGACCATGGAGGTTAATATTCTCTGTTCCAACAAGCTCAGACTTTCTGATCCACCCATCTTTGTGATTCAGGTAACAATTAAATCAGTTGTCCTATATGCATCATATATCATACACACACATCTATTATGTATTTTTTGATAGGTTTATTGGTGTTATATGCTTTGGTCCAGTCATCATGCTCACCATTTTCTGGTTTTTTTTGGCTTATGATTTTCTTATATGTCATTTACTACTTTTCCATTCCCTGACCCTAAGAGATATTTAGGTCCAAGAAAAGCTGATATTTAGGTCCAAGAAAAGCTTAATCTATTGGATTAATCTTGATCGGGTTAAAGTTGGGTCAAATGGGTACGGGTCAAACTTAGGTTTTATTTACGCATGTGTTTATTTTATTGTTTGGTTGTATGTTAGTGGGTCAAAACATGGGATGAATGCAGAAAATTAGGAGATAATGTGCTAGATAGTGGTCATGTAAGCATGAATTTTGGTTTTGTGAGTCTATTTAATGTTTTGCAATGAATGAAAGGATGAGTTTATGAGTGTAATCTTGAACCTGAAACCAACATAATCAGTTGCTGATTCGGAATCAAGAGAAATATCATCTCCAGAACACACCCCTGATTTGATTACTCTGTCAAACTGTTGCTAAAGCTGATGTTGTTACAGAAGAAGACTGACTAAGATCATCTATACTTTGGGTGAGTTTATATTTCTGCTCTATTTATTTTGCATATTGGCTGAGAATAAAAGTAGTGCATGCTGGTTTAATATATTTTGGTTTTATTGCTATTTGCCAGATAGATTTTAATTTTATTTTTGGTCTCTCTGGTTTGTATTATGGTTTTGAAATGCATGGTTGCAAATAAATGCCCATAATCTTTGTGTCCAGTCCATACGGGTGTAATTGAATCAACATCACCAACAGCTGAATCTATGACAAAAAAAGTGAAGATATATTATGTCTGATTAAAAGGATATTGTATCACATAAAAAATGTTCAAGTGCAATTTTACTTTTGAGAATACTAATTTAATATGTTTGCAGGCTCACATTTAGCTGGGTTGTGTGAATGTGACACTCATCCTGCTTCTCTGCTTCTTTAGATAAGTGTCAAGCTTTTTCTTTTTCAGACACACAAAGCATTGATCTTTCTCAAAGTGCAAAAGGTAAGATTCAGGTCAGCAACGGTTCTGTTCCATGCATGAGAATTCCCCACTTTCAAGTAGCGTAAAAGAAGAAAAAAACTTTACTTCAAGGTCAATTCAAGTGCTCGGCAATATCATAGTTTATCAAAGGTAATTTTTTTTAATCGTTTTGTTTTACATGCTTTGTTTGTCGTCGCATCATAACCTTTTCTAATACTACTTATTTCATTGACATTTCCTTAGAGTACGAAGGGTCATGTGCTGGTTCTCAGCTACTCATGGTAGCCAATTGTATCTTATTGATTGCATGATGATTCCTCTCTTAGTCAACAAACAATTTTAATTATGATAACAAGCATGGTGAAGGTAAATAATATTAGTCGATATCCTCAAGGATATTCCTTATAAGATTTAGATTATCTAGTAATCTTTATATGCTATATTTCTCTCATATTTAGTTAGGAAACTATCTTTTATATTGTGTATATGTATATTCTATTGTATATAGTAATATTCAAGGGAATTGCATATGGCCCTAGTATAGCCGCCGCTGACTGCAGTCCATAGACTCATCTGCCGCCGCTGACTGCAGTCCATAGACTCATCTGCCGCCGCTTTGTTAGAACTGGATCACTATCCTGCATTAAGTAGTTTCTTCTCTTCTGTCTGGTCTCTTGTCTTTAGCAACGTAGCCGAAGGGAAAGAAGTATCCACTGCAGCAACTAAAACCCAAACTGGTCTGCACCCGGTCTACACCGTGACTAATATTCACCAAAAAAATCCCCATTCTGGATGGCACTAAAGTGTCATACTTAGCGTGGTTAAATTGTTTCTTCTCCATGCTTGAGGTTATGATTTTTAACATCACATTGATGGCACCGAACCTCCTGCACCGACAGATCCAGCCTTTGACTCCTAGAACAATCTCGATGCAATCATCTTACAATGGATCTATGGAACCCCTGTAAGACGAACTCTTGTTTTGAATTTTGGAATTTGAATCAACTGCTTATCAAGCCTGGACCCGTCTTAAGAACCTGTACCTTAATAACAATGGCTCTTGTGCAACAACCCTTGAACTTGAATTCATCAACCTAAATCTCATTTCCATGCCATCCCTCGAAGATTACTTTTGGAAATTAAAAGAACTTGCAGCCAAACTTGTGACGTTGAAAGTCTAGTTTCTAACAGCCACTTAGTTCTCCAACTTGTCAGGGTATTACCTCGGGAATATGATACCACTGGCTCCATCATCAACCAGCAATAACCACCTTGGGAAGAAGCATGCATCATGTTACAATTTAGGAATATGGATTTGGAAATGGATTAAGTGACCTAAAAACACTTCTTTTGAGTCATATTTTCTCCTCTTATCTCTCTACTAGGATTGAGTACACCGATGACAGAACCCAACACATAATACTTTCAAGTTCTGGTCAAAATCATACTCTGTCTAAGGTAACCATTCTAATCGTTGAGCATTACATTATTTGTTTCTCATTATGTCACTATTTTGAACAATCGGTCGTAGACCGCACAATCAACAGCATCTGCATACTTCTTAGTGTTGTCGCCACAACCTACATGTTGTATGTAATCATGTCCTCATCTTTTTATTTCTGTAATTTTGTTGCTGTTAAACTATATTATGTAAAAAGTCCCTATCAATGACTGATCTCCAGTATGTTGCTTCCCTTGCATATGTGTGTCTCAAAAGGGTGGGTCCCTACCATATTGTTGTGTCAGATTGTGATGGAATGTTTGAGATTCTCAAAATTTGACATGATATATAACTTCATAAACGACCCTGTTACATGCATGCAGTGTCTAAAGATTCCAACAAGGAGGTAAGCATTCAATTTGTTCTCTTTTGTTTTAATTTATTAAACAACTTGAAGCTTGACTGTTGTTTGTACTTTATTTATTTCGTAAACAAGTTCTAGTGGTTACAAGCTGAATAAGTGGCACTTGCTACCTATTGTTTGGTTGAATGATCCATATGGCTTTGGCAATTTCACCACATACCAATATGGCTCAATATTAATTAATAGCTTTGTTTTTTCTAGTAAAAAACTAGTTATTAAGCTAATTGCAGTTTCTAGCATTTGTTAGAAGTTTATATAAATGAAATTTTCTCTCTTAAAGCAAATGGCACATGATGCAAAGATGATGAAGCTGTTGAGGTAAAATGTCTTGGACTGTTTCCTTCAAATGCTGCAGAGTTTAACGTTGTAAAACATTGTTCCTTCCTATGACAACCAAAGGTGTAATCCCACATGCTAATATTATATTCCATAAAATTAATTAATTGGTTATTTCTCATTAGCTAATTAATTTTATGTGTTTCCTTTTTAGATAAAGATCAAATCTAAGGCAATTTTATTTTGATGCTACTTACAGAGAGAAGCGCAAAAGTGGAGCTTTTTATCAGATAATGGTCCTTTTTTCATTTTTGTTATTTTATCATTACCCTGCATCACTAATAACAGTCATTTTAAAACCCGTTTCTTGTTCTCATAAGGTTGGAACTGCAGGAGTAAGTGCAAAGTGTCGTCTAGTTTGAGAGTGAAGACTTGTCAACACACTTGTTTACCTTATTGCCAAACAATATCTACCTTATGTGGTTCAAGGTGGAATTCTTTATGCTTAATACAAACATTAAACAACATATAACTCCATAAGTACTGACTTAATTGTTAATTAACTAATCAAAAGTGAAGAATACGGGGAGAGTTCATTGTTCTATTATTTATTGGGGTTTAGGGTTACTAATATTGATTGTTGATTAGGTTTTTGATTTGTGGACTATATGCAGAATCCTTGTAACCAATTTGTAAATTCCTAGACATTTTAATAATTTTCTTGCTTATGGTACTTTTGATTGTGGATGGTTAATTAACTTTACACAATGTATAAAAGAGTTATGTGCTAATCATGTTGATTTATTGATAATTAAACAGGAAAGAGGAAGAGAAGAAGGAATTGACTTGGAGGTTATTCTCATTGATGGAAATACATGCTGCTACAAGCAATTTTAATTATGACAAGAAGCTTGATGAAGGTGGATTTGACACAGGTCAGCTATGGTAAATAAAAAGTACTTATTTCCTATTTTTTAATCTTTTTCTCTTAAGTATGTGATTTTTGCCTCACACTCTAATCGGTGAAGTAAGATGGCCATGAGCTTTTGAAGTAGGTTGATTGATATGAATGTGTGCAGGGGATGGTTGTTCTAGAAATTTACTGTAGATTTAGATTTTATATATTGAATCATGTTGTTTATTTGGGCAAAGGAACACAACCCTGAACCACCAGCAAATGATAGAAGTCACATAATGCAGCCCTGAACCACCAGCAAATGGCTCCACCATGTCACCAGCCCGCTCCTCTGCCTATGTTATCACCCTATGACAACGATGAACATGCAGTAATCACTGTTCCAGCAAGCTCCAACTCGTTGACCTTTGAGCCACCCTTTTTTGCTGTTCTTTACGCACTATATGATTCATTTATGCATGCTTTGTTCAAGTCATTATGCTTACTGTTTTCTAGTTCATTAGTTCATCATTTTCTTATATATCATTATTGGTTTTCCTTTCACCCCCTAAGTGATTTATAGGTCTAAGAAAAGCTTTATCAGTTGCTGATGTGAAATCAAGAAACATTTCATCTCGTGACACATCTGGTTACCTTGTGAAACTACTACTAAAGCCAATGTTATAGAAGACTGGCTAAGATCATCTATACTTTGGGTTAGTTAAACTTCTGCTATATTTATTTATCCTTTTGGCTGAGAATAAAAGTAGTGCCTTTTAGTTAATACTTTTTGGTTCTATTCGGTATATGCGAGATAGATTTTGATTTTTTTTGACAGGTATTCTCTGGTTTTCATTTGGTTTGAACAGTCTTCTCCGGTTTTGCCTATTGCAAATGACCGCCCAGTTTCATAATGTATGGTCCAAATGACTCCACTACGTCACCAGTCCCCTCCCTGCCTCTGTATCACCCTGCGACGACCATGGAGGCTAATATTCTCTGTTCCAACAAGCTCAGACTTTCTGATCCACTCATCTTTGTGATTGATCAGGTAACAATTAAATCAGTTGTCCTATATGCATCATATATCATACACACACATCTATTATGTTTTTTTGTTAGGTTTATTGGTGTTATATGGTTTGGTCCAGTCATCATGCTCACCATTTTCTGCTTTTTTTGGCTTATGATTTTCTTATATGTCATTTACTACTTTTCCATTCTCTGTCCCTACTGGATTTTTAGGTCCAAGAAAAGCTTACCGTAGATTTAGATTTTATTTATCAAATTATGTTGTTTATTTAGGCAAAGGAACACAGCCGTAAATGACTAGAAAATGACTCAGTCACCATCCTTCGTACCACCATGGCGACCATGGACGCACAACAATCACTGTTCCAACCGGTTTTCCAGAAGCTTCATTGATCAACTTTTGATCCATCCTCTTTGCCGTTCAGTTTTGAAATGCTGGTTCCAAATAAATGCCCATTGCCGGATAGATAACTCTTATAAGATTTAGATTATCTTGTAATCTTTATATGCCATGTTTGTCTTATTTAGTTAGGAAACTATCTTGTATATGGTGTATATATATCTTCTATTGTATATAATAATATTCAAGGGAATTCCATAGAATTATATGTTATTGGACCCTACTAATTTGAGCCCTAGTATAGCAGATGTTGACTACAGTCCATAGACTTATCTGCCGCCGCTTTTTTAGTGCCGGATCACCATCCTGCATAGATAAACCGTATAAGGGAATTGGAACTTTTATTATTGATAGAAGATTACATGGAAACAATATATATAGAAGATAATGTTACACTTAGCTACCATCTAAATACAATAATTATAATAAATACTTTAACATTCCCCCGCAAGCTTAGGGCAGGTAACGACTCGAAGCTTGGACCTTAGAAATAGGAATCTTTGAGACGATAGGGGCTTTGTGAAAATATCTGCAACCTGATCACCCATGTTGATTATTGAACATTGAGCTTGCCTTGAGCAACTTTTTCTTGAACAAAGTGAAAATCCACTTCCACGTGTTTAGTGCGGGCATGAAAGACTGGATTTGCTGATAGATACGTGCCACCTAGGTTGTCACACCAAAGTGTAGGAGATGATGTGTTAGAGATACCAAGTTCATGTAGAAGCGCTTCCAACCAAGTTAATTCAGCTACAGTATCAGCAAGAGCTTTAAATTCAAATTCTGTAGATGATCTAAAGACTGTGCGTTGTTTGCAGGCAGACCATGAAACAAGGTTTGACCCTGATATATTGCAAATTCTCCCGCGGATCGCCAGTCATCAGGACAACCGTTTGACAATCAACATCAGAGTAAGCCTCTATAGAGGCTTTTAGAACAATATGACCATGAGAATCAGAAAAGGCATGTAAAGTAGAAATGGAATCATGTCAAATAAAGAGACCCAATTCTGAAGTGCCTTTCAAATAGCGTACTATTCGTTTGACAGCTGCCTAGTGATTCTCCGTAGGAGCACGCATGAACTGACATACTTTATTAACTGCAAATGTGATGTCAGGTCTAGATAGAGTGGCATACTGAAGAGCCCCTACTGTTTGACAGTATTTTGATGGATCGGTAAGCATAGGGCTGTCACCAAGTGTTAGTATCTGAGATATGCTCATTGGTGAACAAACCGGTTTTCACTCAGAAAGACCATATCTTTGAAGAATATCCTGAATGTATTTCCTTGGGATAAAACAATGTTATTGCCACCGGAACAATTTCAATTCCCAAAAAATAACTCACGTTTCCAAGATCTTTGAGAGCAAACATGGTGCTAAGTTGGTGAATGATGGTTTCAATTGCCTGATTATTGTTTCTAGTGACAATGATGTCATCAACATAAACCAAGACATAGACAAGAGTTTGTCTCGTTTTAAGAATAAAAAGGGATAGATCAGTTTTGGAGCCTTGGAAACCATGTTGATTAAGCGTGATTAAGCGTGGCAGACAAGCGATGAAACCAAGCCTTTGGGGCTTGTTTTAGTCCATAAAGGGACTTATGGAGAAGGCACACATGATCTGGTCGATTTGGATCAACAAATCCGGGTGGTTGCTTTAGATAGATGGATCGTGTAGATCCCCATGGAGAAAGGCATTGTGCACATCTAATTGGCGTAGTGGCCATTTGTTTGTGACTGCAAGATACTACATAACCCGAATAGTGGGGGATTTGATGACTGGGCTGAATGTTTCTTGATAGTCAATGCTTGGTTCCTGTGTAAAGCCTCGAGCAACCAGTCTAGCTTTGTGTCGAGTGAGTCTCCCCTGTGAATCTATTTTTAACATGTATAACCATTTAGAGTTAATAACATTAGTATCCTTAACACAAGGTACAAGTGACCATGTGCCATTTTTAACAAGCGCTTCGAATTCTTCGACCATGGCTTGACGCCACTCCGGGAATTTATTAGTGATGGTAAATGAAGTTGGGGTGGTGAGAGGAGGTGAAGAGTAGGTGGTATTATAGGCTGAAGGGTTGTAAGGGGTTGTGTGTGGGGGATTAGGCCGTAGATTGGGCGGTCTAGGTCTGACAGGTGGTGGAGGTGGTGGGGGTGTGGGCGGAGTTGAAGGTGATAGAGGTGAAGTCACCAATGTTTCCTTTCCATGCTTGAGAAAAAGTAAATGAAGAAAAAAACTTTACTTCAAGGTCGATAAAAGTGCTTGTCAAAATCATAGTATATCAAAGGTAATTATTTTTATCGTTGTGCTTTACCCAGTCTGTTTCACATGGCATTATAATATTTTTAACACTAATTTTTTTTAAAAAATTTCAGACTGTCTTAGAGTATGAGGTGTCATCTGTTGGTTCTCAGCTTCTCATGGTAGCCAATTGGATCTTATTAAATTGAATGAAGATTATCCTATTAGTCAATACAGAGGATATCCTCTTTGAAGGAATTACATGTTGTCACAAACAGTTCTAATTATGACAACAAGCACGGTGAAGGTAAATAAAGCATCACTTATTTTCTATTTTATTGTTTTTATCTCATGTAATGATATTTTTGCTTTTGAATTTATTGGTCAATTAAGATGGCTATGGACTTTTAAAGTAGGGTGATTGATGGATAAGTGCTCTAGTACTATGAAATGTAAATTTAGATTCTATTTATTGAATCATGTTGTTTAAATCTAGTTACATATCACACTTGGATTATAGAAATGAGATCAATTATATGAATATGCATTATAGGGAGTAAAAAAGATTTAAAAACTAGATTGAGGGGAAGGGGGTGGATGAGAGGCTTGGAAAGGGAAGACTTCCTCAATGAACCGACATGTCCGACTATGTAGAGATATTCAGTTTTTAAGTCCAAGCATCGATACCCATGATGGATAGGGCTATAGCCAAGGAAGACACATGGTGTGGAGTGGAAATCCAGTTTGTGTGGATTGTAAGGTCGAAGGTATGGAAAACATTGGCATCCCAAAATGTGAAAAATTGAATAATCCGGACGACGATGAAAGGCGTGCTCAAACGGTGATATGTTGGAACAAGTGCGGGACGGTAGGCGATTGATGGGATACGCTGTTGTTTCAAAGGTAAAGTACCAAAAACGTTGTGGAAGATGGGGTTGTGCAAGAAGTGCAAGTTCAATTTCCATGCGTGGCGGTGACGACGATCAACAATGCCATTTTTCTCACTAGTGTGAGGACAGGAACGTCTATGAACGATGACAAGTAAAGAAAAATAGTTTGTTAAATGATGAAATTCTCCTCTCCAGTTAGTTTGCACATTTTTTTACTTTGGTTTTAAGTTGTCGTTTAACAATGGTTACAAAAGAGGTGAAACAAGCATATACATCCGATTTGTGGGTTATGGATAAATCCACATGAAACGTGAGTAATGATCAACACATAACATAAAGTATCTATGACCCTCAAAAGGTAAAATGGGCGATAGGTCCCAAACATCACAATATATCAATTCAAGAATGTTATTACTACAAAAATTAGAAACATGAAAAGATAGTTTAGAAGATTTTCCTAATTGGGAAGACGTGCATAATGAAGGTATTTTTGTAGAAACAGGTAAAGAACAAGTAGAAACAATAGATTGAAAAACACGAGTATATGGGTGTCCAAGTCGTTGAAGCTCGAGTGGTTGTAAAGGCAATGTTCTGAATGGATTTGAGTTGAGGAAGACTAATGGTGTACAAACCATATTTACTTGGGCCCGTGAGAAGGGTAGTGTGCATAAACATGTCCTTAACAAGAAAATAAGACGAGTGAAATTCAAAGAACACATTATTATCACGGCAAACATGTTGAACAAAAAGCAAATTATTTTTTATTTGTGGAACATAAAGTATGTTAGAAAGATGGAATGTTTTATGTGAGGAATAGATTTTAGAGGAACCATATAAAAGATTGGAAGAGGTTTATCGTCGCCAACATGGAGAATATCATTGCCATGGTAGGTGTCGGAGTTGTCTAAGCTTGATAAATCTGGTGTTACATGACTGGTTGACAATGTTTTAAGTGGAAGCCCACCCGGAATATGTTTGGTTGAGACCACTATTCTCTTTCCCTCGATTGGTATATCCCCGGTAGTTGCCATGTGAGGTGCCTCGACGACTGCCACGATTGTTCAAAGGAGGCCGAGCAATATAGAAAGCTTGTGGTTGGGGGTTTTAGGGTGTGATGGGGTTGAGTTGGAGATGCAGTTGAGATGCCAACCGGTGCAGGGTAGCAAGTTGGTTGTTGTGAGAGGGGAGAGGTTGGAAGAAGTAGTGAATGATTAAGGTGTGAAGGAGTAGGAGTTGGAGAAGTTTTGTTAATCATGAAGTCATGCATGATCACTAAGAGGGCCATGTAATTCATTGAAGGCAATCGGTGGATATCTGGCAAGAAGATTTGATTTTAGGCAATTATATTATTCCCACAGGCCAGAAATCACAAGCATGACAAGATCCTTATCTTTGATGGGTTTTCCAATATTTGAAAGGGTTGTGGTGTATTCTTGGGCTCGAGTAAGGTAGGCTATGGCTGTTTCATCTCTTTTCATGGTGATCTTAAGGAGTTGTGTTTTTAATGTATATTATGTGGATGAGTTTGTAAAAGCAAGCCACAGATCTGGAGAGGTTGTTCCTTAAACCTATGGGAATGATGCTTCACAGATGGTGAAGATGAGAATCATTCTCACATAGGCATCATTGGCGATCCAGATGGGATAATTGGGGTTATCAGTAGTAGATTCGATTGATGTAGATGGAAACGGAAATTTCTTGGGTGGGCACGGTATTATGCCATCTATGTATCTGAACAGATTGTGATCAAAAAATTCTTAATAACCGCATTCCAAAATCCATAGTTAGTAGGACAAAGGGTGAAAGCGAATTTGTGAGAGTTGTGGGTTGTTTTATCTGCAGTAGAGATAGCTGCATGAAGAGCCATGGCTAATCGGAATTGTTAAGGTTGGTTATAGGAGAAGAAATTCGGTGGCGGCAATCAGGGGTTTACTCGGTATCTTTACTCTGATACCAAGATAGACCGAGTAAATGATGATTATACTATTGATTGAATATTGATTACATATGACTCCTATATATAGAATATAATATTACACTTAAACTACCATAACTATAGGACTAAGTAATGTATATTCTGATAGGCACAATGAAGCTTAGGGGCTATTTGGTAACTTCTGAATGATTAAGTGCTGAACCAATAAGAGGTCTGAACCATTAAGAGGTCTGAACCATCAAGAGGTAGTATATCGTTTAACTATTCAAAGGCAAATGTCTGACCAATTCAGATAATATGTCTTAACCATTCAACATTAGACAAGAGGTAGTATATCGTTTAACTATTCAAAGGCAATGTCTGACCAATTCAGATAATATGTCTTAACCATTCAACATTAGACCTTTTAACCATTCAACATCAATATAATACTTAACCATTCAGAGGTAAATGACTTAATTATTCAGACATGTGATGGCGAAACAAACAGTCTGAACCATTAAGTGCTGAACCATTAAAAGGTTGATTAAGAGGCTGCCAACAGCCCCTTAGTGATAATTGGCCATGTGAGGTTCTTGGAATTGGGACTATCACACTCATTATGAAAAGTGGGATTAAGGTGGATTTGCATGATGTGAGGTGTTGAAGGGTGGCAAGGCTAAAGTGATCAAAAGGTCTCTTGTAATTCCTATATTTGATTAATGATTTCTCAAGAAGGGTGTGGGTATATATGTTAAAGCATAAAAGTGATGCCTTTAACAAGTTCCATGAGTGGAATGCATTGGTTGAAACTCAAATTGAGAAAATGGTAAAGAAGTTAAGGACATATAATGGTCTAGAGTTTTGTAACACTGAATTTAATTAGTTTTGTAAGAAGCATCTCATAGCAAGGAACTTAATTGTGCCCGACACACCTCAATAGAAAGGACTTGTAGAGCATATGAATAGAACACTATTTGAGAAAGTAAGATGTATGCTATCAAGCTCTAGCCTCTTAAAGGAAGTTTGGGCAGAAGCGGTGTCAATTGCAACATACCTAGTGAACAGGTCTCCCTCATCTGTATTAGCAATGAAAGTTCCTATGGAAGTGTGGAGTGGAGTCAAGCAAGACTATGATAGCTTGAGGATATTTGGGTCAGTAGCTTATGCTCATGTTGATCAAGGGAAACTAGACCCCGAAGCTCATAAATGTATAAATCTTGATAAATGTATATTTCTTGGGTATCCTGAAGGTGTGAAGGGATATAGGCTATGGAAACTTGGTGATGGGAAGCCTAAGGTATTTGTTAGCAGAAATGTTGTGTTTAAAGAGGATGTTCTCTATAAAGACATTATAGCTAATAAAAGAGGTGAAAGCAATGATGGTGTTATAAAGGGAACTGATGATCTAATTAAGAAAGAGCATGGGTCAATTAATATGGGGTCCGGTTAGTCATATGTTGATTCTAGGGTTGAGTTGGAAGGCTATAGTCTGGCAAGAGATAGACCAAAAAGGCAGATTATTCCACCATTAAGGTATAGAGACAATGATGATATACCAGCTATTGCTTTTTTGCACCTGAACAAGAAAGTAGATGTGAGCCCTTGAGTTATGAAGGTGCATTAGTTTCTAGTGATAGAGAGAAGTGGATGTAAGCCATGAGAGAGGAAATGGAGTCATTGCATAGGAATAGCACTTAGGAGCTTGTAGATAAGCCTACTAATCAGAAGATTATGGTTCGTAAATGGCTATATAAGCTAAAGGAGGGAGTGGATGGGTCTGAGACACCCATGTTTAAAGCAAGATGGTTGCTAAAGGGTTCACACGGCAAGCCAGGATGGATTATAATGAGATATTTTCTCATGTTGTCAAGCATTCTTCTGTAAGAGTATGCTTTCCTAAATTACTAGCTTAGATATAGAGTGAGAGCAGTTGGATGTTAAAGCAACAGTTCTACATGGTAATCTGGAGGAGAACATCTCTATGGATCAACTTTAGCGATTTATGGTGCATGGGTCAAGAAGAGAAGGTGTGCTTGGTAAAGATTGGTTGATGAGTTTAAAGCAGTCCCCTGGGTAGTGATAAATGGTTTGATGAGTTAATGAGTATACAGTGACTAATGGGTTTTTGAGAATTTCTTATGATAACTGCATGTATTACAAGGAGTATAACAAAGGGAGTTATGTCTATATGTTGTTGTATGTTGATGACATGCTTATGGGATATAAAGATAAGTAGCAAATTGAAGACACTAAGAGATTATTAATGCTAGAATCTGATATGAAGGAATTAGGTAAGGCTAGAAAGATCTTGGGAATGAAAATTTTAAAAGACCAAGGTCAAAAGAAGCTTGTCCTAAGTCAAAGTTCATATGTGAAAAAGGTATTAAGTAAGTAAAGAATAAAGTTGTTAAGACTCCCCTTGCTACTCATTTTAAGTTGTCTAGTATGGACTCTCCTAAACCTATAGAGGAGGAGTCACATATGGATAAAGTGCCTTATGCAAATATTGTTGGTAGTCTTATGTACTTGATAGTATGTACATGGCCAGATATTAGGTATGATGTTAATATGGTTAGAAGATATATTGCTAATCTAGGAAAGAATCATTGGGAGGCTATAAAATGGATCCTGAGATATGTAAGTAGTACTAGGAATTTTGGGTTGGTATACAGTGATAACACTTGTGTTAATGAATCTATGGTTACTAGTTTTGTTTATGCCGATTATGCTAAAGATTTAGATAAAGGCAGATCTATAACCGGCTATGCATTTCAAGTTCTTGGCAATCTAGTCAGTTGGAAGCTTTAGTTGTAGCCTATAGTTGTTTTGTCCTCTACTGAGGCTGAGTATGTAGCATTGACTAAAGTAGTTAAAGAAGCTTCATGGTTTAGTGGGTTTATAGTTGAGTTAGGGTTAATGTCATCATAATCTGATAATTATTGGTTGTTCGGTTGTCTAAGAACAATGAATGTCATGAAAGGACTAAACATATTAATGTAAATTTGCACTTCATAAGGGATATGATCAACTCAAAGCAAGTTAGAGTTGAAAAGGTAGATACAAGTAAGAACACCTGCTGATATGTTTACAAAATTTCTTCCAAGTTCTAAGTTTGAATTCTGCTTAAAGTCTCTTGGTATTGGGTAGTATATTTGGTTTGATTTGATTTTAAGGTGGAGATTATTATATGTAAAAGTCAAATATGTTATCTCCTAATAAATTCAAAGTAATATGTTTTGAGTACTAATTGATAGTAGAACTATATGGACTAAAGTTGTATGTTTGGAAAGTTTACTTTGTTAAGTGATTGATAACCAGAGATTAAATGATTGAGTTATGTAGTTCATTCTTCTTTCTATTTAGAATTTCCTATATTCTTGTTGTAGAATTTTATAAGTAATAAGATCAATTGATTCTTGCTTTTGATATATTCTTTGGTGTTAAACTTTTAACAAGTTTGAAATCCGGTTTTGAACTGCTGGTTGCAAATAATGCCCATGCTCTTTATGTACAGTCCATACGGGGTAATTGAATCGTACTCAGTCTAGGATATAGGGTGCTCAGAGAAGTCTCAAATGAAACCTCAGCAGCTGGGATTTTAATACGAATCATAGGGGGACTAAGGAGTTAATTGTCTATTCTAGGAGGGGTAAAAGGCAAAGTAACTAGGGGTTCCTTGTACGTATTAATAGGGAAGGGAATTGTGGGGGATAGGGAGGTAGGTATTTTGTTAGAATTGCAGGTCTCTTGCATCATGCAATGAGAGAGGGTGCAACCCTGGATTGTCAGTATTCTCTTTTTTTCCAATTCCACTGTAACTCCTTTTGCTATCAATCAAACATTCCCTTCCTCATTATTCTATCTTTCTTATTGTTGAGTGTTAACTAAATTTTTCAATCAGTATCATTTACTAGTTACTCTTGTTTCCATCTTCATCATAATACCCATCAGATTTGGTCGAAGCTAGAAAGTCTTTACATGAAAAAATCGTTGACAAATTGGTTGTACTTGAAGAAAATGTTGGATCTTGAAAACATCAATGTGAACCTAGATGAAGAAGATCAACATGAAATCTTCTTGGCCTCATTGTCACATTCATATGAGCATTTTATTGACACCCTCATGTTTGGGATATATACTCTTTCAGTGGATGAAGTGTTAGCTGCTGTCAATTTGAAAGAATTACACAAGAAAAACGAATCCAATATGAAGATGAATAATGATATGTTTGTTAGAGGAAGACCAAATCAAAAATCGTTCAAGCGAAAGCAACCCAGACAATCAAGATCAAGAATTAACATAAGGTTCTTTGTATGTAATTTTGAAAATCATCTATAAAGAGACTGTACTTAGAGGAAGAAGAGAAAGAGTGAACCAAGCACTCATAAAAATCAATCTAATAACTCTTCAGAGGGGTCATTTGAGTGCCGATGTTCTCGTAGAATCAAATGATCTGGTCCAAGGAAAGTGGATTATGAACTCAGGTTTGCTCGTTCCACAAGACTCACAACAAGGAATTCTTTAGTGTTGAAGATGGAAAGGTTGGGACAAGTACAACTAGGTGATGACAAACCTTGCACCATCCTTGGAGCTGGGACTGTCAAATTGTATCTTGAAGGTGGTACTAAATTCGAGTTGGAAGATGTGAGGTACTTCTAGACTTAACTAGGAATTTGATCTCATTAGGAACCTATGAAAGGGTTGGTTATCATGGTACTTTAAGAATGGTAAGGCCAGAGTAATGTTAGGTTTTTGAATATTTATGTCTGGCACAAGAAGAACATATATGTACCAGATAGGAGGCTATAAAAGGTGTGACATGTTTAGTGAATCATACACCTAAGAACACCGCCCTTTTATGGCACAATAGGCCGGGGCATTTTAGTAAACAAGGACTAATTGAATTGCACAAGCAACAAGTGTTTAAGGATCTAAAGGGGGTTGAGAGTAAATTCTGTGAGCATTGTGTGATGGGTAAAGCTAATCGGGTAAATTTTGGTAAAGGTACACACTCATCAAAGGGTATACTTGATTATGTGCATACCGACTCATGGGGCAGCTAAAGTTGATTCTATTAAGGGATCTAAGTACTTCCTATCTATAACGGATGACTATTCTAGGAGGGTATGAGGCATTAAGCAAGTTCAAGCATTAATGGAAGGCTCTGGTTGAGATGTAGACCTACCAAAGAGTCAAGAAACTTAGGTTGGATAATGGACTTGAGTTCTGTAGTGTGAATCATCACAAGTTCGAAAGTTCAAGGTGTGAATTGTAGCTAACTGTTTTCTTGAGAACTTATCTTGTGTAGTTGTAATATATGTTGTTAAGAAGGTTGTCGGTATTTAATTGAATAGAGATGAGATTAGAGTGAGTTTAATATTTATAGTTTCCCTTTTGTAACTCATATTCAATCTTAGATGTGGTTAATGAAATCATTCTTCATATTTTGTTAATTCTTGTTCAATTGATTCTTCCTTTGGTGTTGATTTCAACATTTAGCTTGTCTTGTTTGTTTTGAATTGCTTAAGTACTCTTTGTACGGGAGAATTGTCCTTTTCGAAGTGGCTGACTAATGATGACAACCATTGGTGCAAGCTTTATCGCTACAATTAGGCCATTGAAGGTAGACTTCACACATATTGAAATGTATCTTCCTCACATATTCATGTCACCACCTTAACAATAAAGTAATATTCACTTTTAGAAGAGTGACAATAAGAAAAATCACTCATGGTTAGCTACAGTTACTAATGGAGTAATTACCGGCTGATTTTTAGACGAATAACTGAGAGGTCCCTTGAAATCCATAAATAAAAATATATTTTAATGGTTATCTAGGAGATAACCGACGTACCCGTGTAACCTATAAAGAAAATAAAAAATAAATATTTAATTTTTGTTGGAAAATTACTTGAAGTAAGTAGGAAGGTATTTTTAGTTGACATCTGTTTCAAAAAATTTGCATGTAATTTCACTTTAAAAACATGTCGATGAAACTATTAACCACGCTTTGTTACTAACAAACTACTGGCAATTGCTAACTTTACTGACAAATATGTTTGTTGCTAATAGTTTTGTATTTTCATGTGATTCTAACAATTCATGTCATATTAAACATTTAAACATATATATACTAAAAAGATACATAGAATATTTATAAAAGTTCACTTGTAATTGGGGTTGTACTTGCGGTGATTATGAATAATAGGCATAAAAGGATGCTGAACATCTTGATAAGCTTCATTTTTAGTGCTTCTTTGATGCCCCAAACAAAGAGTTGTTCATGACATTATATAGTCATTTAAATTATTGTGTTTAGAGTCGTATAATCATTAATTACATGTTCTTCTACGCACTAATTTAAATGATATTCATATTCAATAGCAACTAATGAGTTGAGAGTCGTATCATCAATTTATTTTCTTATTTTGACATTTATTATGCAACACATATATACTACTTAAAATGTACTTTTATGTACTTGCTAAATCTAAATATAGTCATTCATTGAATTTGTAAGAGTTTGGAATAACGTATCGCCATATAATTATTATTATTTTTTCTGAGTTCACTAACGTATTAAAAGTATTTAATTTTCTATATATTAAAATTCTTAAAGAAAATACATAATATTTTGTTTTTGTAAAAGTAAGAATTAAACAAAAGTAAAGGAGGTAAAAGGGTTCTATGTTGGAAAATTGGATCATGCAAATATGTAAACCTTTACGAATTATAAGGTCAAATCAAAAGATCACCACCACTCTATATTATTGTTTAATATCAATGACCACACACTAAATACAATGGACCCCTGTATGTTATACAAGACTTGATCGCCAAGTCTCCACTGCACCATACTCTAAATCTAACAATAATCAACTATACAAACTAAATCTACTCATTCTTCTAGCTGATTCTTTTTTCTTTTTATTTGTGTTTGTCTTAACCATCAATTTTCATCTTTAAACTTCATCTTTCACGCGTGCACAAATCCAAGATTATAGCTTTCATGTATATGAACGACTTCTTCAAGAATTAATTTCTTTTATCAAACACGAGGGCCTTGTTAGAGTTGGTCTACTTAGACTGGACGTAGTGGACATTTTAAGGACGTTAAAACATGATGACATGGATACAAATAAGGCTTTAATAGTCAAATGGTCTCTAAACCCATAGGGTGCCAAACCCTTAATGAGGCATCAAACACAACTTTTCATATATTATTACATCAGTATGGACTTCAAACACTAGTTAATCATTACACTTGATTTTAAAAGATTTTAGTAAAATTGGATTTTATTTGCATGACATTTAGATGATAATTTATCATATCACACATAATCTGTATAATTTGGTTTCGTGTTAGGCTAATCTTTAAACAAGAATTATCTTAATTTAAATTTTACAAATGTTTGAAAACTTGAATATGTTTGTTCTACCTTTTTCCTCTTATATATGGAACTGTTTTGAGGGTATGATATAGAAAATACAAAACCAAATAATCCAATATAAGCGCTAGTATGTATAAACAAAATAACTATATATAATAAATCTGTTTTATAGATCGATATTATAATAAGAAAACAATTATATCAGTTAATTAATATGAATAAATAGCCTATTATTGTTTAAAAGAACAAGATAAACAATAACACTATTTTATAAACTTATCAAGTACAACCTTTTACATCCATCTATGTAATTCGATCACTAAATACACTTCTAAATAGACACCTTTATTTATAATGGGAATTAAACATTATTTTGCCTTTAGAGGAGTACCATATAAACACCTGATACATTAGGTTACAGCCTATAATCCTACATGACCTCTGGTAATTGGGTCGTTTCCTAATTAAAGCAAGTTCATCTTTTCAATAGAAGGAGCCAAACATTTTGTTTTAAATTATTAGGGATTATTATTTTCTTTATTCGTCCTCAATAACAAAAGGTAAATAAAATTGGTTAAACATGTTACCACAATATATATAATCCTTTGAATTAAGACATTTTCACTCTTTAATATATATAACTTGCAAGATACACGTATTTTGATTATTTATAAATCAACAACCAATAAATCAAAGATGGATGAAACATGATAAGTCATAAAACTATCCACACCAACGACACTGGGTATTGTTGTTTACGTATTCTCCAAGGGCGGTACCCCCCTTCAATTCAAGACAAGCCCCGAAGCAAGCTTCACTTTTACAATCATCCCATGGAAGATAGACTTCACATACCTTGAATGTTGTTGTTGTCTTACTCCCCATATTCATATCAACACCTAACACATGTAATTACTATCGGTTTATGTGACATTAGACATATGTAAAAACAAAATAAAAAAAAAGAACAATTATACATAATGTGTATATAAAAATCACATGTAATTGGACTCGTAGTTACTATGATTAGTAATAAAAGGATGCCAAGAAGCTTCATTCTAGTGTTGTTTTGTGGTTTCAATCTTCCAACTTTTATGAGTGCAAATAATGGTTCACTAATAACATTGTGCTTTTATAGATGCATTGAGAATCGTATCAATTAATTGCAAATATCTATTAACAAATTAAAGTTTGTTTATATTAATAGCTCTTAAAATTGTATCTAAGTATAATATTTTATCCATTTTCACCGAAGTGTGCTTCTAACCCATTATAGTAAATAGCTCTTAAGTATATATATATATATTTAAGTATATTATTTTTCGGTTTGAAAAATAGTAACCAACTTTTAAAAATGTTCCAATTAAGTAACTAAAGTTTTAAAAGTGTTCTAATTAGATCACTCATTTTTATATTTTATACAAATTAAAAGTCATAACATATTTTTTAGCATGTTATACTTTTGGATTCAGTTAGAAAATATTTTTTTCTATCTTTTGATGCTGATATAAAACGTTGACGTAAATTTAAGCACTTTTTTATATTTTTTTCATAATTAACATGTTTTTTTTATTTTTTAATATAATTTTATATATTGAAAATTCTAACTCCAACGTTTTTTTCATCATTACTTTCTTGTCATAATATCATTTGGTAATTACTCGATTTGATCGTTTGGAGGTCCAATTTGAGAAAAATATGCATGAGTGACTAAATTAGAACACTTTTGAAACTTGGTTACTATTCTGTGACATTTTCCCTATTCTTTTTCCATTTTTACGGAGGTGTGCTTCTAACCGAATAGTATCAATGTGTTAAAAATATCATCTCTTTATTAAATGTTGATTGTTTAAGTCTTTATATGAGTTAAACTGGTGTAAAAACTTGTTTAAAAAAATGTATAATATTATACTTTATTTTTCCCTTTTATGATACAAGACATACTATCTAAGATGTATGTGCTACGTAAGTTATATTGTATAACATGCACACAAACCTCATGGTACAAGTTATCTAATTTACACTAATTAAATAATTATACACCTTTAATTATAGGCCTACTAGCAAAATAATTGAATAATTTTGTATCATTAATTACAGGTGTACTAGCAAAATGAATATTAACGGTGGAGAGTATGGATATCTTCCATCTATAAGCGCTCTCTCCTTTACATTATTTGAAATGATGTTTTGATATCTAGGTTATCATAGACATGTACAAACCGGTTTGGGGCCCAAACCGGTTCGGGTCCCAAACCGAAACCGGTTTGGTCAAAGTCGGTCAAAACCGGTTTGGCCTCAAACCGGTTCGGGTTCAAACCGGTTTCAAAACCGTAAAAACCAAACCTATCAAACGGTTTGGGCCGGTTTGGAACCGGTTCGGGCCCAAACCGGTTTTTTGTTAAACCGGTCAAGAACCGGCGGTTCGGGCCCGGTTTGAAACCGGTTTGGGCCAAACCGGTTTGGCCTCAAACCGGTTCCGGTTTTTTTGGCCAAACCGGTTTTTTTGGCCACCTCTGGGTTATCACACCCCACCTATGACGAGGCTATCATGATTCATTGATACCAATCTTTAACTGCGGTAACTATAAATATTATTATGTTTTACGTTTTAGATTTACAAGAAAAATTCAATTGCCTACAAGATACATACGTAAATAGTCAACTTACATATAACACAATTAACGTTAAAAGTTGAAAAATTCAATTGCCTACAAGATGACACACACAATTAGAAAGATGGTCCATATTTTTACATAACACGTAAGTAACGTTAAAAGTTGAACAAAGTCTTCAAAGGTCAACAACCCAATTTGATTTCAGCCCATGTTATCTTGGCCCAAATTATCTTGAATCTTTATTTAATTTGGGTTTGGCGACACCCAGGACCCAGGTGTAGTGTAACACCTTCTTTCCTTTGGTTGCCTATGCATAAATTATCTTAGATGTTTTTTTTAAAAGATTGACGAGTTTTAAAATACAGGAAAATAAATATATAGAATCATTAAAGAGTATGTCACTAGTCTTTTTAGAAGTTTGTGCACAACTTTTTGATGGTGTGCTTGCTGATAATGATTAATGAGTACATCAATATATTTAGTGATCATGTATATTTATGCAAAGGGTTCTTAGCTTTGTAACCTTTTATGTGAAAGTGCAAATTACAAGGATCGATGCGTAGATGCAATTGCAAGTCAATGAGGTTGAAGATTAGGTTAGAATGATTGGACATAAGTTAAGATTGGTACCGAAATATATTATCGATCTGATTGTTGTGTTTATGTGACACTAGGATATGAACATGTTCATCATGTTTGTTGGTTGTTGATATTATTATGTAAAGTTATGTTACATGATGTTAATGATATCTTATGTTACCTTGAGTCTTATATTTGGAGTGCAATGAGGGACCATTGCATTAGGTCTCTTTTATGTTCTTTAATTATTCTAAAAAGGGTTTTATTTATACAAAGCGATATAGACTAAAAAAATTCAATTTGGGTTAGTCTAACTCTTTAATATACATTTTTTAGTCTAAATTATCAACCTCAACCATTGTTGACTCCACACCGCCACCCGTCATTGCCACTAGCTGTAAAAAGAACAAATATTAGTGAACCCACCCAACCCATTTGACCCGACTTGTTTAAACTTGTCATTTCAAAGCTATCATGTTTTGACCTATTATACAACCCACCTGACCTACTTGTATTGACCCTTGCATTTTTAACGTGCTGAGATGTGACAGATGTTTTTTTATGTAAGTTTATGTAATTAATATATGAAATTAATATGCTATAACCTAATAGCTAAAGAGATGTCATGACACCATTTTTTGTTAATTACATTTCCAAAAGTATATACAAATCAAATAAGGCTTGGCTTATATGAACATCCAAAACTTGTAATGAATACTCATATCTCTTTATGTAGGTATGTAGGTACGTATGTACGTATATACGTATGTATGTATGTATAGAAAGAGATAGAGAGAATGTAAAAGTAACATGTCTACCTAGCATACACAAAAAATAATCAATGGTTAATCAATCTCAACAATATAAGAAAATATAGGGAAATGAAAGATTCAATGCTATCAAACAAAATACAAGCATTGATATAAGATTGAACTAAAATAACTATGATAGAAGAGTTTAGCTAAATTGCGTTTTTTCATTAGTTTAAAAATCTTTGATATAAACTGATCTAAATATAAGATCTATGTAGATTAATTTTATTATTCTTATTATATCATAAGCTTAACATAAATAATAAATATATATTAGATTTGCTGAATAGAGAAATTATGAATGGTATAACTATTAACAAATCCATCGGCAACGACACTGGGTATTGTCTTTTGCACATTCCCCCACAGAGTGTTTCCCCTTCATATTACGACAACCACTGCTGCAAGCTTTATCTCTACAATTATGCCATTGAAGGTAGACTTCACATATATTGATATGTATCTTCCTCACCATATTCATGTCACCACCTAAACAATAAAGTATAAAGTAATATTCACTACTAGAAGAATGACGATAAGAAAAATCATCGGTGGTTAGTTATAGTTACCGATGGAGTACCTATGGGCGATTTTTTAGATGGATCACCGAGAGATCCCATGAAATCCATAAAAGAAAAAAATAAATCTTAATTATTGTCTAGGAGATTACCAACGTACCTGTTATACTTATAAAAAAATAAAAAATAAGTATTTTATTATTATTTTTTTTTGAAAATTTGCCTAAAGTAAGTCGGAACGTATCTTTAGTTGAAATCTGTTTTGAAAATTTTGCATGTAATTTCTCTTTAAAAGTATGTTGGTGAAACTATTAACCGGCGAAACTATTAACCGCACTTGGTTACTGCTACCTTTGTTGTCAAATATGTTTGTTGCTAATAGTTTCATTTTCATGTTGTTCTAACAATTCATGTCATATTAAACATTTAAACATATATATACTAAAAAGATATATTAAATATTTATAAAAGTTCACCTGTAACTGGGGTAGTACTTGCGGTGATTATGAATAATAGGCATAAAAGGATGCTGAACATGTTGATAAGCTTCATTTCTAGTGATTTCTGATGCCACCAACAAAGAGTTGTTCATGACATTATTTATGCATTTAATTTAATGCGTTTAGAGTCGTATAATCAATTAATTACATGTTCTTTTACGCGCCAAATTAAATGATATTCATATTCGATAGCAACTAATGAGTTGAGAGTCGTATCATCAATTGATTGTCTTATTTTGACGTTTATTATGCAACACATATATGATATATACTACTTAATATAGTCATTAATTGAATTTGTAAGAGTTTAGCATAACGTATCATCATATAATTATTATTATCTTTTCTAAGTTTACCAATGTATTGAAACTATTTAATTTTCTATATTAAAATTCTTAAAAAAACACATAATATTTTGTTTTTGTAAAGTAGGAATTAAACAAACATATATAAAGGAGGTAAAATAAAAAACAACCAAATAAAAAAATTCAGTTGAAATGAAATGTGACGACATGACGGTAAGATCATCGCCAATAACAAGTTTAAAAACATAGGAGACATGACACCCGCCCTATGCTTGTTTCTTTTTATGCACTTATAACAAATAAAAAAACAATAAAAAAATCTCTAACTTCTATCTCCTCCTCACTCATATTCTTTAAATTCATTCATTCTTAAACATTAAATTAACCTACCATAATCAAAAGTACCTCTATTGGGAATACTCTAATAACTGTTAGACTAAATAAGAAACTAAAAAGATACGACATATTCTGACTCCTAAATTCTGATAATACAAACCTCACAAAAACATAAAAATAGGTTGTGTAACGTTGGTAGATGCATAGAGCCGAAAAATCACGTATAAATAAAGTGAGAGATATATGGGTGGCTACTCCCAGATAAAAATTATACAAAATAACACATACGAATTTTTTATTTTTATAATAATTTTTATATACTAATAGTAACTATGTATATTATATATTTCAAATATAAGATAAAATAGCTATTTAAATAGAACACTCGTTTGGGTCGTTGCCTAGTCATGCTCAATAAGTGAAGTACGATCTTGGGTTTGCTCATTAATCGAACTCCTATAGAGTCTTGAGCATGAAATCGAGCTCGTTTGTTTAATACGAAACTTTAACTTCACTTGTTTAGACATATACTATTTTTAGTTAGTAGCTCATAATGAATTGATATTATAGAAAAGATGATACAAAAGATAATATCCATAATTTTAAAAAAACATAATAAGGTTTTGTGTTTCATTTATCTAAAACTCTTAAGGCCAAAACCACAAAGAATATTGTTTCAATTTTAGTAGTGTTTCAAATTCACACATGTGTATACTGTAATAATAAAAAATTTAAACCATAGAAGAACAATTTATATAACTGTACATAAACTATGTTTAATACTTGGGTATGTAAGTTGATATAATTAAAACTAATAAAAAAATCTATACCTATACTATATAATGAAAAGAAGGTTTTTAATTGACACGTCACACGCATCACCTTCTTATGAAGTGTATAATTTTGTTTCTCGCATCTCTATCGTATTAAATAAAATAATTTTAAATAAGTAAACTAAATAATTAAATATCAAATAATAAAAATCTTTTTACTTATATCTTATCTTAAATATAATTTTATACTTCCTAATTTTTTATTATTTATAATTTCCTAAGTTTTTATTATTTATTAGTTTATAATAAATAATAGTAAGAGTGTTACTATTTGCACCTTGCTTTATAAAATCTAACCTAATTAATAAATTCAATCAATCATAAAATTCACCAATAATAACTCCCTCTCAATAAATAAATATAGTCTGTCTTTATTTATCACCATGATCGTTAATTACTTTTTTAATATAAACTTCATAATAAAAATTACAAGTTTTGAAAATATAATGAGAATATTTTTAAAATGTTTCGTTGAGTTTCTAAACTCATAACTTCTTAAACACATTTAAAAAGTAAACACTATAACATCAAAAGAACTTTTTTAAAAGTACAAATATAAATAAAAACTTAAACCAAAATTATTTTTAATGAGAACTATAAAATATATTTTAAAAGCGTGCCTTTAAAATGTTTTATAAAGTGTTTAATGGTGTCTTATTACTATAAATATTATATGATACGAAATGTTTTAACTACTATAAAAAAATTATGTATGTTTAGAAAAGTATCTATAACACAATGTAGAAGTTTTTCTTTAATAACTGATATTTTTTAAAAATGAGGTGTTAGGTCTAGGATCAATATATCTAGTCTATTTTGTGTAGGCTTAGAACTTGAATTAATATCTGTATGAATACTTATAATTAATTATTGTGTATGCATTAAATGTATAAATTAACTCATATACATGTGTGTTGATTTATATATGTTTGCAGGTAAAACATTATAATTAGTGAATTTCTGAAATTGACCACAAGTGTAAAAAACATCTATAGATGAACATTTTGTTCTTCCATAAATATGTTTCTTACAAGTAAAATACATCTGAAGATCTTCTGCGGATGAACAACCAGATCTGAGGAACCAGTGCTTCGGAAGAACAGGATTCCCTCGGAAGAACAAGTACTTCGGAAGAACAAGTACTTCGGAAGAATAAGATTCCTCGGAAGAACAAGTACTTCGGAAGAATAAGATTCCCTCGGAAGAACAAGATTCCCTCGGAAGAACAAGTACTTCGGAAGAACAAGATTCCATCGGAAGAACAAGTACTTCGAAAGAACAAGATTCCCTCGGAAGAACAGGATTCCCTTGGAAGAACAAGACTCATGCGGAAGAACAATTATCTACAAAAGACAATATTCCTGTGGAGTCCAAACACTTGTATTCAAATAATACAAGTGTTACAAGTCAACAAGACAGTTATGCGAATCCCAAGAAATCCGGTGATTCCTTAACAGAAATAATTCCAAATCCCAAAAGATCCGGTGTTTCTTTAACAGAAACATTATTGTCTATAAATATGGATCCTAGATTTTAAATCAAGTAGACGGCTTCGACGATAAACATCCAAGCAGCAACATTACAACCACCAAACATCACATCAAATCACACAAATCAAAACCCTAGTAGCCGTCACATCATCAAACACTAAAATTAATATCATTCATTCATTCATTGTTTATTCAACTGTAATTATTAACATGTTTTTAATGAAATACGTTTGAATTGAATATGTGTCTGATCATTAATTGTGTTTCATTCATTGTGTTCATCTTATTCTTTAATCATTATTGATATGAAATTAATACAAACAATTAAACCAAGTCAACGTTGATTTCGCAAACGTTAACTTGACATCAATCAACACTGATAATTTCTGATTGCGATCTTTGGATTCACATGAGGTTTTTATAGAACTTAAAACCAAAACATAAGTTTTTTAATTATAATTTAAACAAAACTTGTTTAATAGATAACTTATACATTTTATATTTTATATTTTACTATTAGTATATATTAAATACTTTATTGTTATAGATTTTATTAGTGTAAAATAGATATATATAATTCTTTAGAAACTATAGCAAAGTAGGTGCATTTAAGTTTTTAAGGGTGTAAAGTGGTGCAATTAATATAACCTATTTTAATTCTTTTTTGATATATATAAGGTTGATTTTGTATTTATGAAACTACATTATCATTGGTTAAACTATAGTCAAATCTAATTAATATATTAAGGTAGGGTGTAATTAGAAAATAGGGTAGGGCGTATTTAGAAATACCTATAATACATAGTAGGTGTTAGTAGAGTAGGGTGCAAATAGCAACACCCTACTTCTATTTATCAAATTTGTTTTTTTTATTTGGCTCAAAGTTAAATGGTTTTATTAATTGAAATAGACTCAGGTGTTGTTTGTTTTTTTTACAGGAAAACGTCTGCAGTCTGCGGATCACATCTGCATACATCTGTAGCAGAAGAGGTGGACTAAACGATTGCAGTTTGAAAAAAAGACTGATTGTTTTTTAATATCTACAGACTGTTAAAATATACACTCCTTCACACCTCCCTTTCATATTAACTATCCTCCTACTCAACTCCACCACCACCACCATCACCACTGCCACCCTCACCTTCAAAGAAGCACCCAAATTCTACAACCCCCCAACCTGCCCTCCGGTGGATGACCTCTGCTCCGGAAATGGCGTCCACGTGGCGATGACCCCCGACGCCACCTACCTCCACGGCTCCATGGTGACGGTCCTCTCTGTCCTTCAACACTCCTCCTGACCGGAGAACATCCACTTCTACATCACCGACCTGCTCCCTACCTCACGCCATACTCATGTTGACTTTCTGGCCAAATCCTTCGCTTTCAGTCACGTGCAACTGGGCGGCGCGCAGCGAAGAGGGCGCAGATGGGGGGAGGCGGAGGCGGGCGCAAGGGGGGAGGCGGCTAGTGGCCGGCGGGTGCAGGTGGGGGGATGGGGGAGGCAAGCGCAGGTAGGGGGAGGGGGTGGCGGTGGTCTGACCGATGGGGGGAGGTAGGGCGGCTGTGGTTCGGCCGATGGGGGGAGGTGGGGCGGCCGATGGGGAAATTGGGAGGAGGTGAAACAGTGGATGGGGGAGGTGGGGGAGATGGGAATGGAGAAGAGGTTAGAAGATCTCAGAAGGGGTAAGTCCACATCTTTTATATGCAGACCTCAGGAAGACGTTTTTTAATGAAACATCTTCCAAAAATCAAACAATCTGCGCACTCAAAAGCTCTTCCCGCGTCTGCGTGTGCGCAGATGAAGATGTGGGGAAGAGCTTCTGAATAAAAACAAACACCTTAAATTGAACACACCTAGCCTTGAGTATTAACCGACGGTTAACTAAAAAACCAGTTTTCATAACAGAAAATTTTAAGTTAAGTAAATCCAAAACCTATAGGTTTAGCATTAGCCGAATAATAACTAAATAGATTCATACTCACAAGTAAATTTACCTCTAGTCTTTGATGTTCACGACTTCAATGTTCCATAGAACCCTAAATATATAACTGTAAGTTACTAGAGTTTTATTTAATTGTTATATGTATGTTAATTATTGACTTACATAAGCTATAAGTTTTCTCGAAGTAAATAATAAAAAATAAAAGTTAAATTTAAAAATAACAAAATACATCATACACTTTTAAATCCAAATTTATTGCTCAAAATGTCGTATTTATAATTAAACCAAGAGAATAATATTTACATAATAACTTCCTATTGAAAGTTGCAAAAACGACGCCCAAATGGGCCAGAGCAATTGGAATAACCTTTGGGGCTTAATGTTAAAAACTTGGTCTATATTTGATTTTGAAGTAATGTTCCAACTTCCGATGATATTGTTCTAGTTAGAGATGTTAAAAAAACCGGTTCGAAAACCGATTCGGAAAAAATTCGAAACCGGTTTCAAGCCGACCCAACCTAACGGTTTAGGTTCGGTTTGTAGGTTGCGTATTTCAAAACAGTTTCTAACCAAGTTCGGTTTCAAACCAGTTTTCAAACCGATACCCAAACCAGTTTTCAAATAATATTTAAAATTTTATATCATTTAAATTGTTTCTATGTTTTATATAGTATATATTTCACTTTGATTTTAAATTGATGACTTGTTTTTAAAACAATTATGTACTGTTTCTAATTTTATATGTTTTAACTTTTACATAAAAAATATGTAAATGCATCTTATAGGTTTATTTGATATATACAATTAATATTTAACATTCATCTTATAAGTTTATTTAACATTTACAATTAATTGTTTTTTAATATATAACGCTTTTGAAAAAGAAAAAAACCGTTTTGGACCCAAACTGATTTTCAAACGGACCCAAACCGGTTTCCAAACCGAACCAAACTGGTTTTATAGGTTTGGGTTTTTCTAAGCCCAAACCAGTTTAGAACCCGAACCGGTTTGAGGCCAAACCGGTTTTGACCATGGTTGACCAATCGATTCCGGTTTGAACCCCAAACCGGTTTTAGAAAAAACCTGGTTTGTACACCACTAGTTCTAGTGGGCGTGGGGTATGTGTAAGGCCTCGTTCCCGGGACGCTTACAGCTAGTCAAGTCGCATATAAAACATATAATTACATTAACTTTAATAAAATATTACAGCGGAAACATTAAAGCAAACGTTTCATTTCATTAAGATAAATGCTTTTGCGAAATAATACAACATTCGTTACAAAATATCGTTTGTTCGCATTATAATGCAAAAACATTATACAACAGAATGCCATCCAAAATGAGTCAAGTAGCCTCCCGTGCCATCCTCAGCAACCATTACCTGCCAACTGAAAACACATAAAAGTCAGCGTTGCTGAGTAAGTTCTAGTTTTATAAAACTTTATATTACCTTTCATTCATTAAACCATTTTCATTATTATCGCACATGATCACACATCGTACATACATCAAGGTAAATATTATTATCTTCATCATCATTCGTTTCGTACATTTCACACATTTCGTACTTATCGCACATTTCGTACATTTATTGTATTTCTATTTCTATCTAGGTTTTTTCATATGCCTAACCCCCCTCTAGAGCACCAAGCAATTCATCTAGGGTTAAACGACAAGGACCCCATATCTCACGTATGGAGTGGTCACTATGTCACACCCCAACCTTGACGGCGGAAACGTCGAGGAGTGAGAGTTAAGATCGTTCACAGCCACATAACGCTATAATTAAATACAAATATATTATTCACAAGTTTGAAAGGTACATTACAAGCATAAGTCTCAAATAAGAACACAATATAAGAAATATAACAAGCTCATTCATTAAGTTAACTAGGTCCATTCCTAGGTGTGAACAACTTCAAAAATGGCGGTCAAGCTGAGTATTTCCTGAAACATGTTAAAAATAAAAGGTCAACATAATGTTGGTGAGATTTCCATAGTTTTCGATACATAAGTATATAAAAGATGGCAATTCATGTTGTAAGTTAGAGAACAAAGTAACTAGGGATATAAGACAGAATGCACAATCAAACCTCGACAAAGTTTTACAAGTTTCAAACGTTTACAAGTATATACGATTAGCTAAGTGTACTTGGATCAATCAAGCAGGCTTGTCTGGCCCATAGATCTTTGACTTCGCTAGGCTAGCAATAGTTAATGATTGTACATATATTCGACATTACATGGTAGCCACAAAGTTCAACTAACCATAACATACATGTGAAATGTCATAAGTTTACAAGAATCAAACGTGTTTACAAGTGCAAAGTTTATACAGTAACATGTTTCACCCCAAAGTGTAAAAATATAAAAAGGGGTATAGAAATACTCACTTGATCAAATACGTATAGAATAACGATGAATAAGAAATATAATAAACAACAATCCAATGTAATGCTTCACAATGCACCTAAAAAATAAATATATTTACAAGGTTTAAGTTTATTTATAACAAGCTTAACGTTTTAACGAGAACTAGGGTTTTAGGTGGAATTTGTATTTAGAGGTTTTATTAATTACATTAAATAATAAAAGAAAAGATACATACGAGTTAAGCATTTTAGTTTAAAAAAATGTAGGAAACCATTGTAACACAACTTAGTTACAAAGTTCAGTACGTGTATAACTTTTAAAATTACCCTCATTTTATACAACAATATATGCTTATTATTAAATAAACAACAACTTTTAAAGTCTATTTTATTATGAAAAATATTTTATATAATTTATTTGACTAACAATAATTTAGCAAAATAATATTTTAGTCTAACTTATAATAAAATAAATGATTTGTACAAATAATAATTCTATGAGTTAAACAATATTTAAGGTCCCATATATAAGAAAATAAATTAATTATATTGTTTGCCTATAATATAGAATTAAATGTAAAGACATCTTATGAAATAAATTAACATAAAATAGTAGGGTGTCTAAAAAAATAACAAGTTCACAACTTAATTTTTATAAATTTTTAGACAAAAATCTGAATTAAAACAAAAGCTAAAAAGCCTTAAAATTAAAACAGGAGGTTCCCCGGGTTCGAACCGGGGACCTCTTGTTTAGAAGTCATCAAAGTTACCACTTGAACCAAGGCCGCAGCCGCGTTTTAGTTTGGTTTGAATTCACTTAACCCATATTAACAAAGTCCTCTTAAATCGCAAGAACCCTAGCTTGATTTGAACCAAAATTGAAGATTAAATCGATGGTGTTTACGGGAATGAACATGGGGCTTTTAATGCCCAAGTGAAATCGAGCATAATGATATACAGAACTTACGTGATTAGTATCGAATTGAGGGAGATGAGATGAAGAATAGGTCGCGACTGACATAGCGATTGTTCGATGTTCAAATGATGATATTAATCCAATTTGTTGCACAGGAAGCTTCTATAGAACCCAATGAACGAAAACCCTTTGTCAATTTCAGATATTAACATCCAGAGAATGGTGCTCAAGTAGCAGGTAGGTCGCGGCTCAAGGGGGTATTCGAACTCGTTGTAATTATTTGTCTCAGGTGAAATTGAGAGTTTTGTTTGATTAGGTATAGATAGAAGTTCGATCTGCTTGAAGTAATTGGGTTATTATTGGATTTTAATGACTGAACGGTTAGAGGATTAAAGTGGCCGGTTATGAACTCGTTTGATTTAGTAACCGGTGCTTTAAACCACATTATGTTGTGCATCCAGTTCGAAACACACTCACGAAGCGTTTAGGAGCGGTTTGGTTCAAAAATTGATGGTTTTTAATGAGTTTTGGGGGTGGCCGGAGCTCGGCCGAAGTATGGTCGGAGCTCCACCGGAAAGTCGGGTGAAGGGGAGGGTTGGTTTGGGAAATTGTAAATTTACACATACGGTCCCGTTGATTTTATTTTATCATTTTATGTCTTAAACTTTGTTTTTAAAGTTTATAAAATAACATTAGAGCCCCCTTGACTTATTAAATCCAAGTTTTAAATATTTCTAAGTCTAATAATTTTTACAAATTATTATTATTATTATTATTATTATTCTTGGTTATTATTATTATTATTAATTTTGTAATATTGTTATTATTAGTATGATTATTATTGTTATGATCATTCTAATAGTTGAAATATTAACTTTCAAATTAAAGATCTAAAGGAAACAAACATGAATAACCCTCATGGTTACATTAATGACAACAATGGCCCTTACAAGATTATAACAAAGCTAACTTTTGATTAACGCAAAATACAAGATGTTACACACTAGGACAGACTCCCCTTGTGTGTGTGAACTCTTATGGGTTAGCCAAGATCGCACGCTGTAATACACACAGTACTTAGGAAATCACGTGTATTGGAGCAGTCACCAAGACTGAACTCTTACTGTGTGTATGAACCCTTATGAGTTAGCCAAAATCGCACGCTGTAGACACACACAGTTGAGCTAACAACTCTCAATGAGTTGTGAACCTCCTTTCAGTTGCTTGAAAGACTTTTCATTTGTTCGTACATTATGTTCCACTTTCATTATCTTAAATATTTCACTTCGTTAAGATAATACTTTACATTCATTAACAATATCACACCACGTAAAGTCACATCATCATACGTAATAAGGAACATAACACACAAACATACAATCAAACATAATCATCAAACATCATCAATCACACATCATCATGCATAAGCATCAACATACATCGTCATGCATAAGCATCAATCATACATCATCATTCATGCCCATCATATCATCAATGACCTCAAAAGTCAACTTACATGAACCCCGAAAACCTCCCAAGTCAAAGCCTACATCTACACTTTCCTCTTAAAATCAGAAAATAAACTATGTTCTTTTCAGGCGCATGAGCCTTATTTGGACGTACGAGCACTATTTAGTCGTATGGCCTTCCAGGCACATATGAACACTTAGGCGTATGGACAGTCTCCAAACGCATGGGCACTAGGGGCGTATGGACTCTTAGTCGAACACTATTCAGGCGCATGGACCTCAATCGCAGACTATTCAGGCGCATGGACCTCAGTCGCACACTATTCAGGTGCATGGACCTCAGTCGCACACTATTAAGGTGCATGGCCTCAGTCGCATGTCTTTCGGCCATATGGCCTTCGGTCGCATGCCATTCGGTCTCATGGCTTCCAGTCGTATGAGCCCTAGCTGGGTGCAGAATGCAGTCTCTTCGAACCTAAACTGCAGATTTCAGCCTTTAGCCCTTTTCTAACATGTTCTAGGCTTAAACCAACCATCCTAAGCCCTAGAAACACGACCACAACATCATTCAAGCATCCCAAGCCCAAACACAAGTCCCACCCGGTCGCACACCACACACAAACACACAAATACGGGTTCAACACCCACATAACCAAAAACAGTTTATGTATGCATTCCAGCCCCAAAATCGGTCAAAAACGTGTAAAAGAGGGTCCTACAACTCACCTTGACAGCCTCTTAGAGTAGAGCTTCCTACAAACCCGCTTGACTTCGACCTTTGCACTTGATTCTTCAAGAAACCCTAAGCTTTTGCCGTTTTCTCCTCTCTTCTTCTCTTGGTCGATTGAAAAGGGGTGTATGGGAGAGTGGTGTGGACAGCCATGCCTTTTACACCCACTCTTCCAAACTTTTCTTATTTTTGGCAAGATTGGTCCCTCAATTTGGACTTTGTTTCTTTTCTTTCTTTTCTTCTTTCTTTGGCTTCAAAGAAAATAACCAAGTGTTACAGTATGATTCCAAGTTTTCAACTTCCAACGGTAGACAACTAAGAGTAATTTCCGTCTCATCTTTATAATAAAGCAACATTATTTTCTAAATTTAGATATTTTCTAATTATATTTTGTTATTTAAAAACTTATATATTAGACTAGGTGAGTACGTACGTATTACACGGGTTGAATAAATAGAATATTAAATCATTATTAATAAAAATTAGTAAATTATAAAACGATCTTTTGATATATGATATGTTTTACATTACGTACGAGTGATAAAACAACATATTATTTTTTAAAATTTTGTTTCATTTGTTTTTTCTCAATAAAAGTTTGTTTTTAAACAATTTTTTTCAAAACAAACAGTTTTCTAAAAAGTGTCGGTTTTAATAATTTCTTTATTATAACTTTGAAATTTAATTAATTTTTTTTCATAAGAATTTTTTAAAAAGCCACAAGTTTAAATACATTTTGTGTTTTAAAAGTTTGATATTTTTTGAAAAAATCTTATTTTATAAAAAAATTATTTCTGTACAAATTGCATTTGTAGAAAGATTTTTTTTATTTAATAAACAATAGTTTTAATATAAAAATAATTAAATTATATCATTTGTAGTTAATGTGATATTTATTAGCCGATAAAAACGAAAAAAATAAAATTTAAATGCTCTAGAATTATAAAAAGTGATATATAAAAACTTTTTTATTAGTATTAGTACAGATAGATAAAGAAGAAGAATCAGGAAAAGAAAATGATAGTAATAAGGATTTGTTAATTAATAAATAGAAACGAAAAAGAAACTTAGGTTGAGAAAATAGAAAAAAAGGGAATTAAATGATAGGTCAGACTTAAGAAAAGTGGTTCTCTCATTGTGTTATATATATTTCTTTCATGTGATTAGAAACCATACAGTGAACCATGCACCTGTTTGTAACTTGTTGAAAAACCAAGCAGCGAATCCATTAACCTATATTCATCATTCAATCCTTAATCAATTTTTTTATACAAGAAATGGACACCAAATAGTATCCAAATTTCTTTATTTATCTCCTAAATTTAATTTTTTTACCTAAAATATAGAATTTCTTTCCCATTAAGTTACAATGTCCTCGGGAACAATGGTTTTGTTGTGGATCAAGTTGCGCTGATGGTGAAATTAGGTAAAGTGACTAGATACGAGAAAGCTTGCTTAGAAAATCAACATGTGTTTATCCTTTTTGCTAACGTTCGGTTTTACTACCCCACAAGCTATGAACTTTCTGAATATGGTTTAGCTGGTTGTGCGTAGTATATTCTCATCCTCTTAGTTCCAAAGCTTTGTTTTTAACAGGATTGGTTTTGATATCCAAGAAAGAGAATGGAATATTATTTAATTGTGGAAATGCCAAGTCAAACACACCTATCATAATCGAGACAGATCAATTACCCCATCGCTTTTGTTCAATTATATATAAACAACCACTTTAATGGAGATTGAAAATCGATACAAAAGGGAAGTTTTGACTCAATTGACCGGGGAATCATGCTCAGTCAAGGGATCATTTTGCTCCATTTTTAGTCAAATAGTGAAGGATATTCGATTAGTAACAAAATGAGAAGTTGCAACGCAGCTTGTTACCCGTTTATCTGCCATGTAAACGTTTGTTTAATCCCGAAATCAATTAAAAAAAAGAGATAAAGATTTGGAGAATTATACGCTTACACGTTACCATCCCTTTTCAGGATCTCTTGATTCAAATTCTTTTGATTATGGACCATGCCCGGTTTAAATGTATGTGAGATATTATATAAAAAGAAAATCATGAAAATAATCATCTTAAACATATCTATCATGGAAACATGCAATTATTTCGTGTATCATGTAACTACGTATATTAAAGTATCTACTTAGTGCCACAAAAACAAGTCGAGTTTATATGTTTCAAGTCAATTATTAATGATGATGCATAACTAATATAAAGCAGATACATAAGATTATATCACTAATCTTAATTGCTATAAGAATATTTATTTTCATGATTTTGTTTTGTTATCTCTAGCAAAGAATAAATTGGTAAAGTTGATAATAAAACAAAGATGAGAATGAAAGAAAGATGGAATGATATAAAATAATTTAATGGCAGTGAAAGTAAAAGTAAAGTGGAAGTTGACATTAAGGGAAAGTATTAGTTTGAAGAAAGAAACAAAGATGGTTACCAGTTTTAGGATTCAGAGAAGAGTGAGTTTGTAGCAAAAACAGCAGCTTCACAGTTTGGCTTCATTCACTTGTCAAATCATATTGCATCATCAACTTATACTATATAATGCAACCTTATATCTTAAGATTCCATTGAATATATTATATTTCAGAACCTTGGGTAGAGTGTGAAAACATAAAGTTATGAAACTTTTTCTTAAAATTTCAAACTCTTGCTTTTTAGAAGTTGTTTAAACTTAATATCTTCAGATAAATATAACATCACTTGAAAAATATGTTAAAAGAACAACTAGAAATAAAGTGGCAGGTTGTCGCTCAATGACAGATCCCTTCAAGAAAAATAGAAAAATAGAAAAATCATGAAATTGACCTCGTTGAAGATCGATGGCTCTTTGATTTTTATGTTGGCGTAAAAATTTGATTACTTAAATAACTAAAAACTAACACAAACCAATGGTTCAATGTTACTTTGAGTTCTTATGCGTTGACAAGAGGACAACGCAAGAGCATGATTAACATGCATCAAGAAATGACACAAGACATGTTTTTATTAGGCTAAATTCTGTTACAAAAGTTAAAAATTATTAGTCATTTTAGTAAGTTTACTGATAAAGATGACTAATTTCAAGATTTTCCTTAGGTCGAATTTTAGTTGGATATTCACATGCAATATACTTTATAATATATTTTAATGTATATATGTATAATTGATTCTTTAAAAATACATGAGTCAAGATAAGATAGAACAAAATCCAACCTTAAATCTCTTAATGAAAACATTAATGACAAGAGTAGCAGCATACGATCATGTCAGATGGGTGACATTGACACTGGTGAGGACTTGTGTTGCTTATATTGTTGTGGTTTGGTAATGCCACCAAAAAAAGGAAGGTTTTGTAAGAAGCTGAGGAGGTGACAGTGGGTTGTCTATCATCCATACATGCATCACACTTCATTTTACATCAATTTGCATGCATTCCCTGCATCCTAACCCCTTTCAATAATCTTTCTCCAACCACAATCAATCTCTCTCTCACAAACACACACACACACACTTATATATATATATATATATATAGATATACATACATATATATATATATATATAGATATACATATACATATATATATACATATACATATATACATATATATATATATACATATACATATATACATATATATATATATATATATATTTATATGTATGTATATATATGTATATGTATATCTATATTATGTATATGTATATATATATATATCTATATATATGTATATATATACACACACATAATATCTATAAATGTATGTATACTTGTTCATGCATGAAGGAAATACATAAATACATTATATATGTAAAAATGCATCTTTTATCTTTTTTAAATGGTATAAATGATATGATTATTGTAACATCAACTTCTTATAGTCTTATATACGAAGAAATATTATTCTTTTTGCACATGAGCAGGTCACATGTGCATTTATTTATTCATTTTGCTCACGGTTAGGTCACACGTACGTTTGTTTATTCATTTTGCTCGGCATTAGGTCATACATAATTTATCTTTGGTCGATTGAGGGAAGTTTTTCTAGGGATCATCCACTCCAGGACAAGCTAGCTAGATCATGACAAAAGTGCGGTTTCTTATTTGAATCAAACATCAAGGTATAACAGCACCTAATTAGAAGAATGATCTGTTGTGTGAATATATAGTGGTTCTAATTCTCACTTCTACTCATGGAATACCTTGAACTTTACTTAATAGATTGATACAGACTTATTCAATAGTTATGAGACTCATATTTAGACCAAATAGACACACACAAATGGATAGGAAAGGACACAACTATTAGTCACCGAAGGATCGATCACATGTCGGCTATGGTCTTTTAAACCCTGGTATGTGGAGCTCCTTCATAATGAATGACAAATTACCAACCAATTCTTTTAACTTACCTTTTTTTCTAATTTTTTGGAACTTTGTTGGTGTTCGTTAGGTTGTCTGTTGGTAATTACCGATGGATGTCTTCTATATGTAATTTTTCATAAGTGATGCTCTCTTTCTTGTCATGAAAGGCCATGAAACAATGCCATATGTTATTTCAACTTGTTCTTCACTAGTAACAGTAAAGATTCATAATTGCTTATCATCATAGAGAAAGCAAGACAAAAGAAAAGATTTCATTCACTCAATCTTAAAATATGATGAAAACAATAGTAATCTAATCATTTAATTCCAAACAACACAATAATAATACTTTTAGGTTAACATTACCACACTAATTAACATCTCTTTTAGTCAAATATACTCCTTGTAGATGCTATGATACCTCCTTTACATAATCAAGAAAACACCATCAAATTTCTTTAATCTTTCCATAGTAATCCCACATCATCTCCTGAGTATCACTCATGAAAACCATATTCCCACCATCCCTTTGCTGATCATTGAATGTAACAAATCTTTCACCTCCCTCATGAATGATGTGATTATGGTGATCATAATACACACTTGAACATCCTTTTTGTTTCTTATTTCTTAATAGAAAATTAATATGATCCCACTTAGCCTTGCAGATCAAGGCACTCCTGTTGTAACCCATAGAAGCCATTCTTATAGCAATTTCCTCCCAAAGAACATCTTCCATAAACTCACATTTCTCAAATCTTGTTTGCATACTACTTCTTAGTTGTATTAGTTGTGTAGTCTCATGTTCTTCCCAACATGTGACACTTTGATCTAGATCATTACAATTATACGCGGCATAAGAACCATTACTTGTTGATTCATTCTTGGTTAATTTGTGCAACGCTTCCATTAAAGCCACGTGTCGATGCTCCATCCTCATGCGCTCGCTTGATCTAAACTTTCTCTCTCTTTCTAACCTTGCAGCCTCTTCTTTCCTCCATTGTTTCTCCTTTGAAATTCGCTCTTTTTCCCTTTCTTCTATTGTGTTCATCACCTTCTCCATCCATTTGTCTTGTTTCTCCATAAGTGTGTTCATTTTTGTTTCAATGGATTCGGTTATCTTGGTCTTCCAATGCTTCTTCACCAGCATTCTCTTGTTAGCTGTTCTTTGGAGATGATGGTTATCTTCCACAAATGGAGGTGATGTTGCATTGGCGATTGGATCGCGTTAGCGTTGGTGCTTGTTGATCCACCTGATATAGCTTCTAATTGGTGAAAGAATCTGTAATGCTGGATCTTATCTTGTCTTCCAGCTTTTCCTTCTTTAATCTTCTTGTAATACTTGTACAAGTTCTCAAATTTCTCACTGCATTTCTTCCCACTTCTTTTATAACCGTGCTCCGCGCGCATTATCCTAAAAGTTAGTCACAAAATGAATTAAGTAGTGAGGATCAAATGGTAGAATTGAAGTAAAGCTTTTAATTGATGGTGAAACTATATGCAGAACTGAATTATTCATTACAATATTTTTTCAAGAAAGCAGTAAAAATGTAGAGAACCAACCAAACATAACCCTTCAAGCACAACATCAAAGTTTTTGAAGTGAACCTTGTGTTCACATTATAAAAGGGCATAGCAAAGTTATTATTTTTAAACATTACAATAGTATTAGAGGTTCACTCAAAAGAATAAAATTGGTTATATATGATTATCAAATTTGTTATGTTTATTTCTTATCGTATTAATTTGATAAGGTTTTCTTGTATTTATCCTTAATGTAGCCTTATAAACAGTAGTGATAATAACATATCACATACCTTACAAATAATATATATATATATATGAGAAGGAAGAAATTTTTTTTTAAAAGTCCACTTTAAGTGATTATGACTTTTCTTTTACAAATAACATATCAAAACTTAAAGAGAACTAACTAACTAACTAACTAAACCCTTCAAGCACAACATCACAGTTTCGAAGTGATTATGACCTTTCTTTTACATTATAATTTATAAAAAAACGCAAACTTTGGATCTTTAAACTATTAATTAATAAGAAGGGAGAAACATGAAAAGAAGTGATAATTAACCTTAGTTATTAGAAAGATGTTGATTTAGGGCTCTAAGAAGTAAGATCTAAAGAAACCCTACTTGAGTGACCCAAAAATCAGCTACACCCATGTTGTTTTTAATAAAAAGAACCCTAGATTGTGGATCTAAAACAAAAACAAAAGTAGATATCAAATGAAAAAAGACACCTTGAAACTTCATCCCACAAATGGCCTTTGTGATTAGCTTCTTTGAACTTAGAATCAAGCCTTGCTCTAACATCAAGAAGTGCTAGGGTTTCTTCCTTTGGCCATCTTCCACCAATTTCCATCTCTAACACATTACCACTGCCACCACTGTCGCCGCCACCACCACCGCCGCTAAGACCCGAGGTTGCTGACCCCATACCCATTGTTGAATCAGATCCAAACTGACCATAACAAGCACCTCCTCCTAACATCACCATAGCATGGTGTAGGTCATGAGGAGGTTGATGAGGTATGGTAGGGAAGACAGATCTTCCATTCATGTTGTGGGTGATCATCAGATCCATCAGCCCATAATTCTCCTCCATTATTTCTATGTGGTTTTCAAGTTTCAAGTCTCTTTTTCTATCTGTTTCAATAGTTTTGTTATAGCATGAGGTTGGACCCATCTCATGTTTGTTACTATAGAATGCATATATATAATTACTATAGCTACCCTTCAGCAACTGGTATATTAATGTTTTATAACTTTAAAGTTATGGGTTCAAACCTTAAGAAAATGAGAAATAAATCAACATAAGATATATGCGTGCTTTATATATTATTATATACATACCCTAAATAGTAGAGATGGTATGGACTAGATGTGCACAGTATATAATTATGTAAATGACCTATATACGATATGCTTCAAAGGTGTCACCTCACATGCATCTATCAGAGGAGAGAGAAGGCAATATTATCAGGCAGAAGCACAGACTGGTAAACATACAGGTTCCTGTGAAAGACATATAATGAAATGTGAACATATATGTAAATTGATCCTTGTTTTTTTAAAGATGAATTAAATACTCAAATGCATTTGTTTTAATGATAAGAACATCTGGATTAAGACGGATGTGAAAATGTTTGACTAGTCTTGTAATTGTAATTATAAAATTGTAAAACTAGTTATAGGTTTGATTATCTATTTATTTTTATATATTTTTATAGTTGGGTTGGGATTAATATTTGTTTAGTATAAGTAGATGTTAAAGTCTTTTTAATTATCTCAATTTTCCCATATTAATCAAAAGAGTCGACCAGAATTGTTTGATCATATTTTGAGTCTTCGGTCATATATAGTCGAATGTAAACTTCACCAAACAGTTAATAAAACTAATAGCGATAATTATTGCATTTATTTAATTAAGATTAAATCATTCCTAGACTAGTGTGAGCTTTACAGTTCTATATAATATTTTTTTATAAAAATATATATCCATGACTATTTTTTATTTTAGATTTAGTTTTTATTTTCCTCCTTGCTAGTCTTATTGATTCTGAACTAGATGAGTATGACGTACACCACGAGAGGATATCATCTCAATGATAACCGAGGGTGTTTATTTTCGGTTTGAAACCACTTAAACTGAAATTGAATCAAAGTAAAATTGATTGAACACAAACCGAATTACAAATTAAGTTTTTGGTTATTAAAATTCTGAATTCACATTACCCGATTAAATCACCTTTTATATTTTTTTCCTTATTGTATATGGCCCGGCCAATTAATCGAATAAACCATATTTAAATATTTAGCCGCATACCCCGATAAACTAAATTCTGTATGTTCAACCAAAACTAAAAACAAATCTGAATTTTAATTCAATATTTGGTTCAGTTTGAGATACCTGAACTTGGTTCGCTTCAGGTTCTAGTATCAACCATAAAGAATTAAGCTGAAAAAATCAAAAATTAAACTAATGGAATACGATAGTCATTTTCTATTATGTCTTGTGTAGTTTGAGTGACGAATTCATTCTTATCCTCTATAATCGGCTTGTTACTAACTTATTATTGACCGGTTAACTAATAGCTCAAGAGGACATCTTGTTTGTGTAAGTAGTGGGCTTAACGAGCAAAAGATTATTGATTTAAATCTTATAACATGCACGCAATAGCGTAGTGTTTTTAGAAAACCTAACGATTGCTGCTAAAATAATATATATATATATATATAATATATATATATATAATATATATATATATATATATATATATATATATATTATATATATTAACTACACTTAACTATTAGTTATATAAACCCAAACAAATCTATAACATAGTACAATTAAAAGAATCAACGAACTAAAATATTTTTTCATGAAAATCATGCACTTTAACTAACTCATTTATGGTCTTCTTTGACAACCCCTCCAATATATACCGTCTTAACTTTAAAACGCTCAAGTTTCTCACTTAATTCATCATCAATACTTAAATCTCTTTTCGCCACTACAAAATCATCACCATCTTTTTTATGTTTTATCTTCTTGCCTACTTTTGTCACAATCTTTCCCAAAAAGTCCTTAGCGTGAGAGTCTCCAATCGCTTCTCTAGCAAGCCTTCCTAACGGAATTTCCACATGCCCGTGGGAAACGATTTTCTTAAACACGTCTTTCCCTTTTACATCAATCTCCTCTAAGCATTCCATAAAGGCTCCAATTATATGATCATCCATCTCATTTTGTGTGTGTTCTTCTTCTAAATACGCGTCATCTTGCATCATAAATGAAGGTATTCTATCATATATGGTGTCGGGCATCGAAGGCTGAGGGAAATATGCCATCAATTCTGTGTCACTAACGAGATTGTTTATCGCCATTCTATGAATTTGAGACGTGAAATGTAGGAAGTTAGCTTGTAATGGTAGATATCATGTGTAGTTGATCATATTTATATCTAAATCTTGGTGTGCCCAGCAAAGTTTGACTAAACAACATTTCATGGGTTGACTTGTCAAAGTTCGATCTTTTCTGGCTCGTGCTTTTTTACTATTTCTAATTGAATAAGTCTTAAATTGATTACTTCCAAACCTTTTGTTTATTCTACTTACTTAAAGAATTTGTGGTTTGCACGCCAAGGCCTCTCACGCGTTTAGATTGCTCGGATTTACTTATGTAAAAGTAAACACGCGTGTATACATACGCATCTACGATCTAGCTATCTATATAACATATAGTAAAATTATAACGTTTATTTACATGACGTTTAATTAAGTTGTATACTTAGACGTCATATAGTCGTTTAATTAAGTTGTATACTTAGACGTCATGTAGTCTTTGCCGGTCTATTCACTTTAAAAGTTTTATTTTTAAATTTCAATTGTATTATAGTATACCATAAAAGTATTTTCATATACATAATATTCTTTAAAGATTTTGATTTTCTAATTATACCTACGTACTCTTTCCACTACTAACTTCAGTATATATATATATAGTATTAATTGATTTTACTAATTTTAGATAAATACAATAAATTAAACTTGTAATATTGTCTACAAAGAAGTATTTAAATATTTATAAACATTTGTTTTACTTTTGATTAGTCTTTGTTTTGATATCGTATCTTTCTTTCAAATTTTATATTTTTATTAGACTTATTTCTTATGTAATATGTATTCTTTTTTTCCTTTAAAACTTTTTACATTTTATTGTCGTATACTAAAACTATTGAAATAACTTTTACATTTTAATTTATTTGTTTCACATCTCATATATATCATACTATAAATTTAAGTTTACAAGTGTCATTTTTTTAACCCATATAACATACGTGTAAATAACATAGTAACTTATACATTGGTTCAGATAATTGTTTACTTCATTCGGATCGATTTATATGGTTTAAAAGTTTATTCTTATTTGAAATCCAAACCTATCCAAACAAATAATATATTTAATTGATATGAATCTATCAGAATAAACCAGATAAGCATATTTAATGTAATATTTTCATACGTTTTTAAATATTAAATTTTCTACCTATATGTGTAGGGAGTATAGCTTACACCTAGACTTACACAATTCTTGTTTATATGCATATATAAAATTTGTCTAGATTATGTTGTTTTTTAATTTAATGTGAGACAGTTAAGCATAATATTTCTGTCATATAGTTTTATAAAATACAAAAAAAATATATGTCATTGATAAAATTCATATACTTTTTAAGATTCTTATGACTTTTCAATTATCCGGGTTGTAAGTTTAACTAGAAATAATGACGAAACCAGATATAATTTTCTAAGTGATCATTATTTTTTGGTGATTAGATTTCATACGAAATAATATCAAATTTTTGGGGTCATCCGATCTATACGTGTCACGTCTGGTAGGAATTGACATCATTACATTGCATTAAATCGTAAACAAAAATACAACATAAAGAAATTTTAAGAATTACATTTTATGTTTGTTCCCTATGCATCTTAATTTTTAAAATCGTTCCATCACATCTTGAATCAACAACTTCGAAAAAATAATTCTTTATAGTGTAACAAATAGAAGAGTCCGTTTATAAAATCATCACTTGTACTGCTCCATGTAGCTTGCCAGCAGTAAAATCCCCTTTTCCAATTTTCTCAATCACTTTTTACTAGTCCAAGTAGCTAACAATGCATGACTTGTCGAGCTATAAGATTCTTCTTTCTGTTATATATATATTCAATAAGAGCACACTGTAAGCATAAAAATACACTAGTATAAAAGCACGGTAGCATCAGCCAATTAATACAACTATAGTTGATCAAACATTATGCCACTTTCTTGTGATGTAAGTTATAAAGATTGGAAAGAACACACACTTCACCCACTATTTAGTCATCAAGTACCAAGGCTAAGGGTCTAAGGTAGCATCACGGCATTACTAATCTACAACAACAATGTAGCGGTTCACTCACTATATAAAAAATTCAAATGAAAATTTTAAACACTCATAAGAACATATAACGATGTTATATAACTAAGGATATAAGAAAAGATAACAATCATTACTAAGGATATAAACGATGTTATAATGATGTTATATAACTAAGGATATAAAAAAGATAACAAGTACTACTAATTTACACCAACAACGTATCCCTTTAATAACTATTTATTACAAAGTAAATGAATAAACTAAGCACTCATAAGAACATATGACAACGTGATACTTCCTTTGTAATTCTTTAAATAAACAAGCATGAATTGATTTTCTAGTACTATATCACGTGTTATTTATAAGATTTACATATTTAACATATTGTATAGAGACAGAACACCTTACTGTTACAAGTGTACATTTGAAATTAACTAACTACCAACGAACCCCTTAACTCATTAAATGAAAGCAATTCAACTAACTCTATATTCTAATAGTTATTTATAATTTTATTGTACTATATCTATTTAGCTAAAACTACAAACATTAATGCATAAAACCAACATAATTGACCCCTTTTGTATCATTAAATGCTATTTTGAAATATATTTTTATATTGTTTTTTTTTATAACATTTGGTGTGACGTTTGTAACCATGCAATTTAATACCGTAGCACAACTTGCCAACGTTCTTGTGAAAATAACCATGAGTCGTATACTCATGCTGTCACACATCAATTAAGTTGCGACCAACCAATATCGTCAATAAATAGGTCACAAAAGACTTTTTGCGACCCAAGAATTGACAATTACAAATATCCAGTTTTATAATATTGATAATTATATGGTGAAATACCAAAACATCATATTAATTATTAAGTATAAAAACTTTTAAAACATTATTCAATTTGAGGGTCGTGATCGAACCAATTAGTGAGAGCGGGTGTAGCTAAGGATTGTGTAAACCGTCTGTGCAACGGTTAGAACCAACAACACGAAAGCCGCCAACGCCGATACAAATGACCATGGTGTGTTAAAGTACGTGTACTTTAAACTAGCCCATTGCATGTGCCACCCGCTACGATAATGACGGTTCACGTCATCGAATAACCGAGCCAAGTAACACACATTGATATCAAATGAAACACCTTTTCCCATATTGTTGAAAAAGGTTGCCACTTCGGCTTCGGTACCTAAATAGTTCTCGATAATGTTCCAATCGCATAATAGCCCCACGTCTCTAGACGTGTTGATCAAGCAATCAAGCAATGTAACATATGTAGCAAAGATTTTCGAGCATCCACTATGACATTGTTCGAATGCAACCGAGTTTAGTAAAAACGCGCACATGAAATCATCGATTGTTATCGTGGGCATGTGGATGACCCCGTGTTTAAAGTTAACCATGAGGAAACTTTCGGCTTTCCATGGTTTTAATTTGATCCCTGATCGCTGGAGCTTTGAGATGTTGTGAATTATATGAGGTGGCGGGCGGTTGTCAGGTTTTTTAGTGTGTCGAGTTCGGGTGGTGGTAGGAAGCTTGACCGAAGAAGGTCGAGCAAGTGTTTGGCTTTAATGTTAGAATATTTCTCCAAAACCGTTTTAGGTCTTTGTAGAGTGTAATTGAAAAAGCTCAACGCTAATGCAGCTAGCGTTGGGCTGTTTGGTGTTTTTGTTAACTCGAATAAACATTCGAGAACAAAAAACGGGATTTGATTCTCTAACCTAATCAGATCCCGCAAGATAAATGAAACAATCCACGACATGGTTAAAAGTGGATCAAACTCATCAACCTCCACTAATCCACCAATCTTTCTAAAAAGTTCAATTACAAAACAGCCATCCAACACCATAATCTCAACAAACTCATCAGAGTTGTAAGGTATGGTCCTGGAGTAACACTCTCGGGCCATGCACTCCAGTGGTTGTACGGCCCTTAACAGGTCCTCTAGGACCATCCCTTTGGCTCGTGTTCTGTTTAACATCTGTCTGAGGAACCTCCACTTATGCTCCTCGATCATCTCGAGGTGCGGTTCACCATGGTGGAGGGGTCCAACAGAGACGATGTTGGGTTGGTATGATTCACCTTTGACGTTGGCTAGCGTCTCGGGGACTTTGAAAATGGAGCATGTGGTCCGACCAGCGTCAACGCTTAGTAGTTTTGGTGTGTCGAATAGTTTGTGATGCATTGCCGCGAGTCGATCACGATTGATTTCCCATATTGTGACAAGATGTTGGTCTGAACAATCGGTATTCATTGTAATTTGAGAAATAAAATGTTTGATTGGCTTTTAATGTTGTAGAGATTGAGGGAAGCAACACGCTAACATGATGTGGTTTAATAGCATGAGATAATATTATTATTTAACGAACATATATCGTGGCTTTTTCGTGGCCACACTATCTTTATTAACTATATGTTATATATGCTTTTAAATATAAAAAATGTTTAATATTGCTACAAGCTTATATGTATGTATGTTCTTAAATGAAGTAGTGGAGAACATACAAGTTACAACCACTACGTAATCATCTATCGGAAAGTAAACGAGACTAGCTACTGTTTGGTTGACAAGGGTGTTTTCTTTTGTTTTATTTACTAAAGAAAAATCATTAAATCGCTATAAGTGATGTTAGAGTTGGGTCACATGAAAATTTTTCTATCAGAGCTTATCTATTTATTATAATAAAAAATGATTTTAACATGTCACTTAACATAATTCTTTAACATTTAATTTTAATTTCTGTTTATTTTTCTTATTAAATAATCACAAATACTATAATATTATATAATTTTTTTAGATTAAAAATTGTTTTTCAATGAATTAAGAAAGAAATGCTTTTATAAATGTAACTTTTAAATAAACAAAATTTTAGAAATAAGAAAATTTTCTAAAACAACAAACACTTTTAGAAATATGAAATATTTTAAAATTGTTTTTTAAATGAATTTTTTTATAAAAAAATAACTAGGAGTTGTAACAAAAAAAATTTAATATTAATATTTTTTAAAATGGTTAGTTTTGGGACAAAGTATTTATTAAAAAAAGCAATAACGGTTTAAAATAAATGTTTAAAACAATGATATCATTGTTTTATTATTGTATTATTACTCATATGCAATTTCAGTCATATCGTTTTATAATTAATAAATTTGCATTACTAATTATTTAATATTTATTTTATTCAACCCGTGTAATACACAGGGTATACTAACCTAGTGTTTGATATAAAATAAAGACTTATTACTAACACCGAATAAAAAGTAAAAACCTTATGCCGGCTCCGTTAGGGTGAAGAAATTGAGTTGGAATGAGAGAAGACACGATCAAAATGAGCAAAAAAAAACTTCTTTATTCAATCATCAAACATAATATATATATATATATTATATATATATAAAGTTATTTAAATTATAAAAATCTTGGATAGTCTCAACATGGGTTGCCAACATTTGATGATCTTGCTAGGCCAAAAATTAATTTCAATCTGAACAAATTCGAATAGAACAAATGAAATTTAAATAAACCCTAAAGAGACTCTAAAACGGTATTATTGACCATTGTGACAAACTTATACAAAGATGCAATACTCAAGAAGAAAGTGTAGACATAATGATCACACATGACTACTCATAAACAAGACTGCAAACCCTAGAAACAATGAAGAAACCAAAGATGAACATGTTAAAAGAACAAAAAAAGAGGGTGCATCGTCCACTTCGCATGAACAACTGCAGATTCAACTTTGGTGAAGACGGAATAGGATGAAAACTAATCAGATAGTTGAGTAGATCAAGTAGCCTATGATAACCATATAAAGGCCAAATTAACACAGGAGCGGCCTAGGGTACAAAACATGATAAAAATACACAAACAATTAGAACATAGTTATATATAGCATACATGTTGGTTGTATCACCCATTCTCTCTTTATCATTCACTATCTCATGCAATTACATGTTGGTTCGGTAACAGATTAACTTGAAATGTTATATTAGAAAACTTCAATAATATACTCGTCACAAAACACCATCTAGTAAAATGTATCGTATAGAATCAATTTCATTTTCTAAAATACAAACACTACCATTGGTTCATCAAACAATAACTTAATCGATATACGTTAAATGACTATTAACGCTTACAGTAACTTGAATGACTTATGGTTCGGTCAACACCACCATAATAGATGGTGTTTATGGGCTTCAATGAAAGAACAAGTTGATTTGGGCCTGCGATAAAGATGGACTGCTATGGGCCGAAAGAAAACAAATTATGAGAATATTGGCCCACATTACATTATAGCATATCAGACATCACTTCCTTTATTAATTATTATACGTGTACCCACATAAACACTCGTTGGTCGTACCAAACTACCAACACTCATGAGACAAGATATCTAGCGTTCAAATCTTTTATAATGTTGGTGATTAAATGTGTGGGTCGAGGTGTTGTTTAATAATGACAACAAATCGTAACAAGTCGGGGTGGTTGATTTGATTCATCTCTTTTTTTTTCTCTAATTTTTAAATAATTAAAATCATACTTAAAAAGGTAACATATCACCCCACGAATGCATTTTGAGCGTATTGTCTATGCATATATGTGGAAACTACACATTTAAGTGTGCTTAAGAAGTAGCAATCCTGAGATGAATTATCTCTTGCGGAAATTTCACTCAGGCAAACAAAAAAATATGTGAACTCCTAGTGGGTAAAGCAGATAACATTAGCTGATATGAAAAGTCGAATATTGTACAATACTTCCCTCTATTGCTGTGTGGTTTCTCTGTTTGTTGTGTTTTATAAGCTTATTATTTTATATGAGCTTGTTTAGCTCTAAATCAATAGTTTACTGGTTATAATTCGTTAATTTGATTGTTTCAATCATATGATTCATCGAACAATTAGAATCTTATTAGTTACTATATTTCTCGTAATAATATAGAAACTCATTTGAAGAAACAATAAAAAAGGACCCACGTTACACTAAATTCACTATATCTACTACCATCACCACCACTTCCTTTATTATACATGTACCTGGTACCCACATAAACTCTCATTAACCATAGTAATGTCACATTTGGTTTGGTCACCCAACACTCATGAGACAAGACAACAAGCGTTTAAATTTCAATAATGCTAGTAATTGAATGTGTGGGCCGAGGAGTCGTTTCATAGTGATGACATGGCATAATATGTCGGGTCGATTGGTTTTATTCATCTAAGATTTTTTTTCTTTATTTGTTAAATGATTAAAAACCTTACAAAAGGTAATGAATTAATCATTAACATCATCATAAGAAGTTGAACAGTTAGTTGAATTGTTAAGTAGATATTATATGTCATCAAAGGAAGACCCTTTCATGGGATATTAGTTATAAGTTCAACCTATGATATACATATGGCACGTAAGATTATATTGAGCTTTAAGGGCGACCATACAATAAATTTCATTAAAAAAACAAAAGCTTTAGACCCTTTACTTATAAGGGTTTTCGCCCATGATTTAATTTGAAAAGTTTCCAAATATATTGGGTTAAAATGTTTCAAACGAAACATTTTAAAATGCTTTTTTTGTTGCCGAATACCCTAAACAAAAGAGAAACATAAATGACATACACTAGAATGCCCCTTTCATGGCTACACCCCCCTAGACTTTAGCAGAACTCCAGAAAGGAGCTTGTAGTTAAACATCAAATATATATTAGAAACCAATATATTTGATAGTTGAATAACATGTATATTTTTATATATATACACTTTTGAAATAACCTTTTTGTAATATATAAATATGTTTAAAATCAGTTATTACGTTATGTTATTTTAACTTTAATCCAACGTAGAGCATGTAATTAGTTGTGTAGCTAGATTATTACATTGTCCTGTTTCTAAAATAATGACATGCAATACAATCGGTTAGAGGTAAGATTAAGAGGAGGGCACCTTTAGTTAAAATGGTCAAACTTTGACGCCTTTAATACTATATCTAGTTAATGAGACATTCCTAAGTTATAATTCAAACAACCCAAATTTAAATATGGTTGTATTGCACCATATGCGTCGTATAGGGTGTTCGTATAACCCTAGGTGAGGTGTGTAACATCTTTAACAACCCACTGATTTTTTCTTGTAGTTCGTGTCGAAATTTTCTATACACGTCGTATAGACCTCCATGCGTCGTATAGGGTTATATCAAACGTATAGCTATCTGACAATCACCCTAAATTTTCCTCGCTCTTAGAATGTTAGTGTCTTCGACCCTATACACTCAGTATGGTGCTATATGCGGCGTATAGGGAGGGTGTCGATAGGTCCGGTCCTGAGAGTCCTCGAAAAGTTTTGGGCCCTAGGTGAGTAGAAGAAAATAACCCTTATAATATAAAGTCAATAACACGTATGTAAAAAATCTATGATATGACAGTAATTTAATATACTAATTATCAACTTTATAATGCATTGATTGTTGTATCATTAGCTTTAATGATTGTACATATTCTTTGTTTTCTTCGTTTGATTTGGAATTTTAAATTTAATACTTTTACGTTTTTTACAATCTAACCCCTAAATTTTGTCACTCTCAGCTTTCTTCTCTTATACTTTTTATATTTTATAATTTTTTCGTTTTACATTTCAGTCTAAATTTTTATAAGTTAATACGCCGTAACATGAGTGGTTCATCGTGTTATGTCTTTTTTTATGTTAACCGACAACGTAGTAACACGCGAGTACTAGATCCACTTAATTATTGTGTTTAATATTTTGTGTTTTTACGTCTAATAATGTTCGGTTTTTATTTATTTATTTTCTAAAACGAGCTTTTCCGGTGTTAATGGTCATTGATGGTGACTTGACATTGGTGTTTTCTTTGTATGGTTTTATGCTCGCCACAACGCGGTGGGGCTTAATACTAGTTGTTTTACTAATATACAAAAGTATTGTAGCAAAATAATCAATTTATATACTTAAATGAATCATGAGACACTCCTAAAGTTTAAAATGAGTTTAGATTGAATAACTGGTAGGATATTAAACTAATTAAAATATTAATGAAACCTAAGTTTTAATATGTCAACATAATTAAATTAGTATTGGGTCTTTAATAGCATATAGTTGTTTTTACCATATAAATACACATACATATATAATATAGAAAAATTTTAAAAATTCCGGCCCCTCAGGAAGATTGGGCCCTGGAAGGTCACCCATTTTGCCCCTCCTTAGAGCCGCCCATTAGTATCAATTTATAATGTGAGGTGTTTGTATATTAGAACTCTTAATATAATTAGTGTATTAATAAATCCGGGGGCCAAGATTTGATGTTTAATTTTTTCTAAGTAATTAAAATGAAATGAGACGAACTGCTCGTAAGCTACCTAAGATCGATTCATTAAAAACTCGAATCGAGCTAAGCATAAACAAAATCAAGCCTGAGTTTGAGCCTAATATTAAGCTTGTTCAATAAATTATCTCGAGCTTGAATTCATCTATCGCGCTCAAGTTGCATTGGGAGCCTAAAATCCTAAACAAGACTATTATTTATATATTTTCATTTAATATACATTTATGTCATAATTATTATTATACATAAAACTGTGATAAAAATAACTAAGAAGTATATACAAAAATCAAAGTTAAACATATATAACTAATTATAAATGTAATTAACGAATTAACAAACAACAAACGGGCATAGGATGAAAAGCTACTAACTAGCCGAGCTCGGAGCTCTCATAAGTTAAATGATCCAAACAAACTAAGCTCGAGCTCTCGTAACAAACGAGGTTTAGAAATAAAACTCAAAACAAGTCTAGTCGAGCTCAAGCTCATTTCGACTTGTTTACACCCCTGGGAAAATGAGAAGTTAATTAACCTTTTTTCTATCCATCTTTGCCCTAGAACGGGACAAAATGCGTAAGGTATCGGATAGAGTCATAAAGCAAGGAGACGGGGGTTATTCCAAAATGGTTTTAAAAAGGAAGTTAATCAATGGAAATGAACGATTATAGTTACAACAATGTTCGAATTTATTCAATGGTATCGTCTTAAAAGAAGGATGCGACATGTGGCTTTGGTTCGGTGATGAGTTGTGTGTTTTAATGGTTCATTCCCTTTGAAGGATGATCGAAAAAGGAAGTTATCTATGCGTAGTTGGATTAATTAAGTACCGTAAAAAGTACATTATTTCGGGTGGAGAGCAAGTATAAATAAATCAAACAAGGGTTAAACCAGAGAAATAAGTATTGCAAATGGTTCAAATGGTTAAAATGCTTACGTCTTAAGTGGGATATGAAAAAATTCACTTTTATGTACACAAAATATACCATTTAGTTACAATTCGTTTGGTGAATAAGGATAAATAAGAAGAAGATATAAAAATCTGATATAACGTTAACGTGGATTAAAAATGTACAAAAGAGGGGAAGATAAACCAACTAGTAGTTTTCAAATAACCTGATCATATTGTTTTAGTCTTAGACTTACACTTGTGACTTGTCTCCTTTTGTTGAAAGATGAAAGATGAAGCAACTTGTAGTATTCAAAACATTTTTATTCTTATAACCTTTTCATCTAACATAATCATTTTAAAGGCTAAAAACAATCATGGACTGATTGAGGGATACTTTTTGTTCAATTTCCACCGAACATTATTTTGTCTCGCAATTTTGGGCATTGGATGGATCCCAACCTCTTCCCAATTTTAAACAACCTTTTGCTTTTTTTTTATCAAAGTGGAGCAGGTCACTCCAAATTTAGGTGAACACCTAGTTGTAAATTTTATAATATAGAAATTTATAAATCACAAAAAGTTGTTTAATAATATAAATTTTGTTGTTGGGTTAGATATCATTTCAAATTCTTAATTCTTATACCATTGTTAGGTTTATCAATAATTAGGACTAAAAGTAAGAAGAAAAAATTAAGGGTTGTTTGATTTCTCTTACTCAGTCAGAAGGTGATGACCGGGTAAAAGACTATTACAAAACTGACCGGGTAAGAGAAATAAAAGATATGGGTCAGTAGTGTCGGACCGGGTCAAACGCGAATATGTGATAATCAAACACGCTGACTGGTCAAAATGTCTGACCGGTTCAGTAGGTCAGATATTTTGACTGGGTCAGAAACAAATCAAACAAACTCTTACACAAATTTGTTTCTATATGTTTAATTGTTTATATTGCAGTTTTACTGCTCAAGTTTAAGAAGTTACATCTTAATTTGATCTTTTACTCAAACGTTTAATCATTTGGGTAGATGCCAAACTTATAGACTAAAATAATACTAATAACAATAATAATAATAATAATAAATCTCATTATTGCTACTGCCCAAAAATAGTAACAATATATATTGCTACTGCTAATGATAATGATAATGTAATATAATTCTATTTTTAATTAAAATATTTCAACTATAAGGTTTTATTAGAAGACAAGTTCTTGAGCCAATTCATCCACCAAGAACCAAAGATGCCCATCTCTATATCCTTCCCAATATCTCTAATCGTTTCTTTATCGCACCATTTCCAACTTTCACTTATGAAGTCCGTTTCTACTATCATATCGATTGTATTCAGATCAACTACTTTCCACATATGCAATCGCTTGCACACCCTTTGCACGATCATCTCATGTTCTTCGTTCTTGTTCTTGTTCTTGTTCTCTTCTTCAATGAGGTCTAACACGAGTTTTTTCATGTACCATGGGATTTTCCCGACACCCAGATGGTTCACTATCTCTCTAAAACACTCTTCGTCAGTCCACTCTTCTTCGCTTTCTAAAACATCTTCATCCTCGTTAGAACATTGCTCTAACATGCGGTTTTCAAGGTCAACTGGATCTAACCCAGCAAGCCGCTCGAACCTTTTTAGCTTTTGTAATAGTTGATGTTTTGCTCCTACAATTCACACAATAAAAGTTTTAGATTATAGGTTACAATGTGAATGATGATAATACATCACAAAGTCACAAATAAAATAAAATATTTTGATGTATAATAATATTTCAATGGATCCCGCAAATAATTTGTGTTTCCACTTATTACAAATCAATTATTGACCTTGATTAGAACTTTAATTAAACTGATTATAATAATCAAAATGACTGACACAAGTCCATCAACAGCTAGATGTTTTGTTTTGTTTTTCTTTCCACATGCGTGCAATGTACAAATGTTAATGCATGACATACAAGTCAATAAACTAAACCTAATCTATGGGCAATCAACCAAGTTACACGACAAGAAGCACAATACATAAACAAATTAACAAAGTATTAAAGTTGAAAACGACCCCATAACCGATTAAGATTTTGGTAAGATGTGACGATAGATACACGAATTCTTTTAATTGACATCTTAATCATGCTACAAAGACTTATAGCGTGGGACTTGGTTTGTAACTTATATAATTTTCTTTGTAAAAAATGTGCTAAAAAAGCATAAGTGAACCCTCAAACACAACTGTAAGCCCTTGACACGAAGTAATGTCATTGAGCATATAAGAGTTATTAAATATTGCACTTACTTTGTACATTAGCATAACTGCATTCGATATCATAACAATCTTCTTCTGTGGCCCCGCCATCACGTTCTTCCTCGTCGTCATCAAATAAAGGATCAAGTACTGAAACCGGACTACATTGTTCTTTTTCATCATCATCTCGTCTGTTAATTTCCTCCACACACCCGACTTCATAAATTTCTTTTTCCTGTAACATTACCAACTTTCAATATTTTGATATTATGAAATCTTTAAATTTGTTTTTAACATTTTGTTATAAAAAATTATACAGTTTTTAACTTTTTATAGAATTGTTGGGATGTTGAAAAGTTGACTTTGGACTTCTTTCTAGCTTGTTCTATGGACAGCCATACGGCCATACTTCTATGTTACATGTGTGGTTAATTTATTGGATTGTTGTGTTACTTTTATATTCAATGCTAACAAGCGTCCAAAATATAAATAAGACAAATTTGGTTTTGTCTATTTCTGTGACATTTATTTTTATTCATATTGATAAAAAATATTCATGGGCCTAAATAGTACATAATATTCACAAATAATAAAATCAATGATCACATTGTTGAAATTTTCATAGAGAGTTAATTACATACATGGCAGCTATGGGTTTAACAGATTTAACAGATTGCACATATAAGCAAAAAAGTAGTAGATTTAAAAACTAGTTTTAGATTTCATAAAAGTTCTAGTATTGATCTAATTTTTCAATCTAATTTAATACAAATAAGAAGTTTAATTACTAACATGTCATTGTAATATAATACAAAAGTTAACGGAAATTACCCTTAGCTAAATTCATTATACAATTTAAAGTTAGTAATTATCGATTACACCCATACTTACCTTTTTTTTATACCAAAACTACAATGAACGTATGTATAATTAACATTTTTCTAAATTACACCAAATTGATTTTGCATTTGTCTTAAAAATGAAATAAAACCGGAAAAGACAAAAACAGCCCCACCCTATACATTGTCTCAATTCCAAACCAAGTGCACTTTTGTCATTACACGCAATACATAATCCTCCACTAAGTTAAGGCCTACGGCTAACTCAATACCACCGACAATAACTCCGATATGCACAATTTAAAATTATTAAATTAAATCATGAAAGATTTGATTAAAAATTAATTTTAATAATTCAAACTATTACTGTTAACATGTAATAATTCATATTATTAATTATATAATTTTCAGATATTTACCTGTGATTTTTATTTATTTTAAGATCAATTTAGATTGTATTTTTTTTATTTTCTTCATAGTATTGTAAATAAAATGGTGTAAAAATTAAGCATAAAATAGTTGATAAATATGTTACAAGGACTATTGTTATAATTGTTATAATAAAAATAAAAGTTAAAAATTTTACTAACCAAAACTAACAGTATGTAGTTTTAATTAACAAAATCTAATTTATCATTATCAATAACAAATAATATAATAAACAAAGTTGGAGACTGAAGACAAAACCTGTCGGAAGCGGCGATTTGGAGATGCCGCCGGCGACGACGGATCCGTTTTCCGGCGAGTAGGCGACGGACTTCTTGTAAGTGAAAAACGAAAAGGGCTTGAAGGATTCGACCACAAACAATCAATCTCTTCAAACTCATGAATCGATCGTGAAGTACACGAAGTTTCCATCTCCGGCGACTTCTCCGACCAACCGTCGTCATCACCACCATCCACACTCTTCTTCCGGCTTCTTCCCGTCGCCGGAGACGACGGTGTCACATTCACGTTCACGGGTTCAATTTCACGGGTTTTCGTTCGGGTGCTCCGATCCTTCAACCGCCGGAGAAACGACCCGAATAACCCGAATTTGAACTGTTTGGATCCGGGTTTGGGTTTCTGGACCCGGGTGGCGGCGTCTAGCAGCACGGCGGCGGTCCTCGCCGGAATGTGGAGGAACACGGCGGCGTTGTTGCAGGGGCTGTTAGTCTCCCTCGTCGGAAAATCAAGAAACGGTGATTTGTTGAACGCCGGCGAGTCCTCCGGCGAGAAGAAACAGACGTGATTGATGCAGAAGTTGCGAGTGGTGGTTGAAGAAGAGGGTGATTTGATTATGGGTTTTCGTTTTCTGACAACAATCTCTGATTTTCCGGCGACGGTGGCGGTGGTGGTGGCGGATTTCAGCCGTGAGCGGCGATCGGCGATGAAGGTTTTGAGGTGAAAGGGTTCTTGATCTTCTTTTAGAAGCTCGTGTAAGTGCTTATGACCCATTATTATTATTGAAGGCTTTGAGGGGATTTATGGGTGTTGATGAGTAAACATGAAAAAGAAGAAAGATTGAAAGAAAGTTGATTGTGATTTTGATTTCGATTTTGATTTTGATTGTGGTTTTGATTTCAAGAAAAGGGGAAAATTGGGAATGATGAGAGTGGGAGAAGTGATAAGGAGATTTGTGTAGTTTTAAATGTTAGAGGAGTTATTGGGGCATGAACGCCAAGGGTTGGGTGAACATATGCTTTATTAATGTTTGTTGTATCTTATCTTTATTTGTATAATAATGTATGATATTATAAACTAGTTATGTTTTTCTTAATTATTTGTACTCAATAGACATTTTGTGATAAAATATATTTATATGAAAAAGATTAAAAGGATAAAATTTAATAAAATGTGATTGTTGATGATTAATAAGAATAGATTAGGAGTCATGCTAAATAAGTTAAGATTTTGTTTGTTTTTTAATTGAAAGCTTTTTGAGCATATACGACTTTTGGTTTTAAGGTGGTTTTTAGTTTTTGTGAAGACGAAAGGGGGGAGCTGATTGTTGATGTTATGATATAATATGAAATTCATATAACTTCTTTCTATTGTGGCAAGTGTCAATTAGTTCAGGGGTGTATGTTGTAACTTTCTTCTAATCTTGGTTAGTTGAAAAATTAGTTAGAGTCGATTTGTGTTTAGATAAAAAAGTGTTGAAATCATAGCTTATGATTCATTCCTTTTAATACTTTCTTGTGTATTGTTTCTTGAGCAACCGTGCACATAATAGAAATCGTTCTTGTAGTTAATTGTGTTCTTGATTTCATTTTGTAAAAAGTGGTATCAGAGCCACAGGTGATTAGGGCTCAAATTGAACTGAAAAATCAATTGAAGTGAAATCGAAAATTGCAATGGTATCCACCAAGTTCGAGTTAAAGAAATCTTATGGGAAGAACGATTTTAACCTGTGGCGATTAAAGATGAGAGATCTATTGGTCCACCAGGGAGTGGTGTACGCACTCGCGGGGGAAGCCAAGTTACCAGCAACAATGACCGAGAAGGAGAAGAAAGACATCCTCGAAAAGGCCCACAGCGTAATAATCTTGAGTCATGGTGATCGAGTTATGTGATAAGTATCTAAATAAGCCACTGCAGCCGGAATTTGGAGTAAGTTGGAAGGGCTCTACATGACGAAGTCACTAGCCAAACCAATTGTAGCTAAAGAAAAGGTTGTACACGTTCAACATGGCCTCAAGAAAGAACCTGGAAGATCATACTGATGAGTTCAACAAGTTAATCTTGGACCTGGAAAACATAGATGTATCAATAGAGGATGAAGACCGGACAATTTTGTTCTTGACATCGCTCCCGCAATCTTTCGAGCATTTTGTCAATATTTGATGTATGGGAGAGATACTCTCTCCATGGAGGAGGTATTGGTCGCATTAAACTTAAAAGAACTCAAGAAAAGATCAGATGTGACGGATGAGCTTGGAGATAGATTGTTCGTTTGAGGAAGATCTGATCGAAGAAGTTTCAAGAAAAAAGGATTAGCTAGGTCGAAGTCAAAGGTGATAAGGAGGTGCTACATGTGCAACTCAGATAAGCACCAAAAGCACGAGTGTCCTGAGAGAAAAAAGAAGAAAATAAATCCCACATACACGAAAGGTCAAGGATCAAGTTCACAAATGCTTCTGTAGATGGATATGAGTCAATAGACGTGCTAATGGTGTCAAAAGGAGAACACGGTGATAAATGGATCCTTGATTCTGGTTGTTCCTGTCATATGACCCCAAATCATATGACACCAAATGTTGAAGTTTCAGTACTTAAAATGGAAGACTTGGGTGTTATGCTGCTGGGAGATGATAAGGAGTGTCAAATAAATGGACATGGATCTGTATGTTTGAGATTGTCCAGTTAGGTGAAAATTGTCTTAGACAAGGTAAGATATATCCCCAAGTTAACTAGGAACTTGATATCATATAAGTCTAAGAAACAGGAAAGCTAAAATTGTTAAAGGTTCTTTATCATTACTAATTGGCACAAGGAAGAGCAACATCTACACATTAGATGGGAAGGTTGATCAAGACAATACACTAGTAGCAAGTGGAGTTGTGGCTGATGTTGTGGCACAATCGAATGAGGCATATCAGTGATCAGGGGTTTGTTGAGTTGATGAAGCAGCATGCATTTGGTGACATCCACGCAAGTGGAATAGAATTTTGTGATCACTGCACTTTGGGCAAGGCACTATGGGTATCTTAGATTATATACACTTAGACTTGTGAGGGCCAGCTTAGGTCTTACCCTTAGGGGGAGCTAAGTACTTTATTTCTTTGATTGATGATTACTCAAGAAGGGTATGAGTTTTCATCTTGAGACATAAATCAGAAGCTTTTGAAACTTTCAAGAATTGAAAAAGGTTGGTTGAAAATCAAACATGCTAGAAAATTAAGAAACTGAGAACAGATAATGGATCGAAGTTTTGTAGTGAGGAGTTTAAACAATATTGTAAGGTGAATGGTATTTCTAGACATCTCAAAATACCTAGTACCCCATAGCAAAATAGACTGGCAGATATAATGAATAGAACTCTTACGGATAAAGTGAGGTGCATGTTAATCAGCTCGAGTTTGCTAAGGAAATAATGGACTAAGGCTCTGTGGACTACAACTTATTTGGTGAATAGTCTGGAGTTAGATCAGATTACAAGAATGGTCTGGAGTTAGATCAAATTACAAGAATCTAATTGGTTATTTGGGTTATGCTCATGTAGATCAGGGTAAGCTAGACCCAAAGTGCTGTAAAGTGTGTCTTCTTGGGATATGTCGAAGGAGTGAAGGGGTATAGGTTATGATAAAATATGCAATTCATTCAACTTCTTTCTATTATGGCAAGTGTCAATTAGTTTAGGGGTGTATGTTGTAACTTTCTTCTAATCTTGGTTAGTTGAGAATTAGTTAGAGTTGATATGTGTTTAGATAAAAGGGTGTTGAGATCATTGCTTATGATTCATTCCTTTTAAAACTTTCTTATGTATTATTTCTTGAGCAATCGTATACATAATAGAAATCATTCTTGTAGTTAATTTCTTTCTGTAATAGGGTGTATGTTGTAACTTTCTTCTAATTTCTTTTTTCTACACTTTTCTCACCTACTATGTTAATTATAACCCTTAAAATTGAGAATCTTATACCTTGCTTATATTCATAAATATGTTGATAAGCTTAGGCATAATTGTTATCAAAGAAATTGATGACATATAGTGCATGTTCATTAACAATAAATTATACAAAGAGTTGTTTGTTTCATGTCATAAGCTTTTATATGTACACCTCACTAGTTTGAACACTCTTTTATGTGGACAAGAAGATAACAAGTTGATTATAAAATCAAGATTGATGCATACAGGAAGTTGTCGTGAACACGACCTAGTTGACACTTGGACTTTCATAAAAAAAACGAGAATGTTAACGAACTAACTCTAAGAAGATATTATGTTGCTATGTACCAACAAAACACAAGGTCGGGAAGAGAAAACATGTTGCCAACACTAATGCTATTTCTTTAATTATCCTTAGTTTAAATATCTTTATTAGACCTTGTGTTTCGTATCTATAATTAGGTTGAGCCTCTTCCTTGCCTTCAATTAGCAAACACATGATAGTATTAAAAAATGTTTTAGATTTGGATTAGAATCGGTAGGTTAGACCGGTTTGTCTTTTATATAATTAAAAATTCAAATTGTGTTGGAGGGTGTTTGATCATGAGTCATATAATTTAATCATAAAAATTAAATCTACACAAGACTTTCTTCGTATCCTATGTTGATAACTTTCTATTGTTTAATACTAATTAAAGTCTCATCTTTATAGAATATTTCGCTTCTATTTTGCATGCTTTGAGTTATATATCCTTGTTTAAAACTGAATTTTGAGATTTTGGCTATTTTAATTTTAATAGCATGTTATTAGAGAAAGAACTCGTGGAGAAGCAATCAACATTACATTGTGTCGATCACCTAATGCATGACTGAACTAGCAAACTTATTATTTACATCGTTAAATCGGAATTCAAAATCTAAATGACACAAGTACTAGATATTACAGAGTGATGAAAATTATGGATTTCAAGAAAACTTGCTCCTTGGTCAAGCGAGCTGATGGGCATAATAATATGTTGCCTTTCATGTTTATATTCATATTTTATATATATATTTTTTTTATGATAATGATAATAATAATAATAATAATAATAATAATAATAATTGAAAATTATATAAAAACACTTCAATACAAAATATTAAACAGAAAAAGCAAAAGTTATGAATTGATATGTTGATGAGACAATACTCTATAGAATATATAATATTTTTTTCTGGAAACATATTTTTTTAATGAAGAATTTCTTTTATTCATTGTAGAATTTGAATTATGAGATTTATATTAGGTATTTGAAGGTGTTTTGCAGGCATGACATGATAGGTTAGATAAAAACACAATTAATGTTTCACGGATACAATATGATAATTAATTGTGTTATTTTTACCGAAACACAAACGTTTTTAAACACAGGCTACACCATAAGATGTGTTAAAGAACACGATAAAACCATATATTTAGTTCGGAGAGGCATTAGACAAAGGGTGGAGAGTTGGTCTGTGGAACAAAAATAATAGTATATATATATATATATATGTATGTATGTATGTATGTATGTATGTATGTATGTATATGTATGTATGTATGTATACATATATATGTATGTATGTATGTATGTATATATGTATGTATGTATGTATGTATGTATGTGTATATTTTTACAAAAAAATGATTCTCATTTGAACCCTCCCCTATATATAGAGAATTCTAAAAACCAATCTCAGCCACTCATTTTTTATCACATGCAAATCATATGCCATTTTCTCTTTTTTTTAAACGTTCGTAATTTTTTTTCACGACATCATTTTTTAAACAAAAAATCACTATAAAATTTATTATTTTTTAATCTTTCCAACGCCTACCATATTGATATACTTTTCTAAAAAAATCACCAATCTGTTGTTTATATATGCGTAAATCTAGTTATACACATGTGTAGTACTGGATTTACACATGTGTAAATCCGATATTACACATGTGTAAAACAAATTTCGTTAAAAAACGGAATTTTTTTTACTTTTTATAATTTTTTTTTGTTTTTTTATGAAAAAGGGAAAGTAGGGGAACATTTTTGTGTTTTTATTTTTTTATTTTTATGTTATTTTTTGATTTATAAATTTTTTAAATATGTTTTTGTTAATTACAATTTTGCCATTGAGAACTAGTGGTTGAGATTGGTTCCTAGAGTTCTCACAAAAAAACTAGTTCTCATTTGATCCATCTCCTATATATATATATATATATTCTGTACTTAATCATTCAGAAGTTGTTAAACAGTCTCTTACTTGATAAATGTTCACGCTTTTTAAATAGAAGATCCTAAGGTTTAAATTCAATAGTCGTAAAATAAGTTTAACATAGTTTAGTAGTAGGCATAGGGTCGTTTCCCGTTAAACAAAGTTATGAATTGATAGATTGATGTGGTATTTAGTTTGATGACACAACACGCGTATGTATATTTAGTAACATAGGAGACAGTTAGATTTTCTCTAATCCTTGTCTAATGTTTTCTACGTGTATTATCTTTTTACATTATAACTATAAAATAATTATATCAGGTATAGAAATAGAATATTATTAATTAAAAGCAAATTTAAACCTTTATATGTTAAAAATAACAAGCATGTTTCTTTGCTCGCTCAAATTCTCAAAAGAAGAAAGAGTAGATGTGAATTTTTATGCCAAAAGTGGAGCATGTCAACTTTACCACAAGACAAGAAAAAGAGAAGGTCTTCCACATTTTTATTATTCTTAAAATCTAAAAAGTGGCTTTGTAACATTCTTATCCTTTTTTTCTTTCGTTTTTAATTGTCAAATCTAATCAACCTGAGCATTTAATCCATGGTCTAGTATTCTGTCACCCAGTGCTTTTGGATGAACTCTTTCAACCCATAAGTTGATTAGGTGCTACTTAAAGGTTGAAGATTGAAAGTTTAAATATCTTAGCCCACAGATATTACGTATAATTCTAAAAGGTTAGTCGTTGTTTCAAAGAAAATATAAAAAAGAAAGAAAACTTCATAAGAAAAATAAGTATCGATCTACTTTTCATAAAAAAAATCTATCAACTTTATTTTAGTACATTAAACCCCTTCTAGCTTGTAAAAGAAATCGAATGAATTTTACAGACCGTGTTTATATACACGAATTCCCAAATAAGTTACCAATATATGCCTTAAAACTGTAGGAGACCGTTCATATAAAATAAACATTGAAACAATTTTATTAATATAATCAATACAAGAGAACATAAATAAACAGTTATCAATTTTTTTACAATGGACAATTTACAGAAAAAGAAGAAACAGAAATGTAAAAGGTGGGGATCGTGTTCAACATGGGGCCCTTAAAACAAATTCCGAGCCTCTCAAGAGAACTCGTTTTGTTTCCCAGGGTATAACAGCCGAAGCAGTTTGTACTGCCAGGGTTGATCTAGAACCCGAACTTGTTTGAAGAAGAGAATCCAGAGAGATAGAGAACCTGTTTTTCTGCAGGTTTCAAGTTGTGTTAGTGTCTCTTTCTACCGAGCCACACTCAGTATTTATAGTGTAAAGTGCGCCATCAAAGTGTCACATTGCGCCCACATGCTCACGCCGCGCACGCGCGTGTGCGAGTGCGCGTTGGCACCCTTCGCGAATCCACTTAGTGTGACATCTTAGGAAACAATATAGACAAGAGGTTATAGAATATAAACTATTTTATATTCTTTCTCTTCTCCAATGTGGGACGACTTCCCACACTATTAATTCCTAATGTCATTAACCACATTAATTTTCATTCTAACATATTAATTTATTGATTAAATATTAATAATCGTATTAATATTATCAATAAATTTCAACAAAAACAATGCAATAAAACGAGTAAGAAACAAAGGCTTTTACAAACTCGAACAATCTTAACCCTTTAGAGAAAAAAACCCCGGTGATTATCAACACTTTCAATTATTTCCCTTTATACCATCAGATTAAAAAATGACACATGAAAATTCGCTTATCTAATAACTATATTATATAAATTTATTTTAAAATCCAAAGTGACATACCACAAGTCATAACTAAGAAGGTGATTATATTTGTACAATTATCTAAAACGTTTCTTGAAACCGTATCCAGCGAATATTTATTATTAAGTTTAAAAATAAATTTACAAGAATACCCTTGACAATGAGCAACAGGTAAGGGTTTGATGAAGTGTTGTACATTCGAGAGAGAAGAGTTGGTATGGGAAACCACTCATCTGAAGTATCTGATCCCACTTCGTACCCTTGCAGAGTTACAGTCAACTTTAATTCAAAATTGTTTTTTGGTAACACTACATTTTATTTACTTATTCTTCCATTAAATTTTGTTTTGTTTTAATGGAAATACATGAAAAGACATTTCTTTTCATTGTTAACTTATACATATTTATTACAAATGATTTTAAATATTTATTACTAATGGATCTTTAACACAGTAAAATGAATTTTTTAAGGTCTTAATATATAGACATTCACTCAGATAAATCAATACCTTCTATATGTTACGTATATGTTCATACGCGATGTATAAGATCGAATACACTGAAAATGAGAAAAATTCAAGGGGATTGTCAGAGAGCTATACGTCCTATATGGCCCTATACGACAATACGACGTGTATAATGAATTTCGACACTGAGTACGAGTAAAAAATCAAGGGGCTGTCAGAGGGCTTAGGTCACATATAGCCCCATACGACCCTCCCCCCCCTATACGACGCGTGTGGGGCAATACGACACGTATAGAAATTTTAAGGTGTTGATTTAAAATCATGAGGTGTTTATTTAACGGGTCCCTTTTTTATACTTATGTTTTTAGAAAAAATTCTAGACAAGTAGACAACCCAATTTATTCCTAATACCATATTATTTTTCATAGGGCCATAACAAGACTAGAACTCTCAACGTTGTGGGGAGATACTTACGGATGCAAATACCGCTAAGCAAAAGGCTATTTTGTTATATTTTTTAGCTAGTCTAACATGATTTATCATTCTCAAAGCGGAACTATTTAAAGATTTACAAACGTATCACTTTAGTTGACATGTTACATTACAAATCATTTAAAAACATTAATTTTTCTCTAACTATACATCCCTTTGCAAAGAACAATTTATATTAATTTATAAAAAAAGTGAGAAGGCCCACCATCCTCCGTCTGAAAGCGTTTGAAATCTCAGATGTGAAGAGTTTCATTTGTTTCTGGACGAAGCCTCTATCGGTGTTTTTTGCTGTCTCATTAGATTTTTTATCTTTAGTTATATAAATACATTAAAAATCATTATATTTTTTTTAATTAAATAATACCTTTTATACTTTTATTATTACTTTTTTTTCTTCTCATCCACTCACAACAACTTTAAAAAATATTAAAAAATTAATAAGGATTGAACAGTAATTATTCAAATATATCAATACACATTAATATTTTTTTTTCTTTTTCACTCACAACCACTCAAAACCATTTTATATAATATACCAAACACACTCACATATTTGTAAGGACTCTACTGTAAATACTCTCACCCATTCATCTTAATCTGTTTCACAGTGGTGGAGTTGCTCTAAGGGGTTTATTACATTAAATCCCTCTAAATTTATAGTGCATCCTCTTTATAATATGAAATTCAGGGTCTTTTTTATCTTCTAACGTAAAGGGGAGAAATCTATTGCCATGACAAATTAAAAAAAAAACTGAAAATAAAGATGTAAGTACATTTAACACAACACATTAAATAACCTTGTGTTTGGTTTATAAATACATATGCGTTTGAAGTGAGTGATAGAGAGAAAATGGCGTTGTTTAATATATTGTGATTGAAATATATTTAATTAATCATTATTTGAAATTATAGAAGGAGTCAATTTTATCAAGCCAAATTACTCATTAGCTATTTCAGTACGTTTTGTTAAAAGCTTGAATTGATTTAAAACTTTAGTCGTGCTAAAAGAATATTATGTGGGTAACTAATTACGGTCTAAAAAAATTATTATATTCTCCTTGTTCATTAATTCAGACTATTATTGGTTAATTGTCAATCTGATAATACATATATGGTTTGCTAAAAATGCTATTTAATAAGAGATTAATAGGTAACACACTTACACACAGATATACGTTAGAGATTTTTTGACACTTCAAATGTTAGCTTTCTCCCATCCTTTATAACATAGGGAAAAGCTATAAGTTATACTTTTTATTTACACTTAGTACTCATTTTTTACGTGTAGAAAAAGATTTCTTGTACACTTTTAGAGACCTTTATTTCACTTTTAATCGGCACTTTTTGTGTGCTGCTACAGGGATCTACCATGCTTATATTGTTAAGTTGAAAGTGTATACACCTTTCTTTATTTTGTTATTTTGCATTTATTTAAACAACAATAGGGATCTACCATGCTTATTTTAATGGACGTTTTTTTAATATAGAGTGTTGTTGGAAGATGGAGATTAAAAGTAATCACTTTAATAAGTTTTACCTTGTTATAATGGATTATTACAAACATGTAGCTAGTAAAGTACTTACCTCTAGCTAGCCTTCCCCCTTTAAGCACTATTTCTTTCGGTAAAACAAACAATTCAACCAAAGTAAAATGACATTTATACCTCTTCATTCAAAGAAACAATCGTTGTTAATCTTATGCGCTTAAATGACAAGAACCGAAAAGCACATGACATGAAAATCGAAGAAAAGAAATTTTGGATTACAATCGAGATTTTCACCAAACCACACGTACAAAACCATAATTTACTCTTTTTTACTGAGAGAGAGAGAGAGAGAGAGAGAGAGAGAGAGAGAGGAGAGAGAGAGAGAGAGAGAGAGAGAGAGAGAGAGGAGTACGAAGATATATCTTGTTATATGAATATTTGAGTTTACATTTTACAAACATATGGGGTGGTGCTAGATCCAATAGTAAAGCCATTGGAGTTAATTAGAGTATTGGTGATGTTCTTTTTGAGTTTAAGGGTTCAAGACTAACCACCTATCATAATATTGTGTTAATTAATTATGGTGTATGTTAAATATTTCTTCAAACACAAAGTAAACTTTCATGACTACATGGTCAGTATATTGATCGAGTGCAAAAGACTAGTCACCTTCAACATAGTTTTAATATCCGAGTCATCATTTTCTAGCTACAAATCATTTTAAAACCGCGACATACATGCACGTACACATACAAGAATAACACTGTAGCAACAACATATTTGCAACGACAAATGAATATATGATTAAATGAATATATATATATGAGATATCGATTATGTGTCAAAGTAATGGACATTGATGCATGGGTCCTCATGCCTATAAATTAATAGTTAAAATTTTAAGCTTTCATCTCTAACAAACTTATCAAAATTAATATTTTAATTCGGTTCATGTTAAAAAACATTTCTAAGCTAGTAAAATGAATAAAATAAAAAATTAAAATTTGATAAGTTTGTTGAGAGGAAAGCTTGTATCATACAGAGGAAAAGCATATTAGATAACAAATTTTAGTGTTTAAAAAACAATAAATGATTTTTAAATAAAGCTAACAATTTTTTAATTTTTGGCAAATAACTTTTTAAAAATTTTATATTTAAAAAAATAAAAATAAAAATCCTAAATGAGCAGTGACATTTTGGTAATTACGGGCAAGGAATGACACATGTAAGCAAGGAACCACTAAAATTACGACACGTCAGCGAGTACCTTTTCAGCAAAGAATCACTAACATTTTGACACGTCAGCAAGGGATTATGTAAATAACTCGCTCAGTCATTTTTTCAGCGAGGGATTTTGGATTTTCATTGTCCACGTGGCGAAGAATGGACACGTGGCTTGTTTTTATTGTTAGTTTTTTTTATAAATTTATTTTTCAATAGTTATAGTGATAATTTAATTTGATTAAATGTTTATTTTAGTAATTTTTCCTTAAATTAATATATATATACGAGAGATCGATTATGTGTCAAAGTAATGGACATTGATGCATGGGTCCTCATGCCTATAAAAAGTAAACTATTTTTCACAACAAAAAGATAAAAAAAAATTATTGTGTTGATTTTTTTCATAGGTGAACATCTAGTAAGTGCTTACTTTTTCTAGCCTTCATCGAATGCCTATTTTTTTCAGTAAAACAAGCAATCAAATCAAGGTCTTTTATTGACATTTATACCCTTTCATTTAACATAAAACAAACATATGTTTTTAGTCTTATGCATTGAAATGACAAAAAATAATAAAACATGAACTGAAACATGAATAAAAAATAATGGATTAAAATTGAGATTTTCACCAAACCACATTGACAAAAACCGCAATCTACCCTTTTATATATTGAGATGACGACGAATACAAATCTTGTAACGTGAACTTCAAACATGTCACAGCAAATTTTCATGACTACATTGACGATTGTTCACGACGAAAGTCCAATCACCTTCCACATAGTTTTTTGAATCTTTGTTTTCTAGTAACAAACCATTTTAAAACAGGACAAAACCGCGACATACGTGCAAGTACACATACACGAATAACACTGTAGCAAGATTATATACAACTACATATGAATATATGATTAAATGAATATATGAGAGATCGAGTATTTGTCAAAGTAATGGACATTGATGCATGGGTCTTCATGCCTATAAAAAGTAAACTTTTTTTTACATATAAAAGACAAAAACCTTAATTCGTACGTTAGTGTTGATCCGGACAACAACATTTAATGAAATGAAAGTTTGCAGCACACACACATGTATGGCGATACATACAAACAAACACACACGTACAGTGTACATATAATATGTGGTTGTAGGGGTAGACAAGAGAATCCTAAGAATTTTTTTTACTACAAGTTGGTTGTTTTGGGTAATAGTTTAAGGAAGTAATATTTGATCGAGGGGCTTATTTTGTCGGTGTTATCTTGAGAAAATCACGAGTTAATGACATTTTCATCAACGCGTGGGACGTTTTCTAGCGAACTGACCCGACCTGTTCGAATCCCAGCTCCGGATGACGAGAAATGAACCGTTAAGACGACCTAGGAGAGCCCCTTTTCTATGTTTGTTAAAATTAAACAAACGTTTTAGGTCCTTAAATTTATGGGTACTTTAAGATTAAAGGGTTTTAAGTATTTCAATCGTTACAACTAGTGTTTCTAATCTAAATTAACATGAACGGAATACGGTTTTAATTTAGTGATGTTAGGTTGGGTGGCTTTTTTTTATTAAGTATTTTCTTTCACACCACTTTGTTTTTTTATATTACATTTCCTTTTCTTATGAACAACAACATATATAGTATAAAAATAAAATCATCAAAAGAACACAAAACAAAATATCCCCAGAAAGATTTGTAGCAAATCTTTCTGTCAAGTCTACAATAAGCTTACTCAACTTTTAAATTCATTAGAAACATAATATACATGATTTAAACCTGTAACCTTTTAATTTGAAAGGAAATTATGTATAATCAAAATTATATTAAACAAAATGATTGAATTAGAAAAGGAAACCGGAACAAAATAAATTTGTTAGATGGAAATTTGGATAGGAAAAGAAATTTAAAAACTACTAAAAGTTTTTAAAAATCCATTTCAACCAACATTAATATTGGTTTAATTGGTATGACCCATATATATAACTCGACGGTTTAAAAGTATTCTGTTAGAATGGTTATTTAGCAGATCTTGATCCGACCCGTAATCGTCGTGAATGTTGGCTGATTGTGGGATGAAACCATGTAAACGCATGGAGCACGCAAAGACACGACATTGCTTTATGCCTTGTCGTTCGCACGTGGATCATGAAATTACAATTTTGTTTGTGTACACAACGACTCACTTGTCGTTTCTCTTGTCTTTCTCCTTTGGAAGATTGTAAAACATACTTAATTTGTTGTCATTCAATTCACTCCCCTTACCTTTTATAACATGACTTTTTTGTCTCAAAATTTTAGAGCTATTATTGAGGTGGCACATGTTATCACCAACACGTAACATATAGCCAAAACTCATAAATTATATTATCACCAAGTAGAATATTTCTAGCTTTTAACATGATGAAATTGATTTGATGTATGAAGAATCATGAAGTGGGGTTCGCGGGTACGAATGACAGATCTTCCACCATATTCAGTATGTGGACACGCGATGTTTGTGTTAACCTACCCAAATCGATCGTGTATGTGTACATGAATCTGTAGACGAAATGAATTCATACCACATATTTGTATATAAAGACTTATTGTCGTATATGTTGTCTTTCTTGCATAAAGGTTTTATATCATGTTTTGTTTTATTTTGAATCTATTCCTCTAGCTTTTATGTTATTAACTATTTTGGGACAAAAAAGTTTGGAACTATTTTATGTTGGTAGTGACTACGTGACAATATAGATTACAATGTGTCAACACGTGTTTTTGTGTTCTCGTTGTGCTTTTTGGTTCTAAAAGTTTTTGTTTACGTATTACTTTTAGAATATCTGATTGACATTTCTTTACCTGTCAGGTTATAGCATATTAATTTCATATAGTAACATATAAAATTGCATACAAAAAAAACATTCGTCACATCTTGGCATGTTAAGACTGCAAGGGTCAATAGAAGCAGGTCAGGTGGGTTGTATAATAGGTCAAAACATGACAACTTTGAAATGACGTTTTAAAACAAGTGATCAAATGGGTTGGGTGAGTTTAGTAATATTTGTTCTCTTTTTACAGCTAGTGACAATGACGGGTGGCGGTGGGTGTAGAGTCAACAATGACCGAGGCTGACAATTTAACCTAAAAAGTAATATTAGAGAGATAGACCGAACCAAATTGAATTTTTTAGTCTATATCACTTTGTATAAATAGAACCCTTTTTAGAATAGTTGAAGAACATAAAAGAGACCTAATGCTTATGGGCCCTCGTTACACTCCAAATAAAATACTCAAAGGTAACATAAGATATCATTAACATTCAGTAACATAACCTTACATAATAATATCAACAACAAAAACAAACATGACGATCATGTTCACATACTAGTGTCACACAAAAACAACAATCAAATCGATATATACACATTTCAGGATCAATCTTAATTTATGTCCAATCATTCTAACCTAATCTTCAACCTTATCGACCTGCAATTGCATCCACCCATTGATCCTTGTAATTTGCACTTTCACATAAAAGGTTCCAAAGTTAACAACCCTTTGCATAAAAATACATGATCAATAAATATATAATGATGTACTCATTAGTCATTATCTGTAGCAAGCACCCCGTCAAAAAGTTGTGCACAAAGTTCTGAAAAGACTAGTGATGTAATCTTCAATGATTCTATATATTTATTTCTCTGTATTTAAAAACACATCTTTAAAAAAACTTCATCTAGGATAATTTATGCATAGGAAGAAGGAAAGAAGATGTTACACTATAGGTATCTAGAGGTGGGCATAAAAGCCGGGTTCGTATCCAAGTATGGGTAGTACTCAATAGGAGGTATACCCGTGTCGGAAGTGGTTTTAGATTTTGAGTTTTTAGCAAACCCGACCCGGTTGAACCTGGTATTAGACACACACACACAAGAAAAGAAAATAAAATAAAAAATAAATAAACCCGGTTTCGAACTCTACTCTACCCTACCCTACCAAAGTATTACGGGTAGGGTTTTCAAGTAAGTGAACCCGACCCGGGTCATACCCGGTTTCACCTCAACCCAGGTACAAACACACCCGATTGAGCTGAACTTGGTTTGTACCTGGTTTTGAGTATGGCTGAGCCATCTGTGTGACGCCCAACCCAAATTAGAAAAGATTCAAGACAGCTTGGGCTAAAGATAACTTGTGGGCTGAAATCAAATTGGGCTGTTGACCTTTGAAGACTTTGTTTAACTTTTAACATTAACCACAGTCCACAAGTGAGAAATCAAAAGACCCTTAAGTTGAACAAACTTACGTTTTTACCATCAAGAAACACATTGTTATGCATTAAGAAGTTGTACTCTATGCTAGGTTTATTCTCACTATTGTTTTTAAAATATAAATAATTATGTGTTATGTAAGTTAACTATTTACTATGTATCTTGTAGGCAATTGGAAAACCTTGTATATATCAAACGTAAAACTTAATACTATTTACTGTTACCGCAATTAAAGATTGGTATCAATTAAATCATGATAACCCTGTCATAGGTGGGGTGTGAGAACCCGGATATCAAAACATGAGTTCAAATAATGTAAAGGAAAGAGCGCTTATAGATGAAAGATATCCACCATGAGGTTTGTGTGCATTTTATATAATATAACTTACATTGCACTGACATCTTAAATAGTTTGTCTTCTATAATAAAAGGGAAAAATAAAGTATAATGTTATACATTTTTAAACAAGTTTTTACGCCAACTTAACTCATATCAAGACTTAAACCATCAACACTTGATAAAGATATATTATATTTAACACAATGATACTATTCGGTTAGAAGCACACCTTGGTAAAAAATGGAAAAAATATTATACTTAAATACATATTTAAGAGCTATTTAATATATTGTGTTAGAAGCACACTTCCGTGAAAATGGATAAAAAATTATACTTAGATACATTTTAAAGAGCTATTAATAAAAAAATAAACTTAAATTCGTTAAAATATATTTGCAATTAATTGATATGATCCTCAATGCATCTATAAAAGCACAATGTTAGTGAACCATTATTTGCACTAATCAAGGTTGGAAGATTGAAACCACAAAATAACACTAGAATGAAGCTTCTTGGCATCCTTTTGTTACTAATCATAGCAACTACGACTCCAATTAAATGTGATTTTAATATATATATATATATATATATATATATATATATATATATATTATGTCTAATTGTTCTTTTTTTATTTTGTTTTTACATATGTCTAATATCACATAAATTGATACTAATTATATGTATTAGGTGTTGACATGAATAATCTTTTGAATTGAGTCATTTCCACTCTTTGAATATATATAACTTGCAAGATACACGTATTTTGATTATTTATCAATCAAAAAATCAAAGATGGATGAAACACGATAAGTCATAAAACTATCCACACCTCCATCGGCAATGACACTGGGTATTGTTGTTTACGCATTCTCCAAGGGCGGTACCCCCTTCAATTCAAAACAACCATCGAAACAAGCTTCAGTTTTACAATTAACCCATGGAAGATAGACTTCACATACCTTGAATGTTGTTGTTGCCTGCCTCCCCATATTCATGTCAACACCTAATACATATAATTAGTATCAGTTTATGTGATATTAGACATATGTAAAAACAAAATAAAAAAAGAACAATTTTGCTATTGAGGACGAATAAAGAAATTAATAATCCCTAATAATTTAACTAATAATAAGAGGGAAAACAAATGTCAACTAAAGATACATTTTGAATTATTTCAAGCCATTTTTCAACAAAAATTAAATATTTATTTTTTTATTTATGTTTATAAGTTACATGGGTACGTTGGTTATCTCCTAGACAACAATTAAAATATATTTTTATTTATGGATTTCAAGTGACCTCTCACTGATTCGTCTAAAAATCAGCTGGTAGTTACTCCATCAGTAACTATAGCTAACCACAGGTGATTTTTCTTATTGTCATTCTTCTAAAAGTGAAGATTACATTATTGTTTAGATGGTGACATGAATATGATGAGGAAGATACATTTCAATATGTGTGAAGTCTACCTTCAACGGTGTAACACCCCAACCTTGACGGCGGAAACGTCGAGATGTGAGGGTTAAGATTGTTCACAACCACATAACGTTATATTTAAATGTAAATATCAAAATTTTAAGTTTCAAAAGGAAATACAAACATAAGTCCCAAACATAAAATAAGTTCAAACATAAATCAACACATAACATAACATTTTAATCAATTTAACTAGGTCCAAGTCCTAGTTTTATTACAAGCTTCAAAAGTCCACTTTAAACTTGGGGATTTCCTGAAACATGATAAAAATAAAAGGTCAACTACAAATAGTTGGTGAGTTCCAAGGTTTTCATACATAATATGATAAAGTTACAAGTAGCAATTCATGCCATAGGTCATAAGTTAGTAAGGTTATAGAACACATATCGTTACAACCAAACCTCGACTTGTTCACAAGTATATAAGATTGGCTAAGTGTATTTGGTTCCCATGATGAACAAGCATACGTCACCAGGAGCCGGCACCTCAGCTTTAGCACCAAATCGGTTTGTCAGACCCAAAGATCTAAGACGTCGTCAGGCTAGCAATAGTTAATGATTGTAAACAAACTATGTATCTCATATAATCACTTACAACACATAAATAACCATGACAAAATATAAAGATGAATTGAAAGTGCTCTACAAGTCTCAAATGTTTATAAGTGTATGATGTATAAGTATCATGTTTCACCCCAAAATAGTGTGAAATAAAGTAAAAAGGGGGCAAGAAAACTCACATGGTAAATAAGTATATAGTTGATGATTATTAAGAAAAGAATCGACGTTCCAACGTAATCCTTCACAAGATGCCTAAATATATATATATATATATTTACAAGATTTAAGTTTAATAATAAGTTTAAAGATTTAGCGAGGGTTAGGGTTCTAGGTTGAATTTGGGGGTTTTTTTTAAATACACTAAATAATAAAGAAATATACTATTTCATGTCTTTTAAAAAAATATGTAATTAACCCATTTAAAATTACTAATAAGGTTTACATATAAAAACTTAAATACACACTTGGAACAAACATGATTTAAAAGATAATAAATTAAAGGTAGCGTTTAGACCAAAAACATTTTGCTAATTAAGATTTGAAAACCATTTTAATAGGAGTAAAACTTAAAATAACCTTTGTAAAATGATTTTATTAAACTTTATTTAATTATCGATATTTTATTAAAATTCCAGAAAATTATTTAGTGCTTATAAAATATTTAAAGTTTACAAAAACATTTTTTTATAATTATTAAAAAAATTTCATAATTAAATTAAGGCTTAAAAAGCCTTAAAAAATAGTTGAAGGAGCCCGGGTTCGAACCCGGGACCTCAAGGTTACAAGGGTAAGACTTAAAAAATAGTTGAAGGAGCCCGGGTAAGTATTGGTTTCTAAATACTATAAACCCATTTAAGAAAATTCCCCAAACCTTAAGAACCCTAGAATCATTTGATTCCAAATCGATCCCCAATTCGATTATGAACATGAAATTAACCTTGGGGCTTTTAATACCCAAGTAAAACCGATCAGAATCATGTGTTTGATTACCCGTTTTGAGATCGATTTGTTAGCGAGGAAGACGAAGAACAGTCACGAACTCGTGAAGCTTGTTCGATGTTCAAACGATGGTTCCAACCAAATTCGTTGCACAGGGAGCTTCTAATGGTGCACAAGATTAAAAGCCTTCAAACAATTTTGTTTATGAAGCTCGGAAGATAGTTTTTGTTTGAGTTGCAGGTCGCGACTTCAAAGGGTAATCGGGGTGTAATTCGTGTGTGTTTCAGATACAATTGATAGTTGTAATCGATTAAGGACAGATAGATAATCGTGTAAGTTGAATCAATTTGATTATTATTGCGGTTTAATACCCAAACGGTTATGGGTTTAAGGTGCTACGGCTATACTCTCGGTTGGTTGGTATTCGGCGTTTAATCCTCAGTTATTAGGTGCATTAAGGTTCGAATCACGCACACGAGGTAATTCGGAACGATGGACTTCGAAACCGAGGGTTTTTGGCATTTTGAAGCTCACGGAGCTTGCCGGAGAATGGTCGGCGGTCGACGGGGAAGAAGGGGGGGGGGGGATGGTTTGGGTTTTTAAACTATTACACAAATGGTCCCTCAAATTTGAATTTTTTTTTTTTATGCTGAAACTTTAATTTAAAGTTTTAAAAATAACAACTTAGCCCCCTAGTTTAGTTGTTTTAAGTTTTAGTTAATAAAATTCTCATGATTATTAATAATAATAATATTATTAATTTTATTATTAATATTATTATTATTATTATTATTATTATTATATTAGTATTATTATATCAATATTATTATTATTATTAATATTATTATAATTGTTATCATTATTATTATTTACTTAGCTTAGAAACTTTAATTTAAACAAAAAATCATACAATAATAGCCCACCAAGTTTCATAAATAACATAAATAAACCATATAAGAATTAACAAAGTTAACTTTTATTAACAGAAATACGAGATGTTACAAACGGCCTAATTGTAGCAATAAAGCTTATAGCAATGGTTGTCATCATATGAATGGGAGACACTACTCTAGGGGGAATGTGCAAATGACAATACCCAGTGTCATTGCCAATGGTTTTGTTAATAGTTATTCCATTCATAATTTCTCTATTCAGTATATCTGATGTATATCTGTTATTATGATGAGCTTATGATATAATAAGAATAATAAAACGAATCTACATAGATTTATATGTAGATAAGTTTTATATCAAAAATTTTAAAACTAATGAAAAAACACGATTTAGCTAAACTCTTCTATGATAATTATTTTAGTTCAATCTTATATCAATGATTGTAGTTTGTTTGATAGCATTCAATCTATCATTCCCTACATTTTCTTAAACTGTTGACATTGATTAACCGTTGATTATTTTTTATATCGGCACTTTTCTTCCTTACAAGATGTGATTTGATTGGTTTTTGCTTCTTCATATATGACTAATGCCAAAGATATGAACTGTTTATGTAATCATCTCACCGACTTGCAAATCTATGTTTTTTATAACTACCAATTGTTTGTCTTAAGAACCGGAAATTACAATGCAAACCCAGTAAATTTCATTAGTCACCACTTTGAAAAGGGCAATACTGCAGTACAAACAGTACTTAGGCAATCAAAACAAACAAGACAAGCTAAATGTTGAAATCAACACCAAAGGAAGAATCGATGGAACAAGAATTAACAAAACATGAAGAACGATTTCATTCACCACATCTAAGATTGAATCCGAGTTACAAAAGGGAAACTATAAATAATGAATTAACTCTAATCTAATCTCTCTTCAATTAAGTACTAACAACCTTCTTAATAACCTATATTACAACTAGACAAGATAAGTTTTCAAGAAAACGGTTAGCTACAATTAACACCCTTGAACATTTGAACTTGTGATGATTCACACTACAAAACTCAAGTCCATTATCCAACCTAAGTTTCTTGACTCTTTTGCCGGTCTGCGTCTCAAATAGAGCCTTCCATTCATTGAACTTGTTTAATGCCTCATCCTTTGTTTTGAGTACACAAACCCATACCCTCTGAGAATAGTCATCCATTATAGATAGGAAGTACTTAGATCCCCCAATAGAATCAACTTTAGCTTACCCCATAAGTTAGTATGCACATATTTAAGTATACCCTTTGATGGGTATGTACCTTTACCAAACTTTACCCGGTGAGCTTTACCCATCACACTCACAGAATTCAGTCTCAGCCCCTACAGATCCTTAAACACTTGTTTCTTGTGCAGTTCAACCAGTCCTTGTTGATTGATATGCTCTAGCCTATTGTGCCACAACATGGTAGTGTTCTTAGGTGTATGATTCACTAAACATGTCACACCTTTGATAGCCCTCCCATCTGATACATATATGTTGTTACTCCTACTTGTACCATACGGAATTATTCAGGACCCTAACACTAGTTTAGCCTTACCATTCTTTAAAGTAACATGATAGCTATCTTTTCATAGGTTCCTAATAAGATCAAATTCCTAGTTAAGTCTAGAATGTATCTCAAATCTTCCGACTCTAATTCAATACAACCTTCACGATACAATTTGACAATCCCAGTATCAAGGATGGTGCAAGGTCTATCATCACCTAGTTGTACTTGTCCCTGCCTTTCTATCTTCAACTCACAAAAAATCCTTGTTGTGAGTCATGTGGAACGAGCAACCTGAGTCCATAATCCACTTTCTAGCTTTTAACATAATGAAATTAATTAGATGTATGAAGAATCATGAAGTGGGGTTTGCGAGGACGAATGCCATATTTCCACCATCTTCAGTATGTGGAGACATGATGTTTGTGGTAACCTACCCAAATCGATTGTGTATGTGTACATGAATCTGTACACGAAATTGCATTCATACCACATATTTGTATATAAAGACTTATTGTTGTATGTGTTGTTTTTCTTGCATAAAGGTTTTATATCATGTTTTGTTTTATTTTGAATTTGTTCATCTAGATTTTCCGTTATTTACTATTTCGGGACAAAAAAATTTGGAACTACTTTTGAGTTGGTAGTGACTGCGTGACAATATGGATTACAATGTGTCAACAAGTGTTTTTGTGTTCTCGTTGTGCTTTTTAGTTCTGAAAGTTTTTGTTTACATATTACTTTTAGAATATCTGATTTGTGTATACTTTTAGAAATGTAATTAACAAAAAATGGTGTCATGACATCTCTTTAGCTGTTAGGTTATAGAATATTAATTTCATATATTAACCGGATAAAATTAAATACAAAAAACATTTGTCACATCTCGGCACGTTAAAAATGCAAGGGTCAATACAAGCAGGTCAGATGGGTTGTATAATAGCTCAAAACATGACAGCTTTGAAATGATATGTTAAAACAGTCGGGTCAAATGGGTTGGATTGGTTCATTAATATTTGTTCTTTTTACAGCTAGTGGCAATGACGGGTGGCGGTGTGGAGTCAACAATGGTTGAGGTTGATAATTTAACCCAAAAAAATTTATATTAGAGAGTTAGACTAACCCAAATTGAATTTTTTTAGTCCATATTATTTTGTATAAATAAAACCCTTTTTAGAATAATTAAAGAACATAAAAGAGACCTAATGCCAATGGTCCCTCATTGCACTCCAAATATAAGATTCAAGTTAACATAAGATATCATTAACATCCTATAACATAACCTTACATAATAATATCAACAACCAAAACAAACATGATGAACATGTTCATATCCTAGTGTCACACAAACACAAAAATCAGATCGATATTTATATTTCGGTATCAATCTTAACTTATGTCCAATCATTCTAACCTAATCTTCAACCTCCTTGACCTGCAATTGCATCCACGCATCGATCCTTCTAATTTGCACTTTCACATAAAAGGTTCCAAAGCTAAGAATCGTTTGCATAAAAATACATAATCAATAAATATATATTGATGTACTCATTAGTCATTATCAGAAATCACACCATCAAAAAGTTATGCACAAATTTTTGTAAAGACTAGTGATGTACTCTTTAATGATTCTATATATTTATTTCCCTATATTTAAAAACACATCAATCATTAAAAAAAACTTCATCAAAGATAATTTATGCATAGGCAACCAAAGGAAAGAAGGTGTTACACTACAGCCACCTGGGTGACGCCAAACCCAAATTAAATAAAGATTCAAGATAACTTGGTCAAAGATAACTTGGGCTGAAATCAAATTGGACTGTTGACCTTTGAAGACGTTTTTCAACTTTTAACGTTACTTATGTGTTATGTAAAATTTTTGGATCATTTTTTGAATTGTTTGTGTCATCCTTGCGCAGGGGTCATGCCAATCTTCTTTGTATCGTTTTAATTATTTATATTTTCATGGGATTTTAGTTTCTTGTTAAATTTTTTAAATCAAATTATCCGCCATTAAAAAAAATCTTATGTGTTATGTAAGTTGACTATTTACGTATGTATCTTGTATGGCAATTGAATTTTTCTTGTGTACATAAAACGTAAAACTTAATAATGTTTATTGTTACCGTAGTTAAATATTTGTATCAATGGATCATGATAACCTCGTCATAGGTGGGGTGTGATAACCCGGATTTCAAAACATCATTTTAAATAATGTAAAGAAGAGAGCGCTTATAGATGGAAGATATCCTCGTTTTGCTAGTACACCTATAATTAATGATACAAAATTATTCAATTATTTTGCTAGTACACCTATAATTAAAGGTATATAATTATTTAATTAGTGTAAAATAGATACCTTGTGCCATGAGGTTTGTGTGCATATTATACAATATAACTTACATAGCATGTGCATCTTACATAGTATGTATTGTATCATAAAAGGGAAAAATAAAGTATAATGTTATACATTTTTTAAACCACAAGTTTTTACACCAGTTTAACTCATATAAAAACTTAAACAATCAACACTAGATAAAGAGATGATATTTTTAACACATTGATACTATTCGGTTAGAAGCGCACCTCGGTAAAAATAGAAAAAAATAATATACTTAAATATATATTTAAGAGCTATTTACTATAATGGGTTAGAAGCACACTTTGGTGAAAATGGATAAAATATTATACTTAGATACATTTTTAAGAGCTATTTAATGTAAATAAACTTTAATTGTTAAAAGATATATGCAATTAATTGATACGATTCTCAATGCATCTATAAAAGCACTATGTTAGTGAACCATTATTTACACTCATAAAAGTTGGAAGATTGAAACCACAAAACAACCCTAGAATGAAGCGTGTTGCCATCCTTTTGTTACTAATCATAGCAACTACGACTCCAATTACATGTGATTTTTATAAACATATTATGTCTAATTGTTCTTTTTTTATTTTGTTTTTACATATGTCTAATGTCACATAAACTGATAGTAATTACATGTGTTAGGTGTTGACATGAATATGGGAAGTAAGACAACAACAACATTCAAGATATGTGAAGTCTATCTTCCATGGGCTGATTGTAAAACTGAAGCTTGTTTTGGGGGTTGTCTTGAATTGAAGGGGGGTACCGCCCTTGGAGAATGCGTAAACAACAATACCCAGTGTCGTTGCGATGGAGGTGTGGATAGTTTTATGACTTATCGTGTTATATCCATCTTTGATTTATTGGTTGTTTGATTTTTAAATAATCAAAATACGTGTATCTTGCAAGTTATATATATTCAAAGAGTGGAAATGTCTTAATTCAAGGATTATATATATTGTGGTAACGTGTTTAACCAATTTTATTTACTTTTTGTTATTAAGGACGAATATAAAAAATAATAATCCCTAATAATTTAACTAATAATGAGAGGGAAAACAAAATGTTTGACTCTTTCTATTGAAAAGATGAACTTGTTTTAATTAGGAAACTACCCAATTACAAATGGTCATGTAGGATTATAGGTTGTGACCTAATGTATCAGGTGTTAATATGGTACTCCTCTAAAGGCAAAATAATGTTTAAGTTCCATTATAAAAAAGGTGTCTATTTAGAAGTGTATTAGTGATCGAATTACATAGATGGATGTAAAAGGTTGTACTTGATAAGTTTATAAAATAGTTTTATTGTTTATCTTGTTTTTTTTTTCATAATAATAGGTTATTTATTCATATTAACTGATATAATTATTTTCTTATTTATAATATCAATCTATAAACAGAATTAGTATATATTATTTATATTTTTATACATACTAGCTTCTGTCGGATGCATTTGTTTTTGTATTTTCTATATCATATCCTCAAAACAATTCCATATAAGAAGAAAAAGGTTGAACAAACGTATTCAAGTTTCCAAACATATGTAAAATACAATGAAGAAAATTCTTGTTTAAAGATTAGCCCAACACGAAACCAAAATATTAGTAAGTATGTGTGATACGATAAACTATCATATATATGCCATGTGTAGATAAAAATAATTTTACTAAAGTCTTTTTAAATAAAATGTAGTAGTTAACTAGTGTTTGAAATCCCTATTGATGCAATAATATATAAAAAGTTGTGTTTGACTCCCCATTAAGGTTTGGCACCCTATGGGTTTAGAGTCCCTTTTAACTATCCTGTAATAGTGTTTGAAACCTTATTTGTATCCATGTCATCATGTTTGGCGCCCTCAATATGTCCTCTACATCCGGTCTAAGCAGATCAACTCTAACAAGGCCATCGTGTTTGATACAAAAAATTGATTTTTGAAGAAGTCGCTGATATACATGAAAGCTATAATCTTGGATTTGTGCATGCGTGAAAGATGAATTTTAAAGATGAAAATTGATGGTTAAGACAAACACAAATAAAAAGAAAAAGAATCAGCTGGAAGAATGAGTAGATTTAGTTTGTATAGTTGATTATTGTTAGATTTAGAGTATGGTGCAGTGGAGACTTCGTGATCAAGTCTTGTATAACATACATGGGTCCATTTTATTTAGTCTGTGGTCATTGATATTAAACAATGATATAGAGTGGTGATCTTTTGATTTGATCTTATAGTTTAATGTTTAAATGCTTGTTCGATCCAATTTTCCAACATAGAACCCTTTTACCTCCTTTACTTTGTTTACTTCTTACGTTTACAAAACAAAATATTATGTATTTATTTAAGAAATTAATATATAGAAAAGTAAATATTTTCAATACATTAGTGAACTAAAAAAAAAACAATAATAATTTTATGGTGATACGTTATGCCAAACTCTTACAAATTCAATGAATGACTATATTTAGATTTAACAAGTACATTTTAAGTAGTATATATGTGCTGCATAATAAACGTCAAAATAAGAAAATTAATTGATGGTATGACTCTTAACTCATTAGTTGCTATTGAATATGAATATCATTTAATTTGGTGCGTAGAAGAATATGTAATTAATTGATTATACGACTCTAAACGCATTAATTTAAATGGCTATATAATGTCATGAATAACTCTTTGTTTGTGACATCAAAGAAGCACTAGAAATGAAGCTTATCAACATGTTCAGCATCCTTTTATGCCTATTATTCATAATCACCGCAAGTACTACCCCAGGTGAACTTTTATAAATATTGAATGTATCTTTTTAGTGTGTGTGTGTGTATATATATATATATATATATATATATATATATATATGTATGTATGTTTAAATGTTTAATATGACATGAGTTGTTAGAATCACATGAAAATACAAAACTACTAGCAACAAACATATTGTTGCTAGCAACTGTTAGTAGTTTGTCTGTAACCAAGTGTAGTTAATAGTTTCACCAAGATGTTTTTAAAGAGAAATTACATGCAAATTTTTCAAAACAGATGTCAACTAAAGATACCTTCCAACTTACTTAAGCCATTTTCCAACAAAAATTAAATATTTGTTTTTTGTTTTTCTTTATAAGTTTCACAGTTACGTCGGTTATCTCCTAGACAACAACTAAAAAACAACTTTTATGAATTTCAAGGGACCTCTCAGTGATCCGTCTAAAAATCAACTAGTAGTTACTCCATCAGCAACTATAACTAACCACTAGTGATTTTTCTAATTTTCATTCTTCTAAATTGAATATTACTTTATGTTTAGATGGTGACATGAATATGGTGAGCAAGATACATTTCAATATGTGTGAAGTCTACCTTGAATGGCCTAATTGTAGCGATAAAGCTTGCAGCAATGGTTGTCATCATATGAAGGGGAGACACTACACTAGGGGGGAATGCACAAATAACAATACCCAGTGTCATTGCCGATGGTTTTGTTAATAGTTATACCTTTCATAATTTCTTCATTAAGCAAATCTAATGTATATCTATTATATATGTTGAGCTTATGATATAATAAGAATAATACAACTAATCTACATAGATCTTATATGTAGATCAGTTTTATATCAAAGAATTTAAAAATCATGAAAAACACGATTTAGCTAAACTCTTCTATCAAAATTATTTTAGTTCAGTTTTCTATCAATGATTGCAGTTTGTTTGATACCATTCAATCTTTCATTCCGTACATTTTCGATCTTATATTCTTGAGATTGATTAACAATTGATTATCTTTTACATCGAAACTTTCTTCCTTACAAGATAGATTTGATTGGTTTTGCTTCTTCATATGACTAATGCCAAAGATATGAATGCTTCTATAATAATCTCAATGACTTGCTAATCTATGTTTTTTATAACTACGAATTGTTTGCGTTAAGAACCGGAAATTAAGATGCAAACCCCGTAAATTTCATTAGTCGGCCATTTCGAAAGGGCAATTCTCCTGTACAAATAGTACTTAGGCAATTCAAAACAAACAAGAAAAGCTAAATGTTGAAATCAACACCAAAGGAAGAATCAATGGAACAAGAATTAACAAAACATGAAGAGTGATTTCATTCACCACATCTAAGATTGAATCTGAGTTACAAAAGGGAAACTATAAATATTGAACTAACTCTAATCTAATCTCTCTTCAGTTAAGTACTAGCAACCTTCTTAACAACCTATATTACAACTAGACAAGATAAGTTCTCAAGAAAACGGTTAGTTACAATTAACACCCTTAAACTTTGGAACTTGTGATGATTCAAACTACAAAACTCAAATCCATTATTGTTGGGTATTCTACCTTTGAATGTTGTATCTTATGTGTGTTCCCGGTATGAACGGGAACATATTGATCAGTGGTGAATTGTCTAGTTGTATCATCAATATGAATCCTAAGATCCAAGCCCCTAATTGGTAGCCCTATTTGGTTTGCAAGAGCTGCCTTCGGCAGCTTCCTTGATTCGCAAGAGACACATTTGGCAGCTGCACATTGCAGCCTACATTCGGCAGCCTTATTGTTTCGACATAAGCTGCCTACGACAGCCTCTTTTGCAGCCCACTTTGGCAGTCGCAAACCCTAATTTGCTTGATACTTGAGGCAGCCGCAAACATGAATGTTAAATTGATTGTTGAATTATTTTCTTTAGATCTTCAATAATTTCATCAATCTAACCATGAATTTTCATCAAAATCAATATTGATGATAATAAAACTTGAATGATTAGACGCCAAAATAATAATAATGATGAACATGATGAAGAACACAAACGTGTTTAATATTTGATCTTTATTGATATATTCTTGAAATCATCATCCATGAAGGATGATGATATGATGTTTGTTGGTGATGGACCTAATTCACCCTAACAAGTGGTAAATTATTCACACTTTACGATTATAATATGTGCTAACATTTATACTAGTCTAGCAATAAAAATAATTACAATATAAACCCTAGACTAATATTTTTGTTGATTTCGTGCTTCAAGTCTTCAACTTCAATAATATTGAAGTCTTCAATTTCTTCAAAGGTAGAATACCCAACAATTATCCGACCTAAGTTTCTTGATTCTTTTTCCAGTCTACGTCTCAAATAAAGCCTTATATTCATTGAATTTATTTAGTATCTCATCCTTTGCTTTGAGTACATAAACCCATACCCTCTAAGAATAGTTATCCATTATAGATAGGAAGTACTTAGATCCCCTAATAGAATCAACTTTAGCTACCCCCATTAGTCGGTATGCACATAATCAAGTATACCTTTTGATGGGTATGTACCTTTACCAAACTTTACACGGTGAGCTTTACCCATCACACAATGCTCACATAATTTAGTCAAACCCCTATAGATCCTTAAACACTTGTTTCTTGTGCAGTTAATCAGTCCTTGTTGACTGATATGCCCTAGCCTATTATGCCACAACATGGCAGTTTTCTTTGGTGTATGATTCACTAAACATGTCTCACCTCTCATAGCTCTCCCATCTGGTACATATATGTTGTTACTCCTACTTGTATCAAACGAAATTATTCGAGACCTTTACACTAGTTTGGCCTTACCATTCTTTAAAGTAACATGATAACCATCCCTTTCATAGGTTCTTAATGAGATTGCATTCCTAGTTAAGTCTAGAATGTACCTCATATCTTCCAACTCAAATTCAATACAACCTTCATAATACAATTTGACAATCCCGATACCAAGGATGGTGCAAGGTCTGTCATCACCTAGTTGTACTTGTCCCAACCTTTATATCTTCAACTCACTAAAGATTCCTTGTTGTGAGTCATATGGAACGAGTAACCTCTTGTACCTGATCATTTGATACTACGAGAACATCGACACTCTCATATCCATCAAATGACCCCTCCGAAGAGTTATTAGATTGAATTTTGGAGTGCTTGGCTCACTTTATCTCTTCTTCCTCTCAGGGTAGTCACTTTTTTAGATACTTTTAAGAATTTCATACAAAGCACCTTCTCTTAAATATTGATCGACTGGGTTGCTTTTGCTTGAACGATTTTTAATCTGGTCTTCCTCAAACAAACAGACCATTATTCATCTCCTTATTGGATTCATTTTTCTTGTGTAATTCTTTCACTAACACTTCATCCATTGAAAGAGTATCTCTTTCAAACATCAGGGTGTCCACAAAATGCACATAAGAATAAGGCAATGAGGCCAATGAGATATCTCCTAGACTAAGTAAGATGCAATTACCCCCGTATGGACCGAACATAAACTCAATAGGCATTTATTTGCAATCAGCACTTCAAAATAGGAATTCAAACTTGTTAAAAGTTTAACACCAAAGAATATATCAAAAGCAAGAATCAATTGATCTTATTACTCATGAAAATCTACAACAAGATTACATGAAATCCAATGTAGAAAGAAGAATGAACTAACTAAATCAACCACTTAATTTCTGCTTATCTATACTTATTAATAAAACAATATCTTTAGTGTCACGTATTATTTTCTTAAGCCTTCATTATTTTAATTTCCCGCCTAAATATGTATCTTTCTTATTATTAGTCATAATTCATTTGAATAAAATTAACTATTACTATAATTACAAAGTGAGTATTTTCCTTAAATAGTTTATAAAATATTTATTTACCATAATAGGTGTTTAAGGAAGTGATTTTTTTTCTCAACATAATACTATTGATTAAATTTAATTCACTTTTAAAATAATATTATTTAAAAATAGTTAAGTACAAAGGTTAATAAAATAATAAAACCATTTGGTTCATATGTCGTAATTAAGAACAAAAAATTATTCTATAACATTTTGGTTTGTTTTTAATTCACTCAGACTTAATTTGAAATCGTATTTTTACATAGAAAAGTTGATTTTTCTTCATTATAATTTTGTTTCAATTTCACACAAAGGTAGACACATTTGCTTTCTTTATTCTTTTACAAATATGTATTATTCAAATATGTTTTTAAGTAGCTTAAAATGTATAATAAGAAAAACTACTTTTAACAAAAATGCATTCTTTTAAAATATTTTATATAAATATAATGACGAAACAAAAAAAGTTAATAGTTTATTTTTATTGTATTTTACGAATTATAAATGTAATCCTCAATTACCGATGAAATGTATGTTGTTAATAGACTTCGAGCAACAATTAGGAGAGAAACGAGTCACGCCGTCTATTGAGCCACTCGAAACCGACTCGCTAAAAACTCTAATTTTCACATCCGGCGGAAGCGTGAAATGATTTGGATGTGACTCGCTCGTTCATAACACATTGATCAAGAAAGTTTAAATGAATTCAACCCAATAAAACATAATATAACATAATATATTGCATGATTATAAATGATTAGGATTACATCATATCATTAGTAGTAAAAAATTAATATAACATAATTCTATTACAAAACATATTATCTAACTGCTTCATCTTCAGTAATGATGGAAGTGAGCATCCACCGCCAGGCTGAGATCGTACAGATTAACGGTTAGATTCACACAAACTTTTTCCATGACTTCTGCCAAACCATTGTACATATCAAAAAAAAATATTAAACTGTTAGACATGTTGGATACCTGAAAAAGCATACTTAAAATAATAAAGAGTTAGTGAGATCATAGGTTTAATATCATAATAAAAAATATACATTGATGCAACATAATTACAACCAAACCTGCTTATAAACAGATGATTTATAACTGTTACAATATAAATCACAAATAAGATAATATAGCATCACAACACTCGTCCTGTTGGTGCAGAAAATAATTTTCTAAGTAGCGCTACATATATTATCAGACAGTTCACATCCGAATTAATGGTTGTATCATAATAACAGTAAAACAAAAAAACCTTATACATATGCATCAATCTCAAAACATTATGATTTTCCCCCCCAAAAACTTTATAAATACAAAATAGGGCTATGAGTCTCACCTTTTACTCTGGTAGAATTTTCTATAAAAATATTTACAAACAATTAATATTTTTTCAAAATTTTTTAGCATCTCAGATAAAAATATTAGTATAGAGGTTATAATCATTTTTTTGTTATAAAATTTTTACAATATGTATATACAAAAATCTAATAAATTATGTCAAAATTTCATAAGTTATTTAATTATAGATTATTTTTTGGAAATTTTACTATATTCAAATAAATTAGAAAAATACTTATGGGTCTTTAAAATTTTACCAAAATTTATCAGGATTTATATAACGATATTTGTACTGTTTCATAATTTTTTAAAGTTCTAAGTCATAATAGAACTCTTTTTAATAATTTTTCTTATTCTGTCAATAATGGGTAAAAATAGCAGAATATATCCAAAAATTCCGAATTTTATACAATATATTTACGAATTAGATCATGAAACTTGTTTTACAGGTCATATAGAACATAAGAATCATCATATACTTTTTCCAGCTCTTCACCAGATTCAGTTCTTTCAGTTGATTATTTTCTTTCAATTACTCAAACAATTCATATAAATTATTTTACCTACAATAATTGTACCAAAATTTATTTTCTAACATGTTTACAATTTTTATTCCCACAAATACAGTCATTTAAACAATAAAACTAATTTTAACAAGATTATACATAATTTCAACCCTTTATTGGGAACCCTTTTGTATAATTCCTTAGTAAGCAATATTAATTTATTCTTTTCAAATTTATAAAACTTCTCTTATTTTTTTTTATAATAATGAAGTGTTTGTAAGATTTTTGTGAAGAACTTGAATGTTTAATCAAATAGGGTTGGCTTTATGGGTTTGTTATAGCACTTGATTTTAGGGAATGAAACCTTGATTTTAGGGAATGAAATCTTGATTTTGACAAAAGGAGAGGACGAAAAAGAGGTTGATGATAGTGTTGGATCAAGAAGAAAGCTGGTACGACCAAAACTAAATCACTTGGACTATGTTGGAGTATCTAATAAAAGGCTTCCGAAGCTAAATGTGGAACTTCCGAAAGGAAATAGAGTTCTTCCGAAAACAAAGTGCAAGATCAACTTCCGAAGACAAATTATACTTCTGAACTCAAAGTGTTCACTTCCGAAGATCATGTCTGAAAAAAAAAGATCAGAAGACAACTTTCGAAATATGAAGAGAAGAAGAAGTCCTCAAGCCTCGGAAAAGTAGCCTTTTCCGAAGTATAAGTGGCTTCGGAAGAACTTGTTTGTAACATCCGTCAATTCTCAAATTATAACCCGAACCCGTTTTGTTGGTTATATAAATCAAGTACATTATTCAAACTATTTTTTTCATTTTAGTATTTTTTTAAACAATAAATGTGTTATTTAGCTAACTTTATGAAATTGATGATTTAAAATTTACGTTTAATCTTTAATTAATAAGTTTATAAACTTGTGAGGTATTGTATATGAGTTCTAATTATTATGTAAAAAATATAGAGTTTGAAACTTCTATATAATTATAAATATATAAAAATACATAAAGACTAATATCAAGTACAAGATTTTAACCATCTTAACAATTAAATTATAATAAAAAAATTACAAGGTTTAAAATCTTTACAAAGATCTTTTAAATAAATAATTTAAGTAATATTTATATTTTGAATTATAAAGTTTGTAGTCAAATTCGTAATTCTTGAAACTTTATTAAAAAAGTTTAGTCATAAAATAATAACAACTTAATGATTGAGGGTCCAAAGTGTAACTTAGTTCTAAAACCCAACTACTCCCCGTCGACCTCCCCCTACCACCGGCCACACCTCCGGCCAAGCCTCTGGCGACCACCAAACTGCGACAAAATGTCGAATTAACTAAATTAAATGGTTCTTAACTCTCGCATGCATTTTTCAAACCCAATACTCTTTTCAATTGACCTTAGTGAGCTGTTCATTCTAAGCACTCGTAACCGAACTCACATTCAAAGTATAAAGACCGTTTGACTTGAAACTGATCAAATTAAACCAATGTAATGGAGGGCACATATCTTACATGATTCCTCCAAACCTTTTGTACTTCTAATTCCATTTACAGAACTCACATTCATCGAACTCAACCCCCAATTCCGATCGAACCTGTGTCTTAGCTGAAGTCAACTTTGGGGCAACTAAGATCGAAATTGATAAAGGGCTTTTACTCTCTATTACTTAAGGATGCTACACACTCAAGGAATTTAATTATGATCAACTCAATCACCTTTATTAAAAGCCATGTAGTTGACCATACTTTATTCCACCGTTTACCTTTATTAGTTAGCACAATTGCTAATTTTAGTTGGTGACAAAAGGTAAGTCATGGACATATCATGACTACCATATCTTAGATAAGACATTATCTAAGATACCTTAAACTATAGCTTTGTAGTATTTGCTTTAGTTAGAGGATTCTAGCTAGTATCAAAGTATATCCGGCTGTGGATAGTATTATATATAGTTTCTCATTGTAACTCATGTAACATACTTGTAAGAGTCTTGTAATACTTTGAGTTGAGAAGCAATATATGCAAGTACCTTGAAAATTATCTTTCTGTATTTATTATTACTTATTATATTACTATCAACTCTCAGAGAGACTCTACTTCATCCGAGTGTAGTTTAAGTGACTTTGAGAGAAAAACCAAGTGTTCAGTGACATAAACCAATCCTGCAGATAGCTTCCAACTTCTTGGTGAATCGACTTGGATGATTGTCTTGAGCTCCAAAGTCTTGTTCTCCTTGCAATCCGGGTTAGAAAATGATGAACACTCCAAGTTTTGGGTGATAGTATTTGGTTGGTATGGAGGCCGAAAGAGAGTAGAAAGTGGTGGGAGAGGGTTATGCTTCGAGAGGTGAGGGAGTAATGATGGTTTAAAGTGGTGACCGAGAGTGAAGGTGGTGATAATATGCGGTTGTGGTTAATTGAACAAGGGGTGATGCTTATATAGTTTTTCGGGCGATCCATTTAATGAGAAGTAATTATGATGGCTACACTAGCCTAAGTGAGTAAGCCATGCATGTGTCAAATTCTCAAAACACAAGTTGCAAGGTGGCAGTCATATTGATGGTGAGGTGTCTTGCCCGATTTAGGTTAATCACCTTGCTTATGTTTTTAATCGGGTGGCTTAGTTATCATAATAAACCAAGTTTAGGTTTTAGATGATATTGATGTTTGAGTGTGTAAGTGCTTAAGGTTAAGGTTTCATGTTATTGGTATCAAGTTTCTTTGATGTCAATTTTGTATTGTGGTGTTTGGTTGTGTTGTAGTATGATTTATTTTATGTTGTTTGGTGTCATAATATTGAGATATCTGAATAATTTAATGTTTGGTATCATGGATTAATGCACATGGATACATGCACACAAAAAATTTCATGCATGCATGCAAGCATGCATACGTACAACATATATATATACATACTAAAACACATATAATATAAAGGTTAATCAAATGATAGTTAAAACATACTTATGAAGAATTTCTTAAATCATTAGTTGTCTATCCTTAATTTTGGGTTGTCACACTAATTTAGCTTAGCTTAAATAAGCTCGAACTCATTTTGTGACTCATTTAATAATTGGTTTTGAACCCGAGCTTCATATGTCCAAATTGAGTCGGCTTGCAAGGTAAAACTAACTTTGTATGTATGTAATGTTTATTTTTATCTTTTATGTATATACTTATATAAAGGATTATTAATATATATAAATTTATGTTTAAAACAATTATCTAATATATATCGTTACTTTAAAAAAGTTACATAAACCATTTAGTTTCATAAAAAAGATATTTTCTATATAAGAACAAATATTCTATAATATAAATAAAAAAGTACCGATGAAAAAGTATTAATATTTTTGTATGAGAAAATGTTATTAAAAAAGAAAACCTCCATAAAAACAATTATAAAACATTTTTTCAAAATCATGAGAGATGCTAAATTGGTTTTTATTTTATTGAAACTTTATCTTTTTAATTTTACTTAAATCACATTAGTAATAATATACATACTTTTATCCAATCATATTATGAATAAGAAAATTGACTTTTCAGTAAAAAAACATTAGGTAAATATTTTTTAAAACATTCATTTTGTTAAATTATTTTTCTATCAATCTTACTATGAAAAAAACTCATTAAAAAGAACATCGTGATGATTTTAAAATAAAACCTTAAAAAAGATTGCAAGTTATAGTTTACTGTTTTTCCCAACCAAGAACAAGTAACTATATTCCAACAAACAGATAATATAATAAGTTTTATAGGTTGTAATACACTAAAATTATGAATTGAAACACTTGAATTCTTGTTTATTCAAACAAGTAATTAAAGATTTTCTAATTCACTCGTCCTATGCAAAGGAGAAGAAACACCATACGCGTCTTCTATCCCGAAGCGATTTTATATATATTGTCAAATCAAGGGTCTCAAATGATCAATTCAGGGTTTCGATTTCCTCAAATCATGATATCGATTTTCAAATGAAAAAATGAACCATTTCATATCCTTTTCAATTTACAAGCATATCATGCTTTTGATTTATCCCAAATCACGTTTTGTTTCAAGTTCAACTCACCGATCCTTTTACGCCTTCATTGATCTATGTAATATCATTAACACCCCAAGTTTTAAATCACAACAGCTCTCCGTAAAGTCTCAATTTAATGCTCATATATACAACTCTCGATTGCAACAGTAGTAGTAGTTCGTACGATTTAAGGATTTGATTTTGATTTTAATATACACTTTAGGTATTTTGGTTTTTTAACATCAGTTTGACTATTTTATGTTTTTGTATATATAAGCATGAAACTTTTATTTAGTTTTAGTTGATACAAGCATGAAATTGATTTATATTTTTGTTCATCAAAAAGAGAAATTGTATAAATGGTTCTTGTGGTTTAATCAAATTGCATGTTTGGTCCCCAAACTTTAAAAATCATAAAGATAGTCCAAACTTTTTTTTGTAATTATTGCATGTTTGGTCCCTAACATGGATTCAAGCTTTATGTTGTATTATCTCGAGTTATAAGCAGACATGAATTAAAATTCGAATATTAGTCAATGATGATAAAATTACAAATAGAACATTAAATTTTATATATAACGAAGTTTTTAGATATTTATAGATGTTTTCATGTTTAATACAATTTGATTATTACCCAAAGTTCTTATTTATAAGTTAATTCATTCATATTACATTATTTAGACTTATAAGCATCGATAAAGAAAAACAACTAATATTAGATATAAATGATTTTAAAAAATTAAACATAAAAAACAATAGACAAGTATTAACAATAATATTATAACTTACAAACATTTTTAATTAAAATTAATTTTTAATGATTGAACCCGTATATTACATGGGTCTTTAGTCTAGTTAATCACTATACAAAGTAAATTTTCCAAACATACAACTTTAGTCCATGTAGTTGTACTTAGTATCAATTAGCACTCAAAACATATTACTTTGAATTTATTAGGAGATAACATATTTGACTTTTACATATAATAATCTACACCTTTAAATCAAATCAAACCAAATGCATTAGCCAATACAAGAGACTTCAACCAGAACACAAACTTAGAACTTGGAAGAGATTTTGTGAACATATCAGTATGTTCTTACTTGTATCCACGTTTTCAACTCTAACTGTTTACCTGTCGATTTGGTAGTCGGTAGTTGATGTTTGAGAATTGATATCCAGAATAAGATTCAAACCTTTTCCACCTCCTGAAATCGCTCTGATGAAAATCGATGTTTGTAGTGGATTAGAATGGAAATCATCTGCTGAAACACGTTTTCTACCTCCTGATATCGCTCTGATGAAACATGATGTTTGAAGCAGATTAGAATCGAAACCATCATACGAATGAGGGGGTTTTAGGAGGATACTTACCGGATGATGTTCGTAGCAGATTGGAGTCGAAATCAATCATCTGCTGATATGCGTCTGATCATACATATCGTTCAAACCATCTGCTTTGGGTGTCCAGAAGTTGAAATTGGATTTGAGATGGATTCAAAGCTACTTACAAGAGAATATGTAGAAGATTAATCAATCAATCTGATTAGAAATATGAAAATCAGAAGAATGAATGGCGGGGTTAATTTAAGTTCAAGCTACCAACGGTCTGATATCGCAATCATAATTCAATATTCGCTTTTGATTTCATTTGTAATTTTGTGTCAGTAATTATATTTATTTATTTATTTATTAATATTAATGTTTTTATAACCGGATCGGACGTCGAATCGGACGCCTTACTGATTTGGTGGTCGAAACGGTTGGACCGGATTTAATTATATTTTAATTATATTTATATATGTAATTAAATATAATTAATTTATATATGATTTAAAAATATATTTTATAGTTATATATAAAACTTAACTATATTTTTATATCCGACGTACTAATTTATGATTTAACACCCCGTTTTTACCCATTAAAATAAAATTAATAGAAACAAAAACCGGTCCGAACCGATCCGGTTTCCCGATCCGACCAACTGTTCGGAACGAACCGGCCGGTTCGACCAGTAAAAAACGATTCACACCAGACCGGACTGGACACGGCACCGAATCCCGGTTGAACCGGTCGGACCGGCCGGTCCGATCCGATCCGGTCTAAAGAACAGTGATTAATATTGTTATCTTTATTTATAAATTTTCTTTACGGTTAGTTTTAATTATATATTAACTTCAATAACCAAGTATTAAACAGAATTCATGTCTACTTATATATATATATATAAATTATATATATAAATTGTTTTTCTATGATTTAAAATTTGTAGTATTACAGTATATACATCATACATGTGTGTATTTGAAACACTACTTAAACTAAAACAATATTCTTTATGATTTTGGTCTTAACACTTATTAATATTAATGTTTTTATAACCGATGATTTGGTGGTCGAAACGGTTAGACCGGATTTAATTATATATATATATATATTTACATAATTACTATTAGTATATAACATATATAATAAAAAATTAGTATGTGTTACTTTTATATAATTTATATCCGGGAGTATCCACCCATATTTCTCTCACTTTATTTATATGTGATATTTCCACTCTACGCATCTACCAACATTGCACAACCTATTTTTATGTTTTTATAAGGTTCTGTATTATCATAATTTAGGAGTCAGAATATGTCGTATATTTGTAGTTTATTATTTAGTTTAACAGTTATTAGAGCATTCCCAATGAAGGTGCTCTTGATTGTTTTTAGGGGAGGAGATGGAAGCTAGAATTTTTTATTTTATTTCTTTTTGATTGTTTTTTATTTGTTAGAATTGCAAACAAAATCAAACACATGCGGGGTGTCATGTCCACTTATGTTTTTAAATTCTTATTGGTGATGATCTTACAGTCATGTCGTCACTTTTCATTTGAATTGAACTAATTGATGGAGCATGGAAAATCACATGGGTAATGTAGCAAATAGCAATAAGCAACAACAAAAGAAATCAATGTAATTGGATTTGGACTAATAATTAAATTGGGCAACTTAATGGACTACACTAAAACTCATTTGGGCTTATGATTATTTTCTTGGGCTAGAGAAAATCAGAGAAATAGCATCTCACAAGAGTGAGGACACTTTTATATGGTGTGGGTTGTCATGGTTCGTATCTAAAGTTTAGGCATTTAAATAATATAGGTTGTGTTACTTGTGTATCAATAATATTTAGTTAATTAATAGGTTGCAATTCAACTTACTGAGGTGAAAATTGTGTTTAAACATTTAAACGGGTTTTAATCTAATGTATGTGGTTTGTATTTGTTTTGGTATCATTTTTTTGTGTTGATTCAATAGACGAATTATAGTAAACCAACCGATCCTAACAAGTATATTGTAGTTAGTTTAGTTAATGATCGAACATGTGATATTTAGGTATATGGATCTTGTTCTGGATCAATGGTGTGATCAAGATAACTATGCAAATCAGCAAATATAGACAATTAAACATTGTTATCAATGATACATCTTACAACCAAGTAACCAAATACAAAACCAGAAGCGACTATGTGTTTCATCTTCATAACCGCTCTCTTGTGTTTTATGCATTATTTGCTTTTTAACTTTCAATGCAATTAGAAGAGGTTAAGTTAATCAAATCTTCAATCAAGATTTTGCATTTTAACTTATAACCAAACATGATATTTTTACTAACTACGTGTTCTCTGTAAATAGTAAATACGATTAATTACTTATCTTAGCTACCTAAGTTATTTAGACTTTTACATGACTTAACAATTATCATCTATGTCTCCCGCTCATATTTTGAACTTTATGCTATTCACTGAGTGTAGTGTAACCCCAAACTTACTTGAACGTTATCAGGACTATATTTTGAACTTTTGTGAATCAAGTTATGGTCTCCGTAACCTACGTAATACGAATAATGTGTCGCCTTACAGACACGAATATGCTTGTGAATTTTGCGGAAAATGTATGTTGTTTTTTTATTTGAACTTGAATATCACTATTTATATTATATTTGATAAAAGTTTTATTTATAAAGGGTTGCCACAAATAGATTTCCTAAATGTACAATGATACTTCAAAACAACCAATGCATTGTGTTGATACCAACCCTTTCATGGTTTAGTAAATTAATATAGTTATAAATTATAAATAAAAAGTATTAAAAGTAACAAGAATACATGTGCGTAACATGTTATGCACACAGTGTTGTAAATAAAGATATTAAACAATATTGAGTTCTTAACAATCACGTTCATAAGTATGACATTTTGTTTCTATGCATAGCAACATTTATCGGGCCCAAAACATAAAGCTCTAGTTACAATAGACAACCAAATGAATACCAACGACACAGTTAAGGCCCACAGATAAGATTTTCTTGACCATATATTATACATGACATTGTCGTTAACACAATTGTCGTACTAAAAAAATACCTCATACCAATTAAAAATACAAACAAACTTAATTCTATCATCTTATATCAAAACATCATCATTAATACATTTTCTTTTTCTTAATTTAATATTATACTTGAATACCACAATTGATGCATGTGCTAATACCAACCCTTCTGTGGTTTAGTAATTAGTAAAGTGTTAAAAGCAAGAATAAACACATCTGTAGATCACCTTTCTTGCATTTGTTTAAACTTTAGAGGGGCTGAAAAGTACTTAGCTGCAAAAATGAGGGGGTGTTTTTGCAATAAAGATATTAAAGTAACGTACAATTGTTGTCCTCCAGCTTGTCTTATACCCACCCATCACATGTCAGTAAACACTTATTGTAAAGGTTAAATTTTCAAAGGGCGCCATGGTCCGGTGGTTGTAGTGATTCCCAACTGTCATAACCATATTTCAATATTCTAGTATCTAAAAAATAAGATTATTCCTTACACCATTTTTTAAATATTTATGACCACTAAAAACATGTATACCATGAACATGTATCAACAATATGATATTATGATATGATCATGATATGAAAACTATCATTATAATTTTAGTTATATGTTGGAACCAAATTCTATGAGTGTAGATGTTACTATACCCGCTTTTCTTTCGATAGGCGTGATAATCGTGCAATCAGCTTTTGACTAATGTCAAACACGTATTTATTGCCAGGTGCTTGTGTGTCATTTGTTTTCGACTAGGGTTGGTGAGTTGATGATAGGATTGTAATTAAACAAGTGATGTATACATTCTCTTGTCACTTCTTTCCTACCATCAATCGGATGGTGAATTGATGATAGATTGATAATAAACAAGTGATGTTGGATGAGTTAGTTACATATCCAACATCCAACATTAATATAAAATTATGACCTTGAACTTTATGATACAAGCAACTTCCAAGCAAATATAAGCTGATTTGTCCAAGCAAATATAAGCTGATTTGTCCAAGCAAATATAAGCTGATTTGTATGTTATTAGGTAGATTGGTTGCGCCTACAAATGGTATCAAACGAGTAGCCAACTAACTCAAGGTTTGGCTTTTAGGCTATTCATATATGATGTGTGAGATCCTTAAGTTACATATCACAATAACTTCAATCTTGATTTTAAGTTGATCCAGATGTTATTCTTGTCAATCACTCTCTTGCATTTGAATATAGATCTATAATACGAAGTGACTTGCGTTATCAGTTCACCCAATATCCGCTTGTCAACTACATCATCCCATCTCATGGTCGACCCAACCTTAAACTATGATATCTTGAGCTCCATAAGGTACTTAAAATGCAGCAAGTGGCCACAAGGGTTGTCATTATGCACAAAATTATGGGCCTATGACAGGTGCCATTGCACCAGTATTGCAATAATTTGATGCAGTACACAACCCTGCAGTCATCATTTGGACCACTACAAACTTACCCATCACAAGGGTTTGCTTCACTATCAACCATCCATGTGAACCATTATCTTATCTAAACATTGATAACCAAAATCATTGGTAACAGTAGAAGATAAAGAAACCCTAGAATAAGATTGATTCACTATCAACAATCCATGTAAACACCATCTTATCTAAAACATAGAAACCACAAAATCACCAAATGCAGATCAAACTTTCATTATGTAAGAAACAAAAAGATAATTAACAAATCGCCAGCGAGCCTGTGTTAACAAACTTGCTCGCGGGCGACTTGATACTGTAAAGGAAAAGAAACTGAAATAAAGAAAGCTTTTTGACAAGACTTTAGTTACAGACGCTGTTTTTACAAAGGTATTTCCAAACCTAAGATCAGCAAAGACAAACACCATTAACGACTAATCAAACTGAAACAAACGAAAATGACATAGAAATCTCAACCAAACAGAGACGACCCATATATAAGAACATAGTAAAAGAAGGGAAAAGGTCTTCTTTTTGATACATCACACTAAAACTTAATTAGCTTAACCCACCACCATCATCATCAGGTTATCATCAGATTTATTGTACTGTTTCAACGCTCTTGCTCAGTTCCTCCAGCTTCTTCATCCTCATCTTCTCACTTTCGCTCACCAGCTGCTTAATAATTTAGTACACCCACATAAATAAGTATGTTAGTAAGTCAAGATGTGAAACAAAATTACATTTTGATTATGTTTTACATGAAAATAGACATTTTGAGACCAACCTCCATCAATCTTGTAATAAGCTGTACTTTTTCTTTGTTCTTCTCATTGAAAGCATCTAGAGCTTCTTTGTATTCTCTTTCCTGCAACAAAAACCAATTTTGTGACCAAATTGGATAATTTTAAGGTAAGAAAAAAGGCAGTTTTTTACCTTCTTCTGACATGTTTGACCTAGTGGCTTCAACTCTTTGTTGACCGAATCAATCTTCTTACGAACAAGTGAAACTTCCTTCTTCATTGGATCGGTTAATGCCTCGAGTTCCTGATAATACATTCAACCAAATGCAGAATCAGCAAAAAGACCCATTTGACGATCGTTATCACATTGAAGGCAAGCCACATGGAAACACACACAGAGTTAAGGATTGATGGGGAAAGAGCTGAATGGTAGTAAATGCTTAATGGTACCAAATATCAAATCTTTATAAATGGGGCACCAGCCCTTTTCAAGAAGGCTAATTAATGCCTTAACTTTTTTATTTCTTTTATTCTACGACATCTCAACACCTTTGAGTCAACTAGTCTATGGGATCAATACAAAAAGGGATCCCTCAACCTGAACCAGGTACATGGTGCGACCCTAAGATTCGAACCAGACCAACCACTTGGCCTACGGTTCATGCCTTGGTGGCACAAGTGATTCGAACCTCAACGTATCCCAATAAAGATTGAATCTTTCACGCGATAACTTCATAAAGACTTCATCAGCAATTCATAAGTTCACAATTACTTCTTGTCCCACCACCGATTAATGAAACTAATATACCACAACAATTCAATGGTACAAAGTCACAGACAGTCAATTTTGGGGATTGATTGAATATACTAGAAGATACTTGCATAAAACTTATTAACCAATTTCTCACATAAATATTTAACTTCAATTTACAGAATCATAAGAAGAATTTAACCATCAAAATCAAAACAACAAATGATTTCTCGATCCATCTAGAATCAGATCTATAATCGATGATGTTTTTTTCATCAGAACTCTGCTGAGAAAACTGATAATTGATGAAAGAAATCGTAGAACAGAAAACCCCCAAATTAGAAGAAACCCTGATTTACTTTCCCCTAGAAGATTCAATTTTCAAGAAGTCAAAAATGAAACCTTATCATTCACGGGTGTTCTTATTTTAAACTTTTGGGGAAGAACACCGACAACAGATTCCCTAAATCGTGTATAGAAACACCCAATTTTCTTCCTTAAAATACAGCGAATAATTTGATTTCTGCAAAAGCAGTACATAAGAAACCCTAATTTTTCGCCCAAAAACAAACGACTTCGCGTTGAACACTTGTAAAAATCAAACCCATAATTTTGTTTCCACGAAAACCGAGTAAAGAGAGAGAATTTTGTAGCTTCGATTTCGAAACAACACAAACACACACAAAAAAACCCTAAATTTTGTCAAATCGAACTCGAGAAATTTCAGAAATCAAACGAATCTTTCAACAATTAACACCACAAAAAGGCTAAAAACAAGAATCAAACCTCACGAATCGTCGCCAAACGCCTCGTTTCCTCTTCAATTCGACCCAATTGAGCTTGAACCCTTTCTTTAACCTCCAACTTCTTCCTCTCAATCTCTTCCTCTTTGGCCTTAAAAGTCGAAAGCGCAGACCTCGACATCTCTTCATCTTCTTTGGTAATCAACCCATTGAAGCTCAAACTCCCAGAGATTTGACCCGCTTGCATCAGCGTCTGCAGCTGTTCACTCGATTGCCTCTGCGTCTGCACCTGTGTTTGAGTCGTCGTCATATCTTCTTCTTCCTGTTGTTGTTGATGTTGTTGTCGTCTTCTCAGTTTCTTGAACCAGAAAAAGAAGAAAACCCTTGTAGGAGCTTCGATTCCTCTGTTGATCTCTCCAATGGTGGTCTTCTTTTGCTTTATTGTGTGTGTGTGTGTTTAGTGTGTGAAACACTTTCCTCTTTTTTGCTCTGTGTGTTGAAGTGGTGATTATGAAGGAGAAAGCAGGCCTTAATGCCAAAGTTATGAAGCCTTTGTAGCCCCACAGATGATGTATGTATGTATGTGTGTGTGTGTGTGTGAGAGAGAGAGACAAAGTTTGTGTGTGTTTGAATGTGTGTATACAGTGTGTGGGATGTATATATACAGATGGGTGTATGTATTGACAGGGAAAAAGTGAAATTACCAGGCTGCCCATGACCTCCAACGGAAAGATTATGAATCAATGGCAAGATGGAAAGTTTCTTTTACCATACGCAATTTTTAATGGCTTTTAATTAATTTGTTTTTTACACGAAAATCAATAAAATGTTTTTAATTAACTTTTTTTTAATAACAAATATAGGACTCTATTTTAGAGAATAAGTATACTTCAGAGTATAAGTGTTATTTTAATTGGGTTCATCTATTCGTTTTTTAATTGAAATCACACCCAATCTTCTCAGAAGGAAATTTATTGCTGAGAAAACTTACTGGTTCAACTTTGAAACAAGATAAACAGGCTTGAGTGTCGATAGGTGACTTTAAGGTAGGCGTCTATCTCTTATTATACTATAGCAACGGGAGAAGTTGGGATTGGAGCCTTAAATGAAGGGAAATCTATAAAAAAGAGCATTTTGACCTCTTTTTTATTTAATCAGTTGAGTTAAGAATAATTGATAAATGTATTTAGTTAAATAAATCACAATTAACAAGCTACAAAACTTGAAATCTAACCTTTAGGATGTGGATGTCGCCAGCTAGAATTTTCAAAATATTTTTAAAAGATTGTAATTAACTATAATTACTAGCCAAATTATCATGCGTTGAACTAGATTACGACTATTGTTTACTAAGTTGTTACACAATGCTTCTTAATCATTCATAGTGTATCCAATGTGAAATTATAGTAATAGAATAGTGTGTTTTAGAATAGTGTGTTTCCCAAACAATTGATTATAATTGTAAATCCTAATAATGATTTTAAAAAAGTTAAAGATATATGTAAATTAGAATGTTTTTGTATATAAAAAAACATACGTATAATTTTAAGGCAAAACTATTAATATATATGTTTTTCTTTAAGTTTTTATTTTTTCACTAATCTATATCGATAAAAATAAGGTCATTACAAAATCGTTCCAGATGAATTAAAACTCGGTAAATTTGGTTAAAAGCTTGTGGTGGCTCCACGGTTGAGATTTATATTATATTAAATTAAAATCAATTAATATTATATGTATTATATTATAATGCATTTGAGCTGAACAAATGTGTTTTTTGAATTAATTTTTAAAAGTTTAAAGGTAAACTTTTGTTTCATTGTCTTAATTATCTTTTACAAACTATAATTATTGATATTTAAATCAACCTCACAGTTTTAAATGATTGTAACCTTTTCACACGTCAATTTTTAAAAAAAAATACTACACCATAAAAACATAATTTGAAACGAATTACATGTTTTATTCTTCACTTCATCACGAGTACAACTGTCTAGTGTAATATAATTAGGTCAAACAAACTCGATAAAATGAATAACTTTTTTTTGTAGTAAAATTGTTAAGAAAAATGATTTTAATACTTTGTTAATATAAGAACGATTTGGAGAAAGATTCAATGGTCAAATCAGGAAGTCTTCCAATCTGGACCATGCTTGAATGATTTAAAACTTAATAATCTTAATTTTTTGAATAATAGTCAATATATTTTGTGTTACATTAATAGTTCTATATAATAATAAAACTTATCAAAGTCTCGTATTTAGTAACTTTGAGTAGTTTCAAAATACAAAAACTTGTAACATTTTATTTTAGTTAAATTCACCTTATTTGTTAAACTCTGACAATATTAGCAATGTAAAAATAACATAATTATTTTAAGCATGTTATTAAATATACATATACATGTTTACAATTGGATATATGATATGATATCTAGGAACATTAGCAACTCTATTATATAGATTAATTTTATTATAGTGATAAAATAAAGTTGTCTTTATTATAAAAATCAATTATATTACATATATATTATATTATATATATATATATTATATATATATATATATTCTTATAGACAAACTCTCACCACGCTACACTTACTTATAAATCTACATTTTGTTCATGATAGAACTTAAACCTCAACCATTAAAAATACAGGCAATGTAAAACATCTTGTTATCATTTCTGCAGAGTCTCTTTATTCATATGTAGTACAAGTAACTACACCCCATGTTCTAGGGTATAGTTGGCTACGTATAGCGTATTAGATAGAAAAGATGATATGATAACATGATAATCCATGTACTATGTGTTCCTAAAAGATAGGACTTTTAAGATTGAAAGAGATAAAACAAGTACAGCCAAATTATGTATGTGCATGTAATGAATTGCTAATGCATATATGTTATAGTAATTGTTTTTATATGTAGTAACCACTTTTTGAGTAGTTGAAGCGTGGAGCTCCTTGTGAACATGCACATTGCGGGATTTATATGACTTGAATACAATAAAATATCTCGTGTTGTATATGAGATTAGGTGTTAAGACCTCTTGATTGATACAAGCCCAGTTATTTATAGCTAAGCGCCCCGACGTCATTACAAGCACCTTAATTCTCTTTTAACAAATATTTCAAGTTTGAACACTACTTACAATGGTAGGCCAAAATGCAAGATATGATATACCTAAACTTATCATCAGTTGAGTATTTGAGTATTCATTGGGCGCCTGAGTTTGTTGTTAATATGAAGGATAATAATGATAACAAAATTAATAATAATAAAGTTAATTAGTAACTCAATTCAAATGTATTCAATATATTTTTAGATAGAATTGTGGCTGTTATTGACCACCGTAATTATAGGCTAGATGATCTCCTTTTCATTGTAAACATTCTGTTGTAATCGGCTTATATAAGCCATGTAATATTTGTGATTAGTCAAGTCTTTTTCAATCCTTCAATCAAGCTTTTATATGGTATCCAGAGCCCTACACTCTAACGAGTTCTAATCCTATCCTTTTTTTCCGATCAACATTCTTCTCCGATCGGTCATGGCGCCAAACCCTGTCATTCAAATCAATGCCTCTACCAATTTCAACATCACCCTAAAAAGTGACAGTTTTCCCGTATGGCGTAAACAGGTTCATTCCACTCTAACTGGATTGGATCTGGTCCACTTTATCACCGGAACCAAACCCGTTCCGGCAAAATTTCTAGATGTTGAAGGCACCAAACCGAGTCCAGATACTACCCCTGGTATCGCCAAGATCAAGTTATTTTGGCGGCCCTTCTCGGTAGCTGCTCCTCTGCTATCCAACCCATGATAGCATCGGTTGAAACCTCTCGACAAGCCTGGAACGGCTCGTCACGAGTTATGCCAACCCATCTCGGTCTCGGATCATTTCACTGATATCTAAACTTGCATCCAACCGAAAGGCACTCGCACTGTCATCGAGTATCTACGCGACATGAAGTCAAACATTGACGAACTAGCCTTGGTCCAAAACCTAGTGAAAGATAAAGATCTCATGGTTCATATCCTTTGCCATTTAGGTGATGATTTCAAAAACATTGCCACATCTCTTCGTCTACTTGAATCCAAAATTACTTTTCCAGAATTGTTTGAAAAGTTGGTTGACTATGAACGGGAGCTCAGCCACACAACCGCTCCCTAACCAACGATCATGGCTACCGCCAATTATACTCAACGACAAGCAAGGTCAGGCTCTAAACCCGCGTATGAACATCGCCACAATTATGGCAACTTCCACAAAAAACCTTCTCGCAACCAGTGGTCCGTTGGCTCTCACTCTCATAGTGGTAATTGCGAAACCCGTAACACGATCTATTGTCATTTTGTAACTTTGCAGGTCACGAGGCGAAAGATTGTAGAAAACTTGCCCGGTTTCTTCGTGAGAATCAAGTTATCATAGAAAGTTCCATGACCCAAAACAAGGCCACACCAAGTGCTAATGTCACTACCTCTTCCTATATGTTCGATACCGAGGCCTCCCATCATGTCGATCGGGACCGTACATCTTTCCACACCATATCAGAATATGGTTGACCTGATGAGATTGTTCTTGGAAATGGTAATACTCTATCTATTACTTACATTGGTCAAACACATCTCCGCACATCTAACGGTTCACTTTCATTAAAAGATGTTCTATGTGTTCCTCATTTCAAAAATAAACTCATATCCTTTGCAAAATTGTGTAAGACTAACCATGTTTCTGTGGAATTTTTTCCCACTCATTTTTTTTTCAAGGATCTTCGAACGGGGGCACGTCTAATGCGAGGCAAGAATTACCTTGATATCTACTACGCCAATCTTCCGTCCTCCCCTCAAATAAATGCAGTTTCAACCACATCACCACTTGATTGGCATCACAAGCTTGGTCATCCTTCTACTCAGGTTCTCAAGAAATTAGCCAAATACTTGGGTTTACATTTTAATCTTCTCAATTTTCATTGTACTTCATGTTCTATCAATAAAAGTCATAAGGATTCCTTTGGCATGAACTCATTCACTACTACAAAACCTTACAGCTAATTTATTCGGATGTTTGAGGATCAGTAGAAAAATCAATTGATGGTTTTACATATTATGTGATTTTTGTTGATTTTCACACTAAGTACATTTGGCTATATCCGATGAAACAAAAATCTAAGGTCTTCGTTTTGTTTCCACAAATCAAATTGCTAGTCGAGAAATTTTTTCAAACACCTTTAATCTCACTTTTTACCGACAATGGTGGCGAATACATTGGTCTTACCACCTATCTCCAATCCCAAGGTATTTCTCACTTTACCACCCCACCGCATACCCCCGAACAAAATGGTGTTGCCGAACGACGTCATCGTCACATTATGGAGACCGGTTTATCACTACTTCACTATGCCCATCTTCCGCTCAATTTTTGGACACATGCGTTTCAAACCGCCGTTTATTTAATAAATCGTTTACCCGCTCCGCTCCTTGATTTTAAAAGTCCATACTCTCTTCTGTACCACAAAAAATCCATCTTACACCAAACTCAAACCCTTTGGATGTTTGTGTTACCCGTGGCTTCGTCCGTACGTGAAATCCAAACTTCACCCACGCTCGGAAAAATGTATTTTTTTGGGTTATTCATCATCAAAATCCGCCTACAAGTGTTATGATCCAACGAGTCGACGCTTGTATCACTCACGGCATGTGGAATTTGTGGAGACCCAATTTCCACTCCACTCACTCATAAATTCCCATCCTACCATTCCCACTGTGAAAAAGTTCTTAGGAATTCCCTTGGACCCACATGCTTCCATGGCTCAATTAAACCATCCACTTTCACCTCCAATCCAGCCACATTCTCCTCCATCCCCTATTCGACCTATCAGCCAAAATGAGCCCACATCCTCTTCTCACCCAAACTCCACCTCTTATGAAACCCCTTCAATATCGACCAACCCTCAGCACCATTCCGAACCCATCTCTCCACCCTCATCTATGCAACCTCCGGATCAAAATCCAACCTCTCCGCTTTCCGAACAATCAACAAACTCCACCTCTTTTGAAACCCCCATTGCTTAAACATCTCCATGTTCTCCTTAAAACAACTCGCCACCACCTCTTCCTCAACGTCAACGCAAACCCAATCTTAAATACTTCAACTCCAGATTTGTTAACCAAGCTACTCTACATCTGATTCCACCTACTGTTGAACCCACCACTTACACTCAAGCCATAAAGGATCCCGAGTGGCGCAAGGCAATGGATAGTGAATTCAATACTCTTCTCACAAATGCCACGTGGGAACTTGTTCCTCCATCACAACATAAACCGATTGGATGCAAATGGGTGTTTCATATCAAACGTCGCCCGGATGGATCCATTGAAAAATACAAAGCTCGTCTAGTTGCGAAGGGGTTTCTCCAAGAACACGGTAAAGATTATTTTGAAACATTTAGCCCAGTTACTAAACCCGTAACCATCCGTACGGTTCTTTCCATTGCCTTATCTCAAAACTGGTGCATTCGACAGCTAGATGTTAATAATGCTTTCTTTCATGGCACCTTGCATGAAGATGTTTACATGTCCTAACCCCCGGGATATGAAAATCCGGATCTACCCCATCACCTTTGTCACCTTCGAAAATCATTATACGGGCTCAAACAAGCACCTCGTGCTTGGTACTTGGAGCTTACCAAATTTCTTTTAGAACTTGGCTTTAAAAAGTCCTTGGCAGATCCATCCTTGTTTATCTATAATCAAGGTGGTATTGTTTCTTATTTTTTGGTTTATGTTGATGACATCGTCTTAACTGGCAACAAGAATTCCTTTGTCCAACAAGTTATTCAATCATTATCCCAAAAATTCTCACTTAAAGACCTTGGCATGTTGCATCATTTCCTTGGGATAGAAGTCATCCCCACCATCAATGGGCTATTTTTATCTCAACATGCACATGTTCAAAACTTGCTTACAAAATTTAAAATGGATGGTGCTAAATCTGTTACTACACCTCTTAGCTCCACTGAAACGTTGTCCCTCATTGACGGCTCATCCAAAATTGATCCTACACCGTATTGTCAACTTGTAGGCTCTCTTCAGTATCTTGCGTTTACGAGACCCGACGTTTCCTTTGCTGTCAATAAGTTATCTCAATACATGCATGCACCAACACAACTTTATTGGCAGGCATTGAAACATGTTCTTCGATACCTCAAAGGCACCCTTCATCATGGGTTGTTTCTTAATCTTCGTTCTCCTCTTGACCTTCGAGCCTTTACAGATTCTGATTGGGGTGGCATTGCTGACGGTGGGCGTTCCACAACTGCCTACATAATCTATCTCGGATCCAATGTACTATCATGGCGCTCGGCGCGTCAAAAATTTGTCTCTCGTTCTTCTACTGAAGCTGAGTATAAGGCATTAGCAAATGTGTGGCTGAACTTTCATGGGTTCAGAACTTACTGTTAGAACTTGGTCTGTCTATGCAAAACCCGCCTACACTATTTTGTGACAATGCGGGGGTACCTATTTGTGTGCAAATCCTGTCTACCATTCGCGTATGAAACACGTGGCACTAGATTATCACTTCGTTCGAGAGAAAGTTGCAAATGGTTCATTACGAGTTCAACACATTCACTATCAAGATCAACTTGCTGATGCACTTACCAAACTCTCGGCCGAGGACCATTTCTTCGATTACGATCCAAGATTGGAGTATTCGACGTATCCTCCATGTTGCGGGGGCATATGAAGGATAATAATGATAACAAAATTAATAATAATAAAGTTAATTAGTAACTCAATTCAAATGTATTCAAATATATTTTTAGATAGAATTGTGGCTGTTATTGACCACCGTAATTATAGGCTAGATGATCTCCTTTTCATTGTAAACATTCTGTTGTAATCGGCTTATATAAGCCATGTAATATTTGTGATTAGTTAAGTCTTTTTCAATCCTTCAATCAAGCTTTTATAGTTAATAGGTTTTAATGGGCATCATGAAAAAAAATCTATTGTAGCGTACATTAAGGTTTACCCTATTGCGCCTTTCACATAATAGGTGTCTCTTAGTAGAGACATGGATGCAAGTCATCTTATGCGATACATATTCTTTGTCAACCAAAAGTACCAGGTATAAAGTGCATTCTTATCGAAGTAAACCGTGTTTTCTAAGACGTTGTCTCATGGGTATAATATTACTATATGACTCTTTGACTCGGTTTAAACTTAGAAACTTTAAAATTAAATACATGTAAAAGAATATTAGAAGACTCTAGACGTAGACGTGAAAATATGACAATGATCTTCAAGCATATGTATAACTTTGGTATGTGACTTTTTGACTCCCTTGCTACCGTGGTTTTGCTCACTCTAACCATATCATTGGACTTAACCATCGTCAGTAACTATATTAGTTACATTAATTTTCTTTATTTTTAACCGCATCATCCATAGTATATAGTAGCATTTATGCATTACACGATTTGAAACACTACATGTATATTCACACTAGAATAATAAGGTCTTAGGTTGTAATGTCGTGCATGTTTAGGTTATGTTTAGGTTGACGTGTCTAACTTATTTAATTAAATATGCCGACTCGTCAACTAATTAAAATTAGAATAAAAAACAAAGAACCATACATATTTTATCAAGTCCATTCAACCGGTAACATATTTACCCTTTCATTTAACACATAAATACGATAGAACGACCAAACTCTGATATGTTTGAATTATTAAAATAAAGGAGGCTATATGAGTCACGTGAGTCATACTATTTTAGTTATGCTTGAGTTAGTATGAATATATTTGACACAAGCAAATATATAATCCCTACTTAAGTTCATCAATGCAACACATTAATGCAAGGTTCCAAACCCGTAAACCCTCCAACATATAACCCCTCTAAAATCTAAATAGTGAGTTATTGAATAATTCGATCAAACTGTTTTCTCCTCATGTACTTATTTTGAAATGACCATCTATCTCATTATTGTTAAATATATAATTGGACAACAATATAGTAAAGTCAAGTATAATGTTGATGATCATAAATAAGTCTATTTCAATTTCTTCAATGTTTTAGAACTTCCCAGAATCACTCGTCTTTAAATAATTGACTTGACCAATCAATAGGTAGGCACTAATATACTAAAACTTTAGTAGATTTTAAAGTTAAATTCAGTTTTGTTTTTTAAAATAAAAAAATAAGATTGAGTTATACAAACACTTATTTATTGAGACATCCTATTGTCTTTTTCTCTCTTCATGTATCTATATGTATGTATAAGAAGATATAAAGAAGATAAAATAAATTAAATATCTTAATAACATACCCCAAAAATAATTCAAATAAAAAAGGTTTTAAACTTAAAATGTATTAGAAATAATTTCAATCATCAGTTCTTTTAATTAATAATTAAGATCAAATTACTATGAATAGTTTTATTAGAGAGATATTTTAGACACAACCAATCTGTTGACTTTTTTGTCAAGTTTTTTTCTATTTTTAAAACGTTCTTAACTTTTATATATAATATTATTTTATATAAAAATTACACCATATAAACGATTGTTTTATTTTTAAAACGAGTACAAAATCGTTATATAAAAATGATAACTCTTTTTTATATTTTAAGATAATATAATTTCTTCTTGTCATTATGTTTTTATATAAAATAATTATGTTTTTTATTTGTAAATGGTGAAGTTTAAAAGAATATAATAATGAAATAATATTATTTTCCATTTCTAGTATGTAAAACACAATAATAATTTAACAGCTAGTTAATTTAATACATTAAAAACAATGATAAAAAACATAAATGATATAAAACATAAAACATATTATTGTGTTGTTTGCTTGTCATTATGTGATCCTAAACACTATAAGTTTTGGAAAACGCATTGATAAATATTATTATATTTACTTTTAATTGTAAAACATAATGATATAATATCTAAAACACAAAGATAAAATGTCTTATTGTTCTTTTTTGTTTATTATTGTATATCCTGAAAACTATGAGTTTTGGATAACATATAATAAATAATATCATTTTGTACTTCTAATTATAAAACACAACGATAAGATACAAAAAGTTTATATAATATATAAAAAATGATAAAATGATAAGAATAACATGAAAGAATCTAAATAGTAAAACCCAATTGTTATCCTGAGCGCTATGAACTTTAAAAATCAAATTGATAAATAACATATTATTGAAAAACACAATAATAAGAATAACATGAAACAATCTAAATCGTAAAACCCAATGATAATTATTTTAAAACAAATTAACTAACAATTAACATAATCATTTGACATATTTGATACAATGACCAAAATATCTTACTATTTAAAATCATATAAAGACACGTGTCAAACTCATAATCCTTCTAGGTTTTTAGATTAAATACTATTGTTAATATAACCCTACTCCTTTAAATTTAATAAAAATAATCATTATTTCTATATGAATACAAATATCAATTCACATTCAAAAGTTTGACTAATTGTTTTAATTACACTACAAAAGTTTTTATTATTAGTTTTAGTTTTGGTTCAATTTACTTCCGGTCGATGAAACTTCTGGATTAAATTGAAATAAATGATGAATGTTTTGTAAAAAATTATATGCTTTTAACTTTGGTGTAAAATGTTATACTTATTCAACCTTAGGAAGCAAATCGAATTTAACATAAATTTTTAATGATATAGAAGGTATACTGAATAAGATAATAAGCATAAAAATGTTTTTATCAAGTTTAGATGAAAATGATTTTTCTAAATTCTATAGATGTAGAAAGAATACGAAGATAAAAAGTTTACCAAGAAGAATATGATAAATAAACTAATAAAGTGATCTTGTTGCAAAAGGTGCACCGAACCCAAGCGCAAAACCTTATCTCTAACCTTTTTAACACATTCCCTTGGAGAAGAGTAACATGCAATCCCAGCATATAATATTACCGGTGAAAAATAATATACTACAATATTTATGAAATAAAAAAAAATATAATCATTATATACAATAAATACGCAAAGAAGTGTACAATCTTTGGTTAACAATTTCCTTGTATATTTTCACATGATATTTTTATAGAGTACGTGAATTATTATCAATAAATTTTTTAAAAAGAGTGAAATTTATGAACAAAATTAAAAACATTACCCTATCATCGATATTATCCAATAATACAAACAAAAATAGCCATAATATTACCACATTAACTTGTTTTAATAAATTATTTGCCATTCATCTTTTTAATAAATTATTTACCATTCATTTTTCCAAGTCTCCCACTCACAAGATTTGAAAGTTGAAAACGCAAAGGACTCATTAAACTCAAACTTGATACTTCTTTTGTTCTAATTAAAAAGAATTATTTTGGATAATTGAGTATTAAATTAACATTTAAAATTCTAATTATTATTAAATAACGTTAACACAAATTAAGGCTGAACTAGAGTTAGTTAATCTAAGTGTAGTAGCATGTGGAAAATGAAGTTGTCCATGTAACATGAGATGGATAGGATGGGTTTGGTAGAGTATTCCATCTTTAACCTAACTTTTGCTCTATCCCACTCATGTGTTGTGTCACAATTGCTGGTTTGTACCATACTTTGATACCCAATCAACTTGTAATGACTCATAATTAAACAAATAATAATGAAATTGTATGACTATATCAAATTCCTAATAATTAGAATTAGAATTAGACTAAATCCGTTATTATTGAATAAATCGCTATGTTTTTTTATGAATATTTTTTTAACCGCAAAAGTTATCAAACCATTTAAATGAACAGGTTTTAAACACCGTTTAACATTATTTAGAACTACATACACACATGTGTGTATAGAACTGCTTTATAAAACAATATGAAATAACTTTATTTATCATATGAATTAACAATGCTAACCATTATAAGTAATAATTGAATCAGTAAATATGATATTGAAAAGAAAAAAATTAAAAATCCGGTAAAACCACCATACAGTCCGATTCTATAACCATTGGGTTTATGATCCAATTTTATTTTAATATATGCATAATAATATACTTTGAAAATATCTTAATAAAGAGAAAAAGTATAATTTAATTCCATTGTTGTGTTTAGTAGAGTGGCAACATCAATATCTTGACATGTGGAAGTTGCTTTCGATGATTACTTGCAGAATAATAATTACTCCGGCAAATGCGTGTATATATTTTTCTCTTTGGACTTTGGAGAATCTTATTTAACGTCTAGTGTTGTGGGAGGACTTGGTGACACCGTTGACTTTCATTTCCTATGTTTGACCATTTCAAATTATCTTTGTGACCCTTTCTTCTTGTATTCTTTTGTTTTTCTATCATAAACGGCTATAACTACTTCTACACGGTTACTTGGACTGGATTTATCAGGTGTTTTTAGTTTATATATTTATAGGAAGCGTAAGAAGTCAAAGACGGATTTTTTTTCGAAACATTGTCTAGTTTATTTTAGACTAATAAACTATCTTTAGTGGGAACGGCTTTTCAGGCCATAAACTCCCTGTGGCAATCGACGGACGGGGAGACCAAGGACCGCCTACCGTTTTATTGGTCCTTGGTTGGGTTTTTGACTTTGTCTGTGTACACATACAGGTTTGTGAGGCCTGTTGGATTGACGTACTTTTTTTTCTCTTTTTTATTTATTGTACTTAAACAATTTTGTTTTCTTTCAAAAAGATTATTATTGTAATAGAATTATTAAAGAATGTCAAGAAACTAAACTTATTAAACTTATAAGAAAAAAATATTATACTTATAAACAAATCTCATTTACATATTTTTTGAACTTACTAATATATTATCAAAAAACTCTTTTTTATTATTTATATTTTTATATAAATTTTAAAGTAAACAAGCTATTAAAATAAATAAAGTGGTATGAATAATAATGTAAAAGTTGATTATTCAACGGGGTTTGTGATAACCATATATTATTAAGAAAAAGTCTATAACAAGGTAATAACATGTTACTAATATTTGAGATAACCATACACATTTGTCACAATTTTTGAAACCTAAACTAGGGTGGATGGTGATACAAAACTTAGAAAATAGACACTTGCAAGGCTCCAATACAACACACACACATATATATAGGGAAGGGATCAAATGAAAACCATGTTTATAATAAATCCAAGTAGCGTTGACGATGACGAACAACTTACGTATACGTAACTTATAGGAGCTACATGTATGTAACTTTTAGTTGTACACTTAGTAACACGTACTTACATATATGTAACCTTGGTTTTTATGGTTTTTAATTATAAGTATGTATTTTATTTGATCCATCCCTTATATATATATATATACATATACATATATATAGGGATCCATTCATATGAAAACCAATATTTTAAAAAGAACCAAAAGAACCAACACCCACCAATGAGAATTTTTTTTAAATATATTATTTTTCTTTAATGCAACAATTATATAAAAGGGCAAAATGGTAATTTGTTAAATTCCATTTAACTTAGTGGACTGAAAATTTTAATGGTGCCCTCCATTTTAACAAACCTTTCGATCTCCACTTTCAGTTAATTCAATTTGAAGCTTTATCATGCCATTAATATAATATTCACTCAAAACTAAACAAAATTTAGTCTTTTGTTGTTTGGTTGATTCTTGTGAATATTATCTGGTGTATAATGGGTAGTTATTGGTGTTAAATTAAGCAGGCACCTCATGCAATTCAGGATATTTTCGACTAGCTTAATTTATATGAATTAATCAAGTTGTTCATCATAGTTATGCGATAGATCCACAACATGTGAGTTATCCTAATCACACAATTTAATGTTATTATTTGCAGATGGTGAAGGTGAACTTGGATTTACTTCATCGGGTGTTCATGAAAGACCATTGCCAGGTTTAATAGTTTCAATTGACACCCTGGTTGCAACAAGCAACGTAGATGTTTCCCATTATGTTAATTGCACAAAGGCTACTGATCTGATGAATTATGACATTGAGTCTCATGATAAAGATGTCAGAATGAATAGAAATATATTATATAAAGGGATGTTGATGTTAGAATCTCCAAAGATGAATAAAGGAAAGGAGGTGATAACTGAACCCATTCAACAACTAGACTACATTTTTAATATGGTGGGTCGTATTGATAACAATATGTATGAAGAACCTTTTGAAACATTGTGTAATTGGGATGACGCGAGTATGTATCTTGTTTCGTGACATGAAGTTTGAGTAGGTAAACAAGCATATCAACGTGATTATGATGTATGGTAATTTATATGTTAAAAGTAATGTTAGGAGGATGTGGGATATCCTGTCTATTAAATTTCCTACTAAAAACATAAACATGATGGTGTGTGGGCGAATATATATTAAGATAATGTGCACACATGCATGAATGCATAATTGTATAATGTACGCTAATGCATTAGTGTTGTAAGGCCAGTAATGCATATTTGACAATAGTAGTGTTGTTGGTTCTTTCTTTTATTTTATAATGCCTTAAGGTGTACTATAACCTTTTTAGTTTCGTGTTACGTTCCCAACATTTATGAATGAAACATATGCCTAAATCGTTATTGTATGCATATGGGAGCGCATGATAAGCACATATACAAGTTTTAATTATACATTTAGTATAATCTAGAAAGTGATTTTGACAACCACAGTGTCATAAAATACTGTTCTAAAATGTTAAGGTTGTTAACATCAAACCATGTTGTAATTAACCAAATGTAATGTTTACACTAAACAAAGTAAATCAAAGTTTTAGGGGAGGTTATATAATGGAAATGTATTAATAAAAGTCAACATTTTAATTTATATTATTTTTAATCTACTCTCCATTGTCCCATATAAATGTTTAAATAAATTTATATAACCATAAATCCATGTTATTGATAATCAAATTATTCAAAAATAAATTTAGGATTTTAAAAATATTAGAAAATATATGATCTATCTTATGGTTATTTATGATAGAGATACCCTATGGGCCAATTATGTTAAAAATTAGTTACAATTATAGATCAAATACAACTTACAATTCTATATAATTAAATTTTGTTACATCATAAAAGAATATGAGTATCCACGATGAAGGGAATTGCAGTATGTGCACCGATACATAAGTGTTGTATATGCTATGTGGCATAGTTGTAAAATGTGCATTACTGTAAAAATTAAAGTGCTAACATGAAATTATAAGCATAAGTACATGAACAAGGTGATGAACACATGTACATGTGCAGATTTAGAACTATAGATAAGAATGATTTAACATTGTCAAACCACATCTTTTCATCTACATTTATATATGTAACTTAACTGGAATTCGATTAATTAAACTTAACAACCAAAATACATAGTTAAGAATGGATTTTTGAAATTCAACATAAATTGACAGTCTAATAATGTTAAATGGGGGTGGAAATCATCCCGCATTATAAAATAATAGTGTCATTAGGTAATTTAAACATTATCCAAGAAAGTCTAGAAATTTAAGCAAACAAAATGTGTGAAGGGTATTTAGAAGACTTTACAAAAACCTAACTTCACCTACCCATTCCTCTTTCATTTGTTTAGCTTACAACAACCTTTGCTTTCTTCCACGTCCTTTTTAACATTGAAGTTGTCTCGTTACTAACTTTTTCAGATTTCTTTACAACCTGTGTTTTTTCCCCTTATTGTTTAACATTCTTAACCACCTCGTGCCTATGCATATTGATTTCAAAGAGAAGAATCTTGGCTGCATACTTGCAGCTCAACCATGTGATCTGAGTTTTATAACTTTCTCACTTTATCGTCAAACACATCCCACATTTATTAAAGTTTTATTTGACCCCCGAGTAAGATCCAGTCTAATGATTTAGGGCATTTTTTATGTTAAGGCTTGAGGCATAACCAATATACTCTAAGAAATTTCTAAATATTTACATTACATAAGAACATAATAAAATATAAAAGATAATGTTGGTAGTATAAACAACTTCTTTAATGCAAGAGCATGAATTTATTAATACACTTACATATTGAAAAGGAATATATATTTGGTTTTTAACTAGTATGAATATACTCCTACCACGATTCTCTACAACATGTAAAATGACAAAAGGTTAAGGTTCCATAATGTAGAGGCGGTTTCAAAATTAAAAAAAAAGAAAATGTTGTCATATACAAGTCAAAAATACCACTCTCTATATATTTAACACCATAAATTAAAGAATTTATAGCAGAAACAACAACCATCAACTAATAAACAACCCTGTTTTCATGAAGATCTGAATTTATTATCTCAGATCTAGCATTACTAACATAAAAACACCAAAAAAAGAGAAATTAACAAGTTTTGAGCCCTAGGTTTTACGAAAAGCTTAAGAGTAAATATTTCAGATCAAATAAATATGACAAACCTATTGGATTATTCGATGTTTGTCTTGGAAAAGATGAATGTAATGTTTGTTGGTCTTCTATTGTTCAACGAAATCGACGCAATGTTGGGTGACTTTGGTTGACAGAATGATGATTGTGAGAGATGAGAGTTCTGCAAACTTTGGTCATCAGTTTGATTGAGGATTGATGAGATGATTATGTTGTGATCTTCAAATGAAAGGAGCATTTTGGGGATTCTGTTGATGCAAACCATATCGATCAGGGGGAGCATTGTTGGGGGTGGTTTCTCAAATCAGGTGTGATATATCGATTTTATCCCTTTCTTGCATTCCTGTACTAGTTTTAAAATGTATAAATTACTAATATGTCCTTTTAAATCACAACCTTTGATCACTATGATCTATGGCTCAAAATGATTCTTTTGGTTTTTTTCAAAAAAATGATTTTCATTTGAATGCCTCTCTCTCTCTCTCTCTCTCTATATATATATATATATATATATATATATATATATATATATATATATATGTTCAGAGCATCAATCGGATTATGAGAGTAGTATATTCTACCCCTAAACAATCAGGTTTCTTAATATAATTTTTTTAAATGGTAACAGTCGATTACTTGACACGTTCTCGAAAGAAAAAAAAAACCTGTTACTTTAGGTACATTATTTAGTTTCACCAAATTGTAAAAAAAACTCAGATAAAATCCCTCAAAATAAGGATAGAAGCCAAGACCCAAAAGGCTCTAAATTCTATCGTTCCTTCTTCATGATATTAGACCAAGTGATTATGCAAGAGACAAAAGGAACGCGTGTCCGTAATTAATAGAACCGAAGTCATGAATTAATTAACTAAAACATGATCCAAAGATAAAAACAACTAATTTATTTCACAAATTATTATTTTTAAAACTTACTTTTGTATATTAATATATAATAAAGGTATATTTCATCACTGAAATATTAACAAATTCGAATTATATCTATACAAATATCGTATTCTACTATGTACGTTTTAAATTTTGAATAATACCTTATTTAGTAATAAAACCATAATATCAAATATATTTATTTATTTATTCTACATAAAGACATTTCTTTTCTTCTTTTGAAGTTTCAAATTATTACGGTTTAAAATAGAAAATTATAATACCCTACACCATCTGATAAATAACTAAGTAGTTACATAACGTGATACAATCTTATGACCACAACATTACTTTCACGCTTCCCCTTATTATTAGATAAATATTTTGAAACTAAATGTAATTACTTACTAATTGTAATTTTACATTTAAAATTACCATTTTATTTAAAATTTTATTCTTCTTTACTATTTTGATGTTATAATATATTATATTATTTATATTATATTATATTATATTATATGTTGTATAAAATATATTTTATATATTTATCGCGTTTATTACTTAAGATTTGTCGATTTAAGAACTTGATATTGTTTGAGATAAAATTTACTTTTATTATTTTCTAGAATTTCATCGCTAACTATTAAGTATTTCATTTATTTTATAGGTGTAATACACAAGTTTTTATGTTGTTATATTATAAAGTGTAGTTGATGCAAAGAATAATATGGAATTCTAGCTTTGTAAGGATATATTTGACATTACTTTTTTCAGTGTAATAAATACGATACATTTATATAAGTTTTTAAATGTATGTACATATATTTGTATTTAAATATACAAGTACACTAATAGTCAAACAACTTAACGTGATATATCATATATAAACTAATGTTACGTGATGACAACTCTTTAAAACATAACAATTGTTCATCATAAGAGCGAACATATTTTGAAGGAAGACTTTGTGAGAGGGCACTTATGGAAAATGCCATATTTAGAGTCGACGAAAGGGTATACCACTCCCACCTACATATGTTTTTAAGATACAGAAATATATTATTAGAATCATATGTAAGATTATTGTTGATGTATTTATGTACCTTTAGAGCCGGCTTTATAACGTAATCTATGACGTCACAGGTCTAGGCCCCATAAAGAAAGGGCTCATATCTTTTTATTTAAATTACAGTGAGTTTTGGTATTTTATGGGTCAATAGAATTTTGAAACGAAAAAAAAATACTTGATAGTTGAGTCCCGATACAATATTTGATGATTTGGTAGGTTAGTGAAGAAACACAACCACACAATTCACAAAACAAACAATACTTTCTCAATTCTTTCCTCTTCGATCAATCTAATCGACATCGGCTGACTCTTTTTTGCCATTTTTTTATTCAAAGAAATCAACTAACAAGGACCCATGATTAGTATATCAAATTTTCCTTAATCATTGTTTTTGTTATTGTTTTTGTTCAAAAAAATTTGATTTTTTTAATTGATTGGGGTTCAAAAAACATTAAACTGGTCATGTGTACGTTAATATACTTATTTATGTAAGATTATATATGTACATTAGTATACTTACCATTAAACTTGCAACTAGTGGTGTTGTTATCGGTCTAATTATGAGTTAATAGACCAGACCAAAAATTAAACTTGTGTTGGTTTTAGGTTCGTTGGTCATCTTCAACGGTACAATTATTGTTTTAAATGTTTTACTCTCGAAGTGAAATTTGTTATACGAAAACTCTATTTGCGTTTTGATTATTGCAGTCATAGATACTGAGTTGATGTTTCTTTACTTTTATGTTATATTGCACTTTGTATACATTAATTTTATTATTTAAAGAAGTTGCTTCTTATAGATTAAAAACAAATAATAATTTCCCAATAAATTTATAACGGAAAACTACAAATCATAGACAAAAATCTAGAATCCGATACTCGTGATGAATCGACCCCACTTTGATCCTTAACCTTTTGCACTTTCCGATTCAAAAAACAAAATCCCAAACGACGCCGTTTACAAGGTTATCACGCGAAGTCGCCAACATTAGAAAAAGTTATTATACAATTATTATTATTATATTTTAAAGATGATTGAGTGTATATATTATATGTATCATATAATAAACTATATTATATTATAATAAACTAATCACACTTCCATTAAATAAAAGAAATATGGGTATAAAGATAAGCAGCAGCTAAGCTACCCCCCTTTGACAAATGAGGCCACCTTTCAAGTTCTAATAAACAATCTACTTTGTTAATTGTAATATATGCATAAACAGCTTGTACATGTATAGATACAATTGAGTTGTATGTATGTATATTATGTATGTATGTAATATGTAACAGTTGTTTAGTTTAGCTAGTTTGGTTTGTTGAATGTTGGTATGAGTTGGTAAAGGTGTTTGCTTTAGTTGTTATAATTCTTTCTGTAAAGTTCCTTCAATCTCAACTTCAATCCCAATAATTTTTTTGGTTTAGCATGTGATTTTGGCCAAGGGACTTTCTTATACAACTAAGTTATTACAAACATGGGGTGTTTTAGTTTTACACATCTGTTTTTTTATTATATTTCTAGGGTTTTTGTTGTTTGATAGAACGAATTCAAAAGTTTGAGAATATATAGCAAAAGTTGCTTGATATTCTGAATAAAATTTTATATTTTCATTCATTTGTTTTAATCTGCTGTTTTGAATAATATAGACCTCAGAAATCCGGTTCAATTTTTTTTATAAAAAAAACAACAACAATCATGTAAAATCATTTTCATTAATAAGTGAGTTTATATCTTACTAATATAGATATTACTGAGTATATTTTTTTATTTGTTAAGTGAGTCTTTAAAAACGGGTGAAACCCATTGTTTTTATTAATATGTGTGTGCACGGCCATGTGCATTATTTTTAAAATTTATTTATTTTTTCTTATAGCTTGGTTTATAAAAATTAACTCATACTCAAATCGAACTCGTTAGGTTATTTAAATACACATTCAATAGATCATAATTCAAATAAACCGATCTGGATAACCCAAAATTATTTTTAATCCGTAATTTTTAGCCGTCGAAGTAATTACTATTTTGCTTTGTAAAAAGGATAGACGTAATTATCAAACTCTTTTTATTTTCAAAATCATCTCTTTGGCTCTGTTGGTAAGAAAATATAAAAGGAATTATCAACTAATTTTTTACAAAAATAAAAATAAAAAGTTAAAAAATCATCTCTTTGGCGTGGATGGCATGTGTTATTCCTTGTCAAGTCCCCTCATGTGGTTGGCATGGTATTTGCCACCTTTCATCACATTTCTCTTTCATAATCTCCAACCTACATACGTCTTTCATTTTTTACATGAAATTAATTCTAACATTTAACATCGATTATAATAAAATTCTTAACAATATATAAGTGTGTTTTTTATATTATAAGAAATAGTTTTGATTGATTGTGAGTGGATTAAAAAAATATATTTTTATATGTATATTTGAGAAAATACCATTCAACTCCTGTAAAAAAATTTAATGGTTTTTTGTTGTGATTGAAAAAAAAAGAAAAAAATAACGATAAATGTATAAAAATTATTATTTACTTGAAAATAAGAGAAAAATATAATAATTTTTAATTTAATTATATGGATAGAGATAAAGAATTCACTAATAAACAATATTATGTTATTTATAATCCTAATAATAAATCACCATCTTCACTGAGTATAACATAAGCATAAAACCATAAACAATCTTGCCTCTTTAGAATCACTACATTCTGCTACACAACAATCATTGAGAGTAATTAACACAAATGAAACCAAAGATATCAAAAAGATGTTAGAAATCAACTTAATATATATTTGAATAAGTTAAAATTAAATATTTCTTCAAACATTTAGTATATGATGTTGAAGTTTACAGATATATGCAATTTTAATGAATTCGGTTGAACCTCCACAAATCCAAACCTATAACTTTCCAAATATTCAGACAAAAGAAGTAAAACAAAATATCATTATCAATCACCAAAATCCTAATCGCTAAAGATTTTTTAGGCCCATATTATGTATTTATAATGACTGAGAAGTGTATGAACAGTGTACATTAAGGTTGGATCCTCAAGTTATTGAATATCTAGATTTGATAAATTGATTTTGTTTATTAGTTCAAATTATTCTAGTTTTATGAATCATGAATGTGATATTTTATTACAAACTTATTATAACGAAAAGATTAGATTAGGGTAAGTATTGGCGAAAAACATGTCACAATTAAGTAAAGACAACAAATAAAACTTATTATTACTTTATCTATACAATTAAATAAGTAATAGACTAATTAAAGAATCAAGTATGATGGCAACTTTTATAAAATGAAGGCAGAAAGCAAAGTACGCCTTCATTCTTTTCTTTTTTTCCTTCAAAACCCAATCATTGTCTGTCATGCCAACGATTTATATAATATAAAATTGTTTGGGTAAATTACATTATTGTCCTCTAGAAAAATAGCTTCACTTTTAGTTCCAAGTAACAAGAGAAATCATCTTTAATATTCACATTTTTATGTTGTAAGGGCGGAAGGAACACTCATGCCATGAGGCACGGCATGCGTCAGTGCCTCCACCGTCAAAATATTTGTAAGGTTCCGTGATGGAATTGGTGTATGATTTGGTATCGTTGTGCCAATGAACATGAGTGAAAATATGAAATGCATGCCGTATAGCCTAAGAGCATCTCCGAGGGTTCACGTTTTCAACATCCAAATCCTATGTGCATTCTAGGTGGATAAGAGAAGAAAGAGAAGGGGAGAAGAGAGGGAGAAAAGCGATGGGGTTTTGTAAGGAGAGGGAGTAGAGAATAAAGTAAATAAAACAGAGTTTGTGAAATTATGTGACACGAGCGTGGGGAGTTTGGACACTCTCTCACTGGGGTTGTTCTTAAAACTAAATATGATACTAGATGACATAAAAAGTACCCTAAGTCATGTGATGGTGGTACCTGACATTTGAGTCCAACCTTCATCACAAATTAGTGGGTTTAATTTTCACTTTGTGACGGGGTGATAGCGTAAATCATACAAAAAGAAAAAACACAAATAAAATTAACACATAGCAAGAAACCGTCCAAGGGGTAGGAGTAGCATATTCAAACCCAGGCCTCCAGCTTCACCTACACACACTTCAACCGTTCGGACCAAAGACTTTTTGCTCTTTCATCTCTTTTGTATTTAAACTAAAACACTGATTATAAAGTTATTAGGGTATCATGTCACCCATTTTTTTGTTCAATGAATAGTGAATTATATTACAATAATGAGGAGGCACCGACAACGAAGATTATGGCATATATGATATACATATTTTAGGTAATTTATATATCTTAAGTTTATGTTGAATAAGATTTTATTGTTATACCCATGAAATACATAACAAAATTATATATGTATTCATGAATCATCAAAGGACATTAAAATATACAAACCTAGTCTATTTTACACTTTTAAAAAGTTTCAAATTCTACAAAAATACCTAATAAACCAAAAGTTTCACGTACTTGAAAAAAAGGTAAAAGGTGGGTTATATGCCTATATACATTGATTTTAGTTTCGAAAGGAACATGTCAGGTCATAAAAATAGAGTAAATACGTGAAATTACTAAAATATTTGTTGACTATACAAGAAGAAACACTGATAATCATAAACACCAGGCCTGTTAAAGATAGTTTGAATCTTGAATTTCGTTTGACAAAAACTTGCTTATAAGCTGTTCATTATAAATTGAGTCAACTCGACTCGAATAATTTGCAATCCGAGCTAACTCGGCTTAAATCATTTATAAATGTAGCCATTCTTGGCTCGGGCACAAGCCATCAGCTTAGTTCGACTCGAATAATTTTTATTTTTAAGGAGTTATATACACGCGTATTATTGTTTATGGCCGATTAATGCTTTAGGTCTGTCCATTTGTCACTTTGTAATATCAATACTATATGTGTGCATTACCCCTCATATTAGCCAATTACACAATTACCAAGTGTTGCACACTCTCTACAAGTCTAAGGATGATCAAGAAGCTTTGCTCAAAATCATTTAGTGAGCCAACTTGGATCGGGTAATAAGCCAGGCTCGTTTACATATTAAGCCGATTTGGTTTAGCTCGTTTACAAATAAAACTAAACATGAGCGACGAGATATTACGCATACACATAAACCCTAGCCGTCTAGAGCGTCTCAAACAGCCTGTCGAAGTTCATAGTTCGTTCCTGATCGATTCCTACTCGTTCTTGGCTCTGAACAGCCTTATTAAATACTAATACAAATACTCTTGCATTAATATACCCTTGTACTAACAAAAAAATAAAATAAAAAATAGTTTATGGATTTCTTTATAGTTATTAGTTTAACAACATTATCTACGTTAAATGAAAAGACAGATTTTGTATTTAATTCTTTTTGGCGTTATTAGGATAAATGTTTAATAACAACATACATCACCGGGATCTTATGTTGGCTAACTAACCATCACAGAATCTCAGTTTTCTTAAGCAACACAAAATTAGATAAAATTATAAAATATTATTTTATTGTTTACCGCTAAGTTTATTAATCTAATAGACTAGAGAAAACTATAATTCACTTATTGCATAATATAAGATATAAAAATAAGTCATACACAGAGATAATAAACATGAACAACAAAAACATAGATAACTAGAAAACTAATAACATGAGTGGTTTTTAACGTCAATGACTATATCTAAACGGATGAGTTCATGCTAGAAAGTTGTTTGGTAATCTTGTGTTGAGTTATTAAAAGGTCTGATAGAATAAAAGATAGCATATGAATCATTCAATATGTTTTCAAAACTTACCTATTAATAGGCTTCATAATCATTAAAAGATGTATTTTATATGAACCACACACAATTTACCTCTAATTGATTCAGACGTAGGTTCTTAATAAAATCATTAATAAGTTATCAGATAGTCTGAAAATCTTCTCTAACTATGAACAGGATGGGGGCATGATAGGAGAGAGAAAGGGTCATATGAGACATATGAGTGGGCAAGAGAAAAAAAACTAAAGCAAATACGTTTTTTATTTAGATAATTTGAAATGGTTCATGACTTCTGAAAGTGATAATATGAAATGATTATGACTTTTGGAGAGATAATGTAACGGTTTTTTGGGTGGCAATTTTGGTAATGTGATGCGTCACCCGTTTTTTAATGCTCTAACACACCTCTTCAGCTAGGTAAATGAAACAACACCTTGAACGATAAAGACATAAAAGGAGGGAGCAACCTTCATGTGAACAAAGTAAAATTTATACAACATCGTTTTATCTGGTCATGAAAAAATACCACTCAAATTGTTACACTAATAAAGAAGAGGTGAAGGTAAGTTGGTACAAACCTTTCACAAAAGTGCTTATACCCAAGTTATTATCATCACAGTGTCAGCTAAACCGTTATATTCTGACTCGCTAGAAGTGCGAGATTTCTATTTATAAATATTATTAGAAGATTAAGCCGAACACAAGTGGATCTATGATCATCCATATTTATTTATCATGTTTATGGTTTTTACACATGCGTAATGTGGGTGATTAGAAGCGCAAATGGTAAAGCATGTTTGCAAATGCACCTTTAAATTCTACCTGTTACGATGTTCAATTAAAAGTAGAACTATGATGGTTATCCACCCATATATAAACTTGGGTGCGGCGAGGGCACAAGATGCATCTAAGTGATACTAAGTTGATAACCTACAACAATAAAAAGATGGTTTTGACAAGAATGGCACGACATGCTAATTTGGTATCAGGTTATGACATAACATGATCAATATAGTTGAGTTATACGTTATGTATGCACACAATAATTTTTTATACGAATACATGAGATCTAGCTTACAAATGCATATGTGTACTCTTATATCTAGGGCTATAAACATGTTGAGTTGAGCCTAGCCCGGGTGCGCTCAAGCCAAGCCGCCTAGTTTGTCTTAGCAAGATAAAATGAAAGGCTCGAGCTCGTCTTGTTAAAACAAAGTAAAGTCGGGTCAACTAGTTTATTATTAAAATTTGTTATTGTCTACACCTATTGATATTTCATGGTGAAACACATAAATATTAATTATAGCCTAAGTTATTAATCATAAAATTATATAGAATATATAGTGATGGCAACACATGAACCACCAAAGTGCCGGTGGTAAGTGGGGGTCGTATTCTTTCGCCTAAAGTAACGACCATATATTTTTATTGTCTTTATGGGATCAAAGCTGAACATCGATCCATGCCTTCACCCACAAGAAAACCATTTTTTTTCTTTTCTTTTTCTTTTCCAATAAAAGTTGAACAATATTTTAATTTTTATATTTTTTACACACTATATGTTTAATTGTTTTACAACTGTAACCTTTCTATTGTTGGACGAGGCCCAACAAATTTGGACTAATTTGGGCTTAAACTGTTTAAATTTAATCAGACCTAAACATTCTTGGGCTTATACTAGCTCGTGGGTCGGGTTTTCATTGAGACTTTTTTTTTAATTATTTAATAAATTAAACATGATCATAAAAACTACATAGATTAATATTTATATGGTTTAATTAAATAATATAACTTTAACGGTTATAAAGATTTAAATATCTGGTAGAACCTTGTAACTTAATTGGTCGAATTGAATATGAACTATTTCTTTTTAATTATTTTGTTCAACTTATATTCTTTGATAACTATTTCAAGTATTTTACCACTAGTACCACTTATTACTAAAATATACATAAATTTTCTTTCGAAAGTTGAGTGACACTATACATAAACTTTCATTCGAAAGTTGAGTGTCACTTAATACTTATAAGTTAGTTGGTCATCACAACTTAATACAATTAGTGCCTTTGGCTTGATGATTAGTTATATTTTTCGTTGGTTACTCGCAACTCACGCTTTTTATTAGCAAGTGTTAGCATACTTTTAAACCTCACATCCCATCTTAGATTCGTACGTTTATATGTAGTTTCTTTTATTTTATTTATAGTCTCAAATATTTAAATATTACATAGTTGCTTTATAATATACGTGTAATAATATAATTTAAAGACTTTTTAGCTATTAATAACACTTAACTATAAAATATAAAATTAAGCCCATGACAAATAAAACTAAATAAAGCGTTCATAAAGAAGCAAATGTAATTTGTTGCCTATCAACTAAGCAAAAAAATAACATAATCAGATTTCAATAAATCAAATCAAAAAATTAATGGAAGTTGTTTTAGACTTTAAGCATGAGTTGAGACCCTGATATTGGTGACTTAACGTCTTACCCGTGAAAAAATTGAAACACGTCTACACTGAAAAAGAAATTTCTAAATCCACCACTGATACAATTATACAATACAACACAAATTAAACTCGAGTGATAAATTGCCATGTATGTCTCGTCTTGTCTACAGACTACAGTCAACTACAAGTTCCAACAAAGAGAACATTAGAGCACAGAACATTGGCAGCAAATACATGTCTAACAGATGGAGATTTGTTAATAACAAAAGAAAGAGAATAGAATTTGAAACGACGATCAATCTCCACTTGCACAGCCCTTGCAACCGCAATGCACACACTCGACCACCTTTTCTTCCCTGAGATGCTTCGGCACTCTACATACACACGTGGTGTTGAAGTTGTGATCGCGTGGTTGAATGCATCTTAAACAGCAAAGTCTTTCATACCCGGGCTGAAAGTTAAATATCAAAACATGAGAACACATTGTAAGATAAAATGTATGTTTAACTCTCACGCGTACGGTTTATTACAAGTAGTATAGCAAGATGGACATCTTTGTGCATAGATTGGGTTAGGTTAACTTGAAAAACTTTTTGTGTTTACCCAAGAACTTTATATTTCTCATATATAATTACGGTGACAAACATGATCACAAGAAATATATTATTTCAGCCCATTTAACCCATTAGAGATGAAAGATAGCACAAGTCACTCCATTTATAAGTAATTGTTTCAAAGGGACCATTTCAACACAGGGTTAGGTTGATGCAAAGTACTTTTCGCTAATTAAATAATTGATGTGTCTGATATGGTTTCAACACATACATCATTCAATAAGAAATCAGTTTCTTAAAATAAATTATCTAATTTTTTATTTTAAGAAAACACTTCAAGCAACTTTTTTCTGGTTTCCTTCAAAGATATCGTCTTATTTTACCCACTTGACTGGTTAGGTATTGAGAGATAACCTAAATCGGCCCATATATAAGCGTATGGGTCAAGTTTGCCATATCTATGCACTCTTTTTGTTCAACAGCGCCCTGTGGGCCATTGTAGTTACAGGATAACAGACAAGAGTAATAATGGATTTTCCAAAAGCAGGATATCACATAATGTCATGAAATATCTATGAAAATTAAATATAAAAAGAGATAGTAAATTACCTTTTTCCATTTGGCGATAATATTACGATCAGCATACCCTTGATCCAAGCAAAATTCGTACAGCTCCGCTGAAATTTCTTTCCGACGATGATAAAGGTCAAAGATATAGCGACTCTTCTGGTGTGATATCTTGAAAATTGGCCACAGGGCCTCACATTTTCTCTTTCCGTCATGTGGATCATTCTCGGCTGTACATTTAGAAAAACAGGAACAAAACATAACTAATCATCCAGCATATAACATTGTTTCGTAATTACATCAACATAATATAACGTTCAAATCATACTTTAAAACCCATAAGATCATTAACAGCTGTACATTTACAAAAAACATAACTAGTCATCCAGCATATAACATTGTTTCATAAATTACATCAATATAATATATCGTTCGAATCATACTTTAAAACCCATAGATACAAAATAATCTGTTGCATCAAAGGCAATGGCATCGATGATTATTTCTGATCATAGTCGATGGATGGGTGATGTTACTTTGAAGAATGTTTAACGGTATATCATAGCAACATAATTAAAAGCCTATTTCTAAATCAATCAACGCCTAAAACAGAGATTCCAGTTTCAAAACCACACCGTTTTAGGACAACTAAACACTATGTCAGTGTGTACGTGACAAGGCATATGAGTATATGTCGCCTTAGGCAAATCCCATATTGTTCTGTCTACATGTAAGATGCTACGTCATAAGAAATGCTTGCCAACAAATACCACCAAAGCGTTTTGGGTGCGCAAGTTGTAAATGAGAGAAGAACCCTATAGTTAAGTGTGTCCCGGATCAATGACCTCTAAAAAGTCTCAACTCGGGAAATCAGAAACAAAGTCATGAGCTTCTTGTAGACAAAACATATAATATTGGTCGGTACAAGGGACATGATGCTACAATTACATGACAAGGAGCAATGCAACCAAAACTTTCAGCAAAGCTTAAGATTGTTCTAAAATAGTGTGTTATTTCAAACCTAATGATCTTTTCAACTTTCAGCAAAGCTTAAGATTATCTAAATGATGTTACAACTCTTAAAAACCTATGTTGCTAGCTATGGCAAAGGCCTTTTAACATTTTGCAAATCAAACACACAGTTGCATCTTAATGGCCATTAAAATAACACAAATTGAGTTTTTTTGGAATAAAATCAAACCTTCTCTCATCTTTGCCTGCAATTCATTAAGAGTAGGCTCCACGAGCTCCCACCCCTCCGGGTACTTGACCCGGTTCGTCTTCACCTTAGGCATGACTCTCCCTACAATAATCCATACAACAAAAAAAGATCAATCAAGGGTTCCCAGATTCAAAATTAGGGCTTTAAAGCACTCCAGTTCAAATCGAGCGTAACAAGCAAAAAGTAACAAAAAAAATTAGCTAGGTTCAATCTTAGGGTTCTAAAGCACTCGACTTCAAATCAAGCGTAAGAAGCAAAAAGTAATTAAAAAATTTTGCTAGATTCAAACTTATACATAAGGAATAACATATTAATCAAGCAAATGTTGGAAGAATCATCGATTTTGAAGTGTTTGAATGAAATGGAGAGATTAAGAATCACTTACGATTGAAAAGGAGAATGAATTAGGGGAAGATAGAAGAGAGAACCCTTGATTGAAGAGATCAGCGGCGGTTCATTGTCATCCAACATCACCGCCTCTCTTATATATCACCGTAAAGATATTATTTCTTTTACCATTTTATTTCTTTTACCATTTTATTTCTTTTAGTGTAAAAAACTTTTTACCGTTTCATAACCCACTTTATTTTATATCTATTTTACTCTTAAAAGTTTCAACTTACGACTTTTGCTTTAAAGGTATAGCACTTTTACTTTCAGCCATTGTTCTTATAATCGCACCGGACTGTCCGGTTTAACCGGTTTGGACTGGGAACCGGAATTCAATGTGTCCAGTTTTGTGCTTTAAACTGTTTTAATATTGAACCGGTGGTTGAATCGGGAACCGGACAAGTTGAATCGAGGGTTGGATCAAATCGGTTTATATGTGTATATATATATATATATAGGTGAGGGTTCTAATAAAAAAACTACATTATAATTGAAAACTATAAAAACTATTTTTTCATCATTGATTAGTTAATCAATGGTTGAGATCAACTAATGACAATTTGGTAAATATATTTAAGTTAGTGGTTATAATTAAAGATGTTAGGGGTATAATAGATAGATATTTTTTTAGTTTTTCTTTTTTTTTTGAACGGCATTTTTCTAGTTTTTCTAACTCTTATAATTATTAATTAGTTTTCTAAAATCTTTCATTCTCTCTCCTACCTTTTTTATTAATTTTTTAACAAAATAAAACATAAAAATCATATAAATTATTAATTAAACATGGTAATCAACCATTTTTTAGTCAAATCACATTAATTGTATTAATAAAATAAAAACCATCTTAGTTACATACATGTATCCACTTTAAACATCAAATGTGTTTTGTATAACTTACCTATATGTAACAATTAAAATACACTATAGTTTTAATTTTTTCAAAAAAAATAACCAAGTTACATACAAGTTACATATAACATTACATGTGTTGACTCATTAATCAACAAAAATATTATGAAATATCAAATAAATAAATGACATGAAATAGCAATTTCTTATAAGCATGACATAAGGTCATGCTCCAATTGATGTAAACATAAGTAAAAATCACTTACCATTATGCTCCAATTGATGTAAACATAAGTAAAAATCACTTACCATAAGCATTAATTAAATATACAAATATTGTTATGTAAGTGTAACAACAGTGTTACGTATACGTACCGATAGTGTTATGTATACGTATAGATAGTGTTACGTATACGTACGACAGTGTTACGTATATGTACTGACATTGTTACGTGTATGTACCAACAGTGTTACGTATACGTATTGACAATGTTACGTATACATAAAAACTATATATATATATATATATAGGTGAGGGTTCTAATAAAAAAACTACATTATAATTGAAAACTATAAAAACTATTTTTTCATCATTGATTAGTTAATCAATGGTTGAGATCAACTAATGACAATTGGTAAATATATTTAAGTTAGTGGTTATAATTAAAGATGTTAGGGGTATAATAGATAGATATTTTTTTAGTTTTTCTTTTTTTTTTGAACGGCATTTTTCTAGTTTTTCTAACTCTTATAATTATTAATTAGTTTTCTAAAATCTTTCATTCTCTCTCCTACCTTTTTTATTAATTTTTTAACAAAATAAAACATAAAAATCATATAAATTATTAATTAAACATGGTAATCAACCATTTTTTAGTCAAATCACATTAATTGTATTAATAAAATAAAAACCATCTTAGTTACATACATGTATCCACTTTAAACATCAAATGTGTTTTGTATAACTTACCTATATGTAACAATTAAAATACACTATAGTTTTAATTTTTTCAAAAAAAATAACCAAGTTACATACAAGTTACATATAACATTACATGTGTTTGACTCATTAATCAACAAAAATATATATGAAATATCAAATAAATAAATGACATGAAATAGCAATTTCTTATAAGCATGACATAAGGTCATGCTCCAATTGATGTAAACATAAGTAAAAATCACTTACCATTATGCTCCAATTGATGTAAACATAAGTAAAAATCACTTACCATAAGCATTAATTAAATATACAAATATTGTTATGTAAGTGTAACAACAGTGTTACGTATACGTACCGATAGTGTTATGTATACGTATAGATAGTGTTACGTATACGTACGACAGTGTTACGTATATGTACTGACATTGTTACGTGTATGTACCAACAGTGTTACGTATACGTATTGACAATGTTACGTATACATAAAAACTATATATATATATATTATATATATATATATATATATATATATTAAAATAATTATAATTTTATACGGTTCATATATCTGGTCCGACCGGTCGATTCGATCTAACCTGTAGACCAGTAGGGTTTTCGGTTCACCATCCAACTGGTTCTAAAAACATTGCTATTAGATTAGAAATGAGATCAAAACTGTATTGATATCAAACAAGTGGTGTACCAAAAAATATTGACCAAAATCAAGTGAAAATATAAACGTATACCGTACCTGTTTTATCAGGTAGGTCGGTATTGATACCATTGATAAACTCTAGAAATCGAATCCTGACAATTCTATTTTATGGCTTGATTCGGACCCGTGGTTTGATCCTCCGGTTCCACTTTTCTTATTTTTTATTTTCTTATTTTCATGTGGAAAAAAAAAAAAACATCTAACCCTCTTTCAATATGACCGTGAATTGTCATCATCTTCTTTGACTTCCTCCTGTTCTTCCTTCTTTTTTCCTTCGTTATTGTATTTGTTTTGTTCTTGATTTTCCAGATTAAATACAATATCTCCCCCCAACCCTCCAGGTCACCATTAAACTTTGAGCTCTAGTATACGAGTAATAGTACATTTAGCTAATCAAATAAGCTCCATATATACTTGAGCTCAAGTTGGTTCTAACTATTAACAAAACTGATTTCGACTTGAGCTCTATTATATGGGTAATAGTACGATTGGTCTTGTAAACTAAGATTTGCCGGCCTTTGCTATTTTCGTACACAATACATTCCCGTTTATATACAAGAACTACCTCTGTAAAATACTGTAAATCCCAATTCCCGCAAGTACACGTAGTGCAGGATCGTTGAAGGGTGTAAGTTACAACAAAACAACACAAAAAGGAGATTAACTAAACTTTAATCAAACAGTAAACTGGATTAACCAAGTTGAGACACTAAGAACACAGGTAATGCAAAAGACGGAACACAAAGAACACAAGTGTATGGTTTTCAATAATGCAGTATATTGCTTTCTCTATGTTCTATTACAAGTGTTACAAAGCATATTTGAAAGATACAAGAACATGAGATACTTATACTACATCCTACAGGCAGCTATACTTTGAAAGCCAGCTGGATACAATTGACTAGACACAAACAAAATCAATTGTAGAGTCAAAAGGCAGATTGCCTTTTGACTTGTGACTATGACATGCCATAGCTCACATCCTTATCTATTACAAAAAGGATAAAGTACATAAAGTAGAAAGTTACAGACTCAAGACCTCAATGTACAGTTACCAAAAGCATGGACCTTTTCACCAACTTATGTAAGTTGGTGACTTGCAAAGATGCAGCGGAAAGGTGTCCAGCTTTATGGAACAGTACATCAAATAAAGCATATTACTAAAAGTCTTCGGAAGAAATCTGTCTTCATGATCTTGAAGCTTCGGAAGACTTTGTCTCTGGGCTTTGGAAGACTTCATGTTTGGCTTTGGAAGATATTGGTCTTGGCTTCGGAAGATTTCACACTTAGAGTATTTTCTGTTTCATGTGTGAAACTTCCTAAGCTTCTTATTTGATGCACTTGTGCAGCATGCAGGATAGACTTAAGATGTTTAGGTTGCATCATCCTCTTCATTAATCTCTACAAACTCCCCCTAGGCTGATGCTACCAAAACACTTAGAAGACTTTAGATATCAACAGTCCTCATTAGGATGATCACCAATTATTTCTTCATAAGGTGATCAGGATCCTTCAAACTATCAAAGTGTCTTCTCATATCAAAGAGGTCATGCAGAGGCAACTGAAACATATCTTTCCATGTGTAAATGTCTTCAATGCCTTGATCTTTAGTGACATGCCATCTTTCTGGATTTGTGGTGTATGTCCAAGACAAGATGGGTCTTCCTGATGCTAGAGGAGCTGTTTGAATTAGAGTTGATGTAGCATCCTCCGGCTGCACAATCTCAAGATGTTCTGACTCATCTTGGGATTTAGAAGAGGGTGCAGTCTTCTTCTTCTTTGGCTTTGGTTTAGAAGCCATCCTCTTCTTTCTCTTACCAGATTTTAACTGAGAAGACTGGTCTGTAGCACCAGATTGATCTTCACTGTCTTTCTCAGTTGGGACTTGCTCTCTCTCAGGCTCAGAAGGAGAGGGAGGTTGACCCTGCTGTGGATCAGAAGATGAAGCTTGCTGAGTTTCAGTAGGAGGTCCAGGTTGTGTTGTCTCTGGTTGTTCAACCTTAACCTCCACTTCAGGTGGGGCTTGACTTGGAATGGAGTGTAAGTCAATGGGCTCTCCACTTTTGATCTTCTGCTTGATCACCCTAATATGCTCATCCATAGTGGATAGAGACATCGGGCCAAGTCTCCTTTCGGAGAATCCATATAGCTTCAAGAAGCTCATCATCCTCTGCCTATCAGCAGATTTCTTCATGCTCTTCTGGATGATGGCTCTTGATTTTGCAGCTTCTTCCCTTAGTTTCTTCTTAGTTGTCTTTCTGTCCTTGATTATCTCAAGTTCAAGTTGTTTTAAGTACTCAAACTCAACATAATCATAGGACAAGGGAAGGAGTGCATCTGCCTGATAGAAGCCTGTGGCACTCAGGTAGTTGGTCATCTTGATCCTTTCTTCTTCTTGTCTACCTAAGGTTCTTGTTGAAACATCTTCTTGTGCAGGACTTTTCTGAACTGGGGAGAGGGTAGGTGTATCCTTGTACAGTCTTTTTCTTCTTCTCTCTTCTTTGACTTGCACTAGGAGTTCTGCATCTTCTGCCTCCTTCTTCTCCATTGACCTTTCTTGATCAACCAGTTCATTCAACTCATCTAAGGGGAGAGAAATAATATTATCTATGTCATAGCTCCTAGTTTGCAAATAATTTATCCTGACTGCCCTTAACTCATCATTCTGAGTATCTGGTCTGGGGGCAGCCCTGATAGCAGACTCCATGAGTCTTGAAGACTCAGCAGAGGAACTTTCTCCTATTAGCCTCCTTTTCCTCTCTCTCTCCTCCTCCTCAATCTCCTCAGTTGTCATTTTTATTTTCCCTTTGTCACTCACAGACCTTTGTGACTTAAGGTGGAGAAAGCTTTGGCCTTCATTACTTGTTGCAGCATCTGAGCTCAGGCCAGAGAGAGGTTGAGAAGCACCTTCACCAGCAGGTGTCTCAGAAGGAGTGTGGATCTCTGCAGTAGTTGATGATGATGAGATAGGGCTCTCAGGTTCTGCCACTGGGCCTTCAGTCAAGGATTCCCCTATGAAGCTAATCTTAGGGTCCTCCTTAACATCCAGTTAACCGATGGCATTGCCTGATTGCCTAAGTCTCCTTCTTAAGCTGACGTCTGCAGTGATCCTGTCTTGGATTCTTTTAGCCAGTCTGTCAGCTTGTCTTGATTGGCTTGGGTTGACAAGTGGCATGTTGACTAGATCCAGACCTTCATAGTAGTCCAAGGTCTGAAAATTGAAGACTTCTTGTTTCCCTTGAACTCTTATGATGATTAAGGCTTTTCTGATGCTGCCATACCTCCACCTAATGATGTGATTGGAAGATGGTGAAGGTGACATAGCCCTTGGTATCACATCCTCAAACAAACTCTGTATGAAGGAGTCTGTGTAGTCCAAATCAATGTGAACTTGAGGAGGTTGCTGAGAATGCACAATTGCAAGTGAGGTTGGTGAGTCCTCGATGTCTATTCTCTCTGAACAACTCCTAGGTTCTGTGGCTGTAATGACTTTCTCCTCCTTTTTGGTAGCATCACCCACTTGCATAGGTGAGCTGGAACATAGGTCAATCACATCCACATGTTTTTGTGTTCCTGGTTGAGCTCTTCTTAAGGGTCTCCCAGCTAGTTTTTCCTTAAGATATGAAATCTCAAATTGCTGATCATTGATCCTGTTGTGTAAGGTAGTCACCTGAGATTCAAGGTGACAGACCTTTGAGACTAAGTAAGTGCATGTTTTAGACAGTTTTTGCACCAGTAGTCTCAGATTCCCCTCATCTTCATCAAAAGATTCATTGGGGGATGAGATGATTGAATCAGAATCCTCTCTCTCACCACCAGCTTAAGGTTCTTGCCTGTTAGTTTTCCTCTACTCACTGGCAGTCTCAGTTGAGATGTCAGTGGGCTGAGTTGCCATGGTTGAGGTCTTAATGATGTAATCACTTTCAGAAGTGAGAGCCTCTTCCATATGGACAACCTGAACAGATTCAGGAGTGTCCACATTAGTTGTAGGTGACTGATGTGGGATAGATGTAGGAGACTCAGAGTATTCATCTCTCTTTGAGTAGGGGAAAAGAAGAGAGACTCATTATACTCACTGAAACCTAGATCTTCATCAGTATAGAAGTCAAGGTTGGAAATTGGTTGGTTGAGATCTATAGGCTGGGGATGGTAACTGTCCCCTGAAGGTTGATCACTTGAGTGTTGAGACTCAGAGTGATGGCTTAAGGCAGTTGGGCTAATGAGCTCATCAGACTGAGCATGAGGAACCTCAGCACTGATTCTTGAAGAGATGGGAGTGGTATGCTCCTCAGGAGAAGTGGGAGCTCCAGTGTCCACTTCTTCCTGTATAGGTGAGTATATGGGGGCCTCCACAGACTGAATAGCCTGAGCAGGGGTTTGTTTGGATTTTCTTTGGTAAGTGATGGTGATTTGAGGCTGTGAGAATGGTTGGGAGATAGCAGGTTTGGGCTCAACACTAGCTTGTGCTGCTAGGTTGTCACCTTGAGCAATGAGCTCTAACATTTTTAGGACTAGGGCTGTTTCTACCCTAGAGAATCCAACAGTGGGCTTTCTCAGAATTTTAAAGATTTCGGGCTTTATCTGTCCCAATTTAAGAGTGTTACCTGTTTCCCTCAACTGTGAGCCCAGTTCACAGTTAAGAATGTACTGAACAGATCTAGGAAACATATAATACTCTAAGGAGTCTAAACTAGCAAGTAAATTTGTATAAATAAATTGAGAATACCTGAATTTGATCCCCTGAACCATTCCATGGATTATGAAGGAAAGATTCTCAAGAATCTGGTCCCATCCACCATGCTTGTTTGATAAGCTGTGGATGACCACATGGAACAGGAATCTCCATTGGGATGAGACCTTCCCTTTCCTAAAGGTCTTTACAGAGAAATCTTCTTCATATCACATCTGCTCAAAGGAATGATTGACAGCTTCCTTTGGGAAAAACACCTTACCTTCTTCATCATCCAGCTAAAGATGTCTATTAATGATGGCCGGAGTGATGAAGATTGTTCTCCCCTGCACTGTGGCAGACAGTGCCTTCTCCCCATCCATAATAACCCCTTGGTAGGTCTTCCAGAATTCAAGCAGCTGATCCTCATAAAGTGGAGGATCAATGGTTAAGGAGTTGATCCTCATAATGACCTCTTGGCAGGTCTTCCAGAACACTCTTTTCTGCCCTGGCTTTGCTGATCACAAGCTCAGCCTGGCACTCAGTTAACTTGGTTATGAGATCTTTGATTTGAGTCCTAAATCTGTGTGTTCATGTTTTAGAACTGAAATGGTTTTCTCTAAGTCCTCTATCTTCAGTTTATAATCATTTTCAGACTTTCTAAAATCAGATTTTAAACTGTTTAAGGACTCAAGGTCAGATCTCAATTCCAAGTTGTAGGACCTGTATCTGTTAACTTTAGCAATGCATTCAGGAGTACAGAGATGTTCCAATACCTTGGCTTCATCATGATCTGCCATTAGTGCTTGGTTTGGAGAAGCATCTTTCACCTGAAAGCTCCAGTCAAAGCCTCCTTCTTCAACAGCAACAACAACTTGCTGCTTTAACTTCTCATTCTAGAGAGCTTTGTCAGTGTAGTTTGGTCTGGATTGTGTTTTGCCACCATTTGTTCTAGGTGCCTTACACTCTCTGGCAAAGTGGCCCATCAAGTTACAGTTCTAACACTTGACTTTGCCTTTGTCCAGTCCAAACTTTCCACTGGTTGCATTGCTTAGAAACTTCCAGTCCTCTTGTAGAACTTCTTGGCTCTGTGAGTGAGAAGAGTCATCGGCTGGACTATTTCCATGTATTCCAGATCATCTGGATGGATACAGTCCAGGTCTTCAAGAGTGAAAAGAGAGTTGCCACAACTTTCATCAGAAGACACAAAAGCTTGAGAAGAGCTTGTCTATTGGAATGGGCTTTTTTGAGTGTAGTTCTCCCTTGGTGTCTCTGAGAAGGTGATGAAAGGACCATTTGGTGAATTGTCAGGGTAGCATAAGAGATGATGTTTGGATTCTATGCTATCCATTTCAACAACATGTAGGACTGAACCCATTTGATTGTTGGAGTTGCCAGATGAACCTTGCATGTTCATCTCCATCTTGTAGCCATTGAGAATCCCATATAACTCTGTCAGAGTAAAAGTTTTGAGATTTTTAGTTCTCTTGATCACCACACAGTAGTGTATCCATTGCCTAGGAAGTGAGGACATGAACTTCCTTACAATGTCTCTGTTCTCAAGAGAAACTCCTCCATCCACTAGGGTATCCACAATCTCAACATACCTGAAATACTACTGAGTCATGGTTTCACCTGTTTTGAAGGTGAAGTTTTCAAACTGTTACTTCAGGAGATCCTTCTTGTTCTCCTTGGCTTCAAAGGAACCCTCATACATCAGTTTCAGTGCATCCCATAACTGCTTGGCTATTTTGCACTTCTTGAAACCTCTGTACACAGAGTTTGGAAGGGTAGTTTGAAAGGCTGCATGGCTTTTCTGTAAATTTCTACTCTCTTTCTATATTCATCAAAGTAGTTAGCCATATCTTTTGGGATCATACCAGCACCAGTAGCAGAAGGGGTGCAGGGTATGAAAGGTCCATTCTCAATAGACTCCCACATTCTTGAATCAAGACACCTGATGAAACCTTCCATTCTCAAACACCAAGTGTCAAACTCATCAAGAGTGATCAGTGGGGACTTGTTCATGGTTCCAGTTTCCATATCAGTTTTGGAAATGGCTGCCATTTGAAAAGTTTAGTATTTGTGTGTGTGAGGGATCTTAAGATAGTGAGATCTTATATTAAGAGCCTGAATCGCTCTGATACCAAATGCAGGATCGTTGAAGGGTGTAAGTTACAACACAACAACACAAAGAGGAGATTAACTAAACTTTAATCAAACAGTAAACTGGATTAACCAAGTTGAGACACTAATAATACAAGTAATGCAAGAGACAGAACACAAGTGTATGGTTTTCAAGAATGCATAATATTGCTTTCTCTATGTTCTATTACAAGTGTTACAAAGCATATTTGAAAGATACAAGAACATAAGATACTTATACTGCATCCTACAGCTGGCTATACTTTGAAAACCAGCTGGATACAATTGACTAGACACAAACAAAATCAATTGTAGAGTCAAAAGGCAGATTGCCTTTTGACTTGTAACTATGACATGCCATAGCTCACATCCTTACCTATTACAAAAAGGATAAAGTACATAAAGTAGAAAGTTACAGACTCAAGACCTCAATGTACAGTTACCAAAAGCATGGACCTTTTCACCAACTCATGTAAGTTGGTGACTTGCAGAGATGCAGCGGAAAGGTATCTAGCTTTATGCAACAGTACATCAGATAAAGCATGTTACTAAAAGTCTTCAAAAGAAATATGTCTTCATGATCTTGAAGCTTCGGAAGACTTTGTCTCTGAGGCTTCGGAAGACTTCATGTTTGGCTTCGGAAGATATTGGTCTTGGCTTCGGAAGATTTTACACTTAGAGTATTTTATGTTTCATGTGTGAAACTTCCTAAGCTTCTTCTTTGATGCACTTGTGCAGCATGTAGGATAGACTTAAGATGTTTAGGTTGCATCAGCCTCTTCATTAATCTCTACACGTAGTTGGCAGCCAAAATAAAATTGCAAAAGAATTCACAAGATTTTACTTAAAGGATCAGTTTCATATATACCCTTGTAAACTTCCCTTAAATGTATATATACCTAAGCAAAAACTTTAATTGCATGTATATCCAATTTATTGTTATGACAATATTACACTTCCTAAAAAATTAATAAGAACTTACACATGAATATATATACCATTAAAGGGTTTTAGAGAGAGAATATGTTTCTAATCTATTTGTCATTTATAAGGTTGGTATAAGGGAAAATTTGCCAGATATGAAGTTTTAGTAAAAATAAGGGCAAATTAGTCATTATATAAACCATTTTTAATGAAACATCTATTCAGTACGTATTCTGTTCAATCAAATAATAAAATTTAATGAGTTTTATCATTCATGCCTATTGAAGAAGCAACTACATTTTTAGTAGAATTCACCATTTAAGCACAGGCACGAGCCCGAACGCCCGCGCGCGCGCGCCCCCCCGCCCGCCCGCCTGCCCGTCCCCCGCCCAATACCTACAGGAAGGAATCGTGATATCTCATTTTTTTAACGAAATTCGTTTTACACATGTGTAATAATATCGGGATTTACACATGTGTAAATCCAGTATTACACATGTGTATAACTAGATTTACACATATGTAAACAACGGATGTACGATTTTTTTTAGAAATGTATATCAATATGGTAGGCGTTGGAAAGATAAAAAAATACTGAATTTTATGGTGAATTTTTTTTAAAAAAATGATGTCGTGAAAAAAAGTTACGAACGTTTAAAAAAAAAGAGAAAATGACATGTGATTTGCATGTGATAAAAAATGAGTGGCTGAGATTGATTCCTAAAGTCTCACAAAAAAAGTGGTTCTCATTTGAACTCTCCCATATATATATATATATATATGAAGATTTATATAAGTTGTATACTTAAATATTTAAATAAAATAATATACTTAATTAAAATATTATTTAGTTATAAAAATATAATTAGTAAATATAATTTATATGTCAATTTAGAGTATCATAATAAAATTAAATTTAATGAAATGAATTAAATAATATCATATTATTAAATAATATATTAATAATGTTTATATTAATACATAAAAGAGACAATGGCAAAAAATATCAAGTTTTATAAAGTTTAATGGATAAATTTACCATATTACCCCTAAAGTGTTTTATAATTTTAATCAAATCCCTATTTTACCATTTTTAAATGTGATGCACTCATTTGTACATGTTGTTTTAAAACTTGTATTTTTGACAAAATTACATCTCTATCTAAAGAGATGTATTATATAGTAGTATAGATTTGCTTGGGTATATATATGCAATTAAAGAGTTTTAGAAGGGAAAATATGCTTTTAACCCTTACTTAAATGCCTCCAAACATATTCTTCCTGATCAGGTGGTGATGGTTCCTCCGGTAATCGACCTGGAAGATGGTTTTTGTGCCCTGGGTTTGAACAAGAGTCAAACCCTAGGTTTTTGGTGAGCTCGAACCAGCAGCTAGTGACACCGAGTCGAACCCTTGGTTTTGAGTGAGATCAACACCAATAGTTCTAACACTAGGAGATGACATCAGAAGTTGAAATATCAGAATGGAGATGAAAATCATTGGGTCAATTTTTCATTTGAATTTTTTCATTCCAAATTCCACTATCTTTTAACAAATTTACAAATCAAACACCTTACAAATTCAGGTGAATCAATCTCAATTCCTTCATAATAGAATTAAAATTCCTTAGAAAACGGTTTGTGAACCAAACACCCCTTGCTATTTATTTTGTGCATGCCACTTTTCAATATTACTATACCAGGTCCACAGAAAACACAATCCAGCAATACGTGATACACCAGCAGAAATAACCTCAATCAACGCCATGAAATACGATCTCTGTGGAGAGAGACCAGCAGTTGCTATCGACAACAAGAATCCTTCAATATTACAAGGGACAAAAAAAGATCCACGTTTGATGCCTTTTAATGCTATCTTTGCCACCTCATCAGCCTGCATTGCAACAGAGGATGCAGCTATGATGCTTGTCAATGGTGGCCTTCTCTTGTTATCTGCAACAACCAAATACATTCGCTTCTGTTTGATAAGTGATTTATAGTTATGATATATTATTTTGATGATCACGAAAACGGAGGAAGGGGGAGGGTTGAACCTTCTGCAAGACCAGGGGTATTGGTGTCTGGTGGAAATATAAGTGAAACATGAATGCCATCAGCAATAACTTCTTGTTGCAGTGCTTCAGCCAAACCTCTTAGGCCAAACTTACTAGCTGAATAAGCAGTATACCCATAAATGCCCACCTATTATGAAAAAGTGCATCAAGAAACACAAGAATCCTTCAAAGCATTTTAAGAACTAACATTGAACACAAAAATGCACAAAAAGCCCAGAAAATGCACAAGTTGCTACAAAAAAGTGCCTAAGAATCTAAGATGATGTCTGTTAGATTTATCTTGACTTGACTCCTTACTCATCGCCCACTCTACTTTGGAGATCAACACACATGTAGTCCGCATAATTTAAACCCACAACCATTGACTGGAAAGTACACCACATACCATTTTATCACAGAATGTCGTCTTGGGGACTGATAACTGATGTTTATCAGATAATATGATCAATGAATTATGTGGTTTTGGTTCAAAACCAATCAGATAAGCACATGTATGTATATAAAATGCACAAAAAGCCCAACACAAATGCATAAATTGCTTCACAAAAGTGCCTAAGATGATGTTCGTTAGACTTTTTACCGACTAGCAAGCATACACACACTCTGCTTTACACCTACTCTAACATCACCACACCTACGCTCTGTAGAATTTAAAACAAACAACTACTAATTAATAATATAATATGATCAATGAATGATGAGGTCCTAGTTCAAATCCAATCACATAAACACAGGCATATAACCTTAGAACATGTTCTAAATGCAACAATATATCATTCACATCACCAAACCCTAGCATCACAACTTCAAATCAGAAACCCTAGCTATGAAATCGCACATATAATCAGTCTAAAACCAGTAAAGCTCGAAGAACACAAAACAACCACAAACAAACAGTACCTGACCAGCCTGAGACGACATGAACGCAATCGCCACCGGCCTCCGATCACTCCGACCTTTCATCACCGGCAACACCGCCTTAACCAGATTAAAACTCCCGATCAAATTCACATCAATCATACTCTTAACCTCCTTAATCTCCTGATTCACAAGCTCATGAGCCACAAAAACGCCGTGATTACAAATCAAAACATCGATCGGATCAACACTCTTCACTGCGTCCTTAACAGCATCAAATTCACACACATCGGCGCTTATAATATCAACGTTTACGCCGGTGGAGAGCCGGATGGAGGCTTTGGCTTCTTCGAGCTTATGGATGTTACGAGCTAAGATAGTGACGCGAGCGCCTTCGGCGGCGGCTTGTTGAGCTAGAGCTAAGCCGATGCCGCTGGAGCCGCCGGTGATGAACACGTGGCGCGATTTGATTGGGATTTTGATGGGGTGGGGTCGGACGATGAGCTTGAGGAAGCTGATGAAGAAGATTGAGAGTAAAATGCAGAGAGTGATGAATGAGAGATCGGTGTTCGCCATTGATTCTGTAACTGTACGGATAGCAGAGTGTGTGAGAGAATGAAAGGGAGATACGGAACTGTAATTTTATTATTTATTGAAAAAATAATATGGAAAAACTTGACGCTAACCAAATTCTTGACTAAAGTCATGGCCTCTTGGTTATAAATGTTTATTTACAATTGTTTTATTAGTTTTATAATATTTTTTTGAAAAAGTTAAATGTCACAAATGAAATGTATATAACTCTTGATCGTTAATAGAATACTTTTAATTAAATTGAAGTGAAATATATAATAAAGATAAAATATTTGCTAAATAATAAATAAAGCTCATAATTGTTGAATTTAAGCCGAGCTGAAAATAATAAATGTAACATATATAAGATGTTCATAGTTATTAAATATCATAAATATTGTTTTTAATTAAAGTAAAATATGATAAGAAATATATTATTTTTCTAAAACATATAATATTTTCTAAATAATAAAAATAATTCATAATTATTGAATGTAAGTGTAAGGGGCTATTTGACAACTTCTGAATGATTAAGTACTGAACCAATAAGAGGTCTGAATCACTAATTGTTGAATCATTGAGATGTCTGAATCATTAAAAGCTAGTATATAATTTAACTATTCAATGACAAATGTCTAACCAATTCAGATAATATGTCTTAACCATTCAACATTAGATCTTTTAACCATTCAGCATCAGTATAATGCTTAACCATTCAGAGGTAAATCTCTTAACCATTCAAACATGTGCTCACGAAACAAACAGACTGAATCATTAAGTGCTGAATCATTCAGATATCTGAACCATTAAGAGGCTAATTAAGAGGCTAATTAAGAGGCTGTCAAACAGCCCATAAATTACACTATAATTATTAAATATCAACTATGATTCATGTGTGTCATTTTATCAGTTAAATTAAAATATTTAAAAATTCATAAAAATAGCTATATGTGGTTGGAGAAAGAATTATTCATAAGAATTAGGTGTGTTTAAGGAGAAAGAAAAATTAAGTGACTTGGTTGAAACATTCGAAACTTTGTATGTTTAAGTTTTAATTTTTTTGTCTTTTCTTTCTTTTGCTCTTAAAACTTTTAAAACATGATATTTAATAAAACCCAATTTTATTGTTTAGACAAACTAGTTTTTATATACATTTGAAATTGTTTAAACAAAAACCAAACTTCATATTTTTCAACACACCCGTCATAACACGTATGTTCATCTATAGTGTATTACTTAAAATAAACTCAAGATTTGATTTTAATCAAAGGTCGGTTTATCAAAATATCAACTGAAAAAATAAAACATTAATTTTACCTAACAAAGTAAATTCCTTAACATGGAAGGTTTTCTTCTTTCCAATAGCAACGAACGCGTAATCCTTGCTAAATTTTGATTGGCCAAAACCCACTTTCATCAAAAAATATCTGCCACATAACCACCAAAGTCGGTGGCCAGATATTTCCACACATTACCTATATATACCCCCCAATCTCCACCCCTCACCGACCATTTTCATTTCATATTCAATCTCCTCCAATGGATCCTCCATCCTCATCTTCTCCGGCAACATCCGACCCGTTTTCGATCGGACGGTCTCCGGCTCCGGCTTCGATCCAGCAGCCGATTCCGGTTTTAGCAGGTTTTGGTAAGTATTTATTTATTATCTTCATATCATCATTGTTTTTTGCAAATTGAATTTAAATAATTCAAAATATTACTTATTGGTTGATAATTCAAAGTTCGCAAACCAATTTTTCGAATAGTTTTGAAGTTAACAAGTATGTTTTGGTAAAAATTTATAAAGTTAATAAAATTAATAGAATTAACTTTTAAAAATCAATTTTATAAAAGTCATTTTTTCATAAAATAAGTAATCTTAATTATGGGCTAATTTAAACTGATTTGGCCTGTGACAGTTTCATTAACAATTATCAAATATTTACGTTTGATTTGCAAACAATTTCGTTCATAATAATAATTATGAATGAAATGAGAAAACATAGAATCTAAATCAGGCCAAAAATAAATATACATCAAACATAACTATTTAATAATTATGATACTGGTAAGTTTGTTGTTAACAAAAATGAAAGTTGATGGTTGCGGAGCAAGTTAATAGTATAAATTATTATCATCTTGTAATTCAAAGCGATTTGTCTTTTTCTGCTCTGTTTTCATCTTTCTGCTCTGTTTTCATCTTTTGGTCGTGTGATTGGTTGCAGGAGATGCTACGGTGACGGTGTCGACAATTGCAGAAATAGAAATGATCCCACAACCGTTAGAAAGTTTGCAGGAAACACCGATTCCACCATTTTTGTTGAAAACTTTCGATTTAGTGGATGACCCGATTTTAGACCCGATTATCTCGTGGGGCGAAAGTGGGCAGAGCTTTGTTGTATGGGATCCGGTGGAGTTCTCGAGAATAATATTGCCCCGAAACTTCAAACACAACAATTTCTCGAGCTTTGTTCGACAACTTAACACATATGTGGGTAAATGTTAGCTTATGGGGTCACTCTGTTAGTTAGTGTGTATGTGTAAATTCATCTTTTTTGATCCTCTGTATGTCTCTGTTTTCTTGTTTTTCTTCAATTTTTGATCGTGTACTCATTCTACTTTGTAATTCGTCTCTGTTACTCGAGTTTTGTAAAGATTTTGATGTAATCGAAAGGGGATTTGTCTGTAATTACTTGTTTTCACATAAATGTATATGTTTTTGAGATCTGTATCAAAGGTGTCGTGTTTTTCGGGTTGTATTGACGCAGATTAACATGGGTTTCATCTCAATTTCGATCGTTATTTTGTGCTGATTGAAGGTGGTTTTTAACTTTTTTAACGAAGATGTTATTGGTGTTGTTTATAATCTTGCACATTTGTGTTTTACTGGTTATTTTAATTCAATTCAGGGGTTTCACAAGATTGATCCAGACAAATGGGAGTTTGCGAATAGAAATTTCTTAAGAGGAAGAAGATATCTTCTGAAGAACATTCAAAGGCGTAAATCGAATCAATCGACATCTACAAGCAGCTTTTCAGCTAATGAAGAATCTAACACGTTAATTGAATCTGAAATAGAAAGATTACACAAAGAGAAGAGTGAAATGATGCAACAAGTGATCGAATTAAAGCACGAAAACATCGAAACACATCAGTATATGGAATCAGTAAACGAAAAACTCAAAGCAGCAGAGCATAAACAGAAGCAAATGGTGTCATTTCTAGCTGAAGTGTTTCAAAACCCAACATTCGTGTCGTCTATACGCGAAAGAAACGATCAAACACCTCGAATTTCGTCTCCAAGAACCGCTCGAAAGTTCATTAGACATCAACCCCACGAACAGAGTCCTCTGTCCATTGGTGGGTCATCAAGAAATCTTGAATTGGGGCCAGAACCCGAAGGTGGAGATCGCAATACGAAAGGAAAATGCGCGATTGAGGCTGCACCGGAGTACTTCTTGGAACCGATTGATGATATTGCTGTGAAAGAAGAACCAATTTGGGGTGATATTGGGAACTATGAGTTGCCGGAGTTGCCGGAGATTGGTGCCGGAGGCGGTGAGTTGCCGGAATTTTGGAATTAGGAACTTCCGGTGGGGAGATTTGGCAAGGCGATGATATTAGATTTGATGATATTGGAAGGGAAGAAGATGATAGTAGTAAGAAAACAGATCCTTAGAGGATTTGATTTCTATTTTGGTTATATTGAGTGAATAATAATTCTATTTTTTTGTGTGTGAACATTGAAATTTATTTTTGTAGGGAGGGGTGTTTGATGTGTTATTTATTACATATACTTGTAAATATGTTACGCGAAAGTAATTGCAACCGGACTTAAATATTGATTTATTTTTTCACTAGCAATGTATGAACTTCTTCATATGGAATTCATATGAACTTTGATTGGTGCAAAATGAAAAATAAAAAGAATATTTTCGTATTATCTATTCTCACCCTTTCAATGTTCCTAATTGCATACATACATACGTACAAAGTTACAATAGCAATTGTTGCGGAAAAACCCTACTGTTTGGCAAGAGAGTAACGCGGAAGGAGAAGGAGGTGGAAGTGGTGACGTGCCCAGGGCTAGCCCAAGAGACGAGGAAAATCTTTGGGTCCCGGCGAGTAAATAATTGGACCCTTGTAAAATGAGTAAAAACTAATTATGATAGGCATTAAATAGATAAATAAAACATGTTCTTTTTATACATATGTTTAATAGTTGTATTGAGCTCAAAGAACTCGAAATGCAACTTCAATACGAGAGTGATTTTAATTTTAAAACTAACGATAACAGATCAATGTACAAGTTTTATTTGAAAACGTATCGATCAATATCCCAAAACTTTCAATCTTTCCACTCAAGTCCACTTGTATGACGCATCCCTTTGAACCGAAGGTAACACCCGTGACACCCTCTTTATCTCAAAAAGGCCACAAAAGTCACTAAATTTACAGTTTCGCCCCCAAGAAACATCCCCCTTTTCCCCCTCCACAACGGAAACTACATTCTCTGTATCTATCATCGTCACAAGAATCTCCGATGACGACTTTTAGGGTTTATTAACTGCAGAAATCACCGCTTTTGCTAATGAAAATGATCGCAAGGCGATCGAGTTACACTTTGATCTCTCAAATTCCCGACAATCAGCACCTCCGACACCCTCCTCCGGCGAACTTCTCCGGCGAATTTGATTCCGATTCGATGAACTTCTCCGACAATCAGATCATGCAGCAGAATCGTCACACGGCGTTTCCGGCGTCGATTGGTGGATCGCAGAGACCATCGAGTGGGAGTAGTTACGATGGAAGCTCGTTTTCGGGGGATTATTATGCTCCGACGGTGTCGGTGGCGATGAGCAGTGGAGGTGGTGATTATGATGCGTATGTTACGCTGCTTGAGGGCGGTGATGATGGTTTTGGTGGTGGAGTGTGTTCTTCGTTGAAAACATGGGCGCAACAGACGGAGGAGGGTTATCAGTTGCAGTTGGCGTTGGCGCTACGGCTCTCGTCGGAAGCTACTTGTGGTGATGATCCTAATTTGCTTGATCATGTGGGGGATGATGCTGCAACGTCTCGGTCGTCTGTGTCTTCTGCGGAAGCTTTGTCGCATCGATTTTGGGTATGTGATTGGGCTGTGTGTATTTACGTCTGTAACACCTTAGGTCAATTCAACGTTAGAGGAATAAAAGTGAATGTTAGGTTTTTAAGAAATGTTCCGGCTCAAATATTATTGACTTATTTTGGGTGCAACTGTCGAGGAGAGAAAAGTCCACAGTTGAGCACGTTTGGATGGGTGACTTTTTGGGAAAGTTTTCACTTGAGAACAAAAAACAAATGCACAAGCTCTTTTGTTGGCGAATGGGCGAACGGATTAGGATAGTATTAGAGGCCGGATGTTACAACATTCTAATCATTGGCTCTATGATTCTGTTTGGTAATTAGCACAAGTTTTATAGATGAAAAGGAAATTGGCTGCTATGATTTATTAGCTAACACAGAGTAACAAAGTTGTATATAATGTATACTTTTGAAATATATAGCTTTGACATATTCATACTCTTAGGGTTATTTTGTATATTTGTATCAGGCAAATGGATGCTTGTCTTACTTTGACAAGATACCAGATGGGTTTTACTTTATTCATGGAATGGATCCGTATGTATGGACTGTGTGCAGGAATCCACAAGAAAGTGGAGAAATCCCATCACTTGAATCATTAATATCAGTAAATTCTGGGGTTGAATCTGCATTGGTAGTTACTATGATCGACCAATTTACTGATCCCAACCTCAGGGAACTTCAGAATCAGATTCATAGCATTTACAGTAATAGTTTCACCACAACTGAGGTTGTTGACCAACTTGCAAGGCTCGTATGCAATCAAATGGGGTGAGTTATGAGCAATTAGCCTGTCAGATAATAAATCAAAACGTTTGAGTTTTGGTAAGAAAGATAAACTGTTTCGAGTAAACTACCTAATCGTGAGTCTTTAAGCAAAATCTGAGCATGAAACTTGGATGTGTATGCTCATTTGAATTACTGAATATTGAGATCACCCAAACAACTTTTGATATATGTTTGCATAGTCCACAAGTGTTAGCATCTTATGTACTATCTTACAAGTTAATTTTGTTATTTCCACAAGAGGTGCAGCTTTAAATGGAGAAAATGAGTTGGTTCCATTGTGGGAGAAGCGCAGTGATGAACTCAAGAAACATCTAGAATCTGTCACACTTCCCATTGGTAGCCTCTCTGTTGGCCTTTGCAGACATCGGTCTGTATTATTTAAAGTATGTTATACACGTGTTTGTTGTTATTATTGTCAAATATTATATAGAAATTTTACCATTTATTTTACATACCTTTTATTATGTCTTATATAGGTCTTAGCTGATACCATCAATTTACCATGTCGAATAGCCAAAGGTTGCAGATATTGTAAAAGAGATGATGCATCATCTTGTCTAGTTCGTTTTGGCATTGACAAGTAAGCTTTTTTCAATCACCAAAGGCCATTACTCACCACAAACTCTGTGTATGTACCTATTTTGTGATTTATGGTTAAACTAAAGTCCAATAATCGTGGCAGGGAGTTTCTTGTTGATTTAATTGGAAACCCTGGTTGCCTCTATGAACCTGATTCTTTAATCAATGGTCCATATTCAATCTCAATATTTTCTCCACTGCGTCTTCCACGATTTAAAAATGTCAACTCCGCGGTCAGTTTCGGATCAGTTGCCAAACAGTACTTTACAGACTGCGACACATTAAATCTGGTTTTTGAAGATCCATCCACTGGTATATTTTTTAGAAAGTTTGTTAATTTGTATGATTTACTTTATTTCTGTATGTAGCAGCCAATTTAATGTCTACTTGTGTTTTTTAATATATTATTTAAGCCTATATGTTGTTCTGGGTCTGTGCTCTATCAGTTATCTTTAACTTTGAATGGCGAAGAAACAACTAAATTTGAAAATGACACTAGTATCTTTACTTTTTGGAGAAAGCTAGTTACTATTTACTATAACAAAAGCCAAAAGGTAAAATAGAATAATACAAAATAAATTTGCGTATAATTGTGGAGAAGTTATATTGATTTCGGAAAATAACCGTTTGACAGTAAATTCAAAATTCGACAAATAATAAAGAACAGAGAAACAATATAAAGTGTGCTTCCAAAAGCAATGTTGTTTTATTTATAAACAAAGTTGATTTTAAATATTTAGTCCTTCTGTAGCATTATACTAAGTTTTATTATTACCTATTACCAATTATCATATGAAGATTCTCCTTTACAACATTTGCCAGAAATTAGACATACCGATGACCAATCACATGTTGACTTATCTGATCCAAGGGTGGAGGTTGTGCCAGATAGGAGTCATAGCACTACCCTTGATGTCGATGTCTTTGACATTCCATGGACTGATATTGTTTTGAAAGACAAAATTGGAGAAGGTGAGCTCTTTTCTCTGATTTGGTTGTGTAACTGGTTGTCAAGATGGGTAAATTTGTTTCTACGGATCGAAACAAGTCATATTCACGGGTTGGCATGGAACACTGTTTGTCAACAATGTTTGTTCAATTTTTATACAAATAAGTCGTGTGTCCAATAGGACCACCAAGTGTATATTATTTCACTATCTTTTTAGTTTTTTTAATAAACTGATT